>SJYO01018169.1:5555007-5713756 GCA_006410555.1 Capra ibex | reverse complement strand
TTTTCGGAGAACTACTTTCACTTTCTCCTCTCACTTTTTCAACCGAATTTCGAGTTGTAAGTCTTTTGCTTCTAGTACCGTAGACCAGGGTAGTGAAGTACCCTTTATCTACCCCTTTGTCATCTTTGTCACAGTCTGAAATCAAAAAACCCGAGGTTTTAGGGACGTGAACCACTGACGTCGGTACTTTAATTTTCTGTGAATGAGGAACCTTCTTTTCAATACTGGTTGGATCTATCATATAAGTTTTCGTCTCTGTAATGAAACGGCTGATTCCAGGCAGATCAGTTCCGATACCAAAAAGGACACCAGTACATACCTACACTCTCAACCTGACGCTTCTTCCGACTCGCGGCTTCTTAACTACGAAAACTTGACACCACAACCTCTTCTGAGAACTCTCAGGGAACCTGACGTTCCTCTAGGTCGGTCAGGTAAGACTTCCTCTAGTCGGGACCCTAAAGAAACCTTCCTTACTACGACTTCGACTCTGAGGTTATGAAACCGGTGGAGTACTCTTCTCAACTGAATAACCTTCTCTGAGACTACGACCCTCCCCAACTCCCGTCCTCTTCCCCTGCTGGCTCCTACTCTACCGACCTACCGTAGTGACTGAGTTACCTGTACTCAGACTCACTTGAGGCCCTCTACCACTACTTGTCCCTCCGGACCACACGACGCTAAGTACCCCAGCGTTTCTCAGCCTGTGCTGACTCGCTGACTTGACTTGACTTGACCTGTTAAGAGTATTGGTTTAGTAGAACGTTTCCCAGGATGGAGGACTATGATAATGCGACCCCTAATCGAAAGGTGTGCAGTTAAGACCTCACTGTTTTTGTAAAAGTTAGATATCATATCCACGAGTCCTCTTTCATCTACTGACTTTTCTTGAAGATCATAAGGGTGTCTATATATGGCTAATTTTCTTTTGGACCATACTATTTCTATTAAGTGGGTAATTATAAAGTATCGTAATTATAAAGTCATTTTCTCCCTTTCTCCGTATTTACATCCCCTTACCTATGACCCCGTGGAAAGTTACAGTCTCGTCACCTTTCTTAGACTTACAGGTAATTGTCCTCTCACTTACCTAAATAAGACCATATAAGAACTTCGCCCCCGTGACACGTCGTCACTTTTAATTACTTGATCTTGAGATACATAGTAGTGCCCATTTGAAGGTTTCAATCACGACTTGTCTGTCGTTTTCGATCGACGTTTTCCTGTGTCTGTCTTATTATGATAAATTATTTCAAGTTTTTAGATAAGCGGTCAGATACAGGCTGCGTCCTATGTCGTACGAACCCCGACCACGGACCACTACTGGGTCTCTCTACAATACCCCTCCCTCCACCCACCCCCCAAGTACAAACCCTTGCGTACATGTGGGCACCACCTCAGTACAGTTACATACCGTTTTGGTTATGTCATAACATTTAATTTTATTTCCTTTTTTTTTTTTTCTCTTTGTGGTTATGTCACATAATCGTGTATATATACCTTGAATCTTTCTGTCATTGCTGTTAGGATATACGTTCCGTCGTTGTCTCTGTGTCATACATTTCTGTCTGAAAACCTGAGACACCCTCTTCCTCTCTCACCCCACTAAACCCCCTTGTCGTCACTTTGTACATATAATGGTATACATTTTGTCTACTGGTCACGTTCGAGTTACGTACTTCGTCCCGTGAGTTTCGGCCACGAGACCCGGTTGGGTCTCCCTACCCCACCCCTCCCCCCCAGTCGTACCCCCTACCCCCGTGTGTACATGTGGGCACCGACTAAGTACAACTACATACCGTTTTCCGTGGTGTTATAACATTTCATTAATAGGAGGTTAATTTTATTTAATTAAAATTTTTCACTTTTTTTTTAGATACTTTGTTAAGTCTTATAAAAATACGCATGTATGTACATCTCATTTTCGTGGGATGTGAAGACAAGAAAATGAGTACATATCATTGTCGCGTCTTTGGATACACCCCGACTACTTGTAGTTTCGGTCCTCAACCCCTGAAGGGGCTACCAGGTCCCCAATCCTGAGACTCGAAGGTTACGTCCCCCGGACATAAGTTGGGGACCAACCCCTTGATTCTAGGGTTACGGCACACCGTACCGGGTTTTTATTTTCGGAGTTTATGTTACCTATTCTTCAGTCCTAAATGACATATCGTGTCTCTTGACGGAATTTATGGAAGAAAAAAAATTAAGTTCTCCGTTCGATGACGACGACTTCCTCACCCGGTCCCGTCCGAGGTCTCACAAACTTAACACAAAAATTACAGGATAATTGTAAAGAGTCTGACAAACCAAGTACACATCTTCAGTGTAGTAAGAGGCGTAAAAAAAAAAAAAACCACACAGACTTTATAAAGGAATTTCTTTTGTTTTTGTGTTTTTGACTTATCGTCAACTTTCACTTCCGGTCTGATCTTGACCGAATGAAGGATGGGAGACAAGACTATAAACGACACACAGAACTCATTCCCTACATCGGAGAGACCTGAAGTCAAAAGAGTTGCAATGTTACTCCTATTATGGAGAACCTTCATAATGTACTCTATTACATATATTTGGTGACTTTCGACCCATTCGTGAGTCGTTTATTGACAAGTGTAGTAGTGACAGTTGTCGTCAGTTAAAGTTTAGTAAACTCTTGGCCTTCGTTGATTGTTCTAGTGGGGACGGATCGGACAGAAACTTCTATGCTACCAACTCTGACCTCTCCAACTCGGTCAGTGGACTTCACCACCCCACGAACCCTCCGTCTAACCTGCCGGGTTCCCCGGAGACATACTCCTTCCAGGGGAGACCCCATCCGTACGTCGGAGACGAGGTTTCGAGAAGGACGTTTTAGACATCTTTGGGTGAAGGAAGGTTCCCCGGCTACTACTACTGTGCCCTCTTGGACGATTTTGATTCTGTAACTGGGGTGTCCGTCGCCCTGGGCAGGATTGCACCGAAGAGGGGAAGGAGAGGGCCGGGGACTCGGATGACTGCAGTAGTACTTTTTCTGACTCTTCTTACAGATGTTCGAATAGGAAAGATTATATTTATCCTATGGATTGTGTTTGAACGTGGTGGGAGGTGCTTTTGTGTGAATAACGTGGATCTAGCGTGCCGAACATTGTCGGGGTTTGACCTTTGTTCAGTTTACAGACAGTCACTTCTTACCTGTTTATGACAAAAGTAAGTTTCCTTATGTTAGGTCGTTTCTCTTACTTGTTTGGTATCGACGATACCGGTGTACCTCCTTACAATGTTTGCATTATCCTACAGTAGACGACGGCAAATATATTTCAAGTTTTTGACGTTTCGATGAGGCCGACGGTCTTCAGTCTTGTCACCGATACGAGTCCCCTCTCCGACAACCACCTTCACCCGACTCTCCACGAAAACCCCCACTAGTTAGGAAGCCAACTCGATCCACGACCACTGTACCCATAAAAGGAACACTTTCCGCACTCGACATGTGCATTATGAACATGTTAAGACCTGCATATAATGTGAAGTTGATTTTACGAGGAAGGACATTTTTGAACGGCCAAGGTCGGAAAGTTGGAAATCAATGGCTTCTGATACAAGGCTGTACCTAGTCCGGTGTGTTATTTCGTCTATTTGCATCGGGAGATTTAATCGTAGGAGAGAATTCGGAACTGGAACTTGTATGGTCGACCTTGGTCGAAAGTAAAGTCCGAGTGACTTTCCCCCCTAACAGATGGAGTCTGGACCGGTCCACCTCTGTTCCCGGTAATGAGTCCTGTGGACTAGGTCTCTCTGTCCGTTTGGCGGGTCTAATAGACTAAACCGTCAAAGGACCCGAACTTACTGGGTCTATTACCAGTCTGACGGTCCCACTGTGGTGTACAGGGTCGGGTTTATGGGCGTTCCATCTAGGAAAGAGGTCCCGGTATAGACACCCGTCTCAGGACACGGTGGGACGGGGGTGGCGGACCCAGATTAAAGACGTTCTCTTCGATACCCCCGAGAACTTCAGACTCTCCGACGTCCTCCCATCCCGCCAGACCTGTGACTCCGAGAGGGTACCGGAGGGGTCTTGTGTCGAGACCCGGTGACTCGTACCTACTCGAGTAAACTAGACTATCGGGATCCTTCCGCCATTATAGACATAATAATAAGGATAAAACGTTCCCTACTTTGACTCCGTATCCCTCCACTTTACTCAGTGGGGCATCACTTGTGGTCTTTCCTTGCCTTAGTGAAAAAAAAAAGGAAAAAATGACTAAGAGAATGGTCGTTGTGGAAGAGGGTGGTAAGGAAGGAGGTTCCTACGAGAAGGGGTGGAGAACGGAAGATCGATGAGTACGTCGTCCGGAGTTCCTTTTGGGTGAAGTCGTCCGGCCAGGCACTCAAGTTCAGCAGACGCCTCGTCCATACCTCTACCTTTACCTGCATGTGACCTAAATGACCTCCTTCGAAGGTGTCTCCAGCTTCTCTCCCCTTGTCCTAATTCGTCTTTCTCCGAAGTCTGATACTACGTTTAAACTGTAGTCCTTTCCTCTCCCCCTTCCTCTCCCCTACAGGTTCTTCTCGGAGTCTGTGTCGTACCGACACTCTTTCCGACCCCGTCGGGTTGTCCTCGGGTCTCGTTTCTGACGGGTAACCCCCTCAGGTCCAACCCATCCCTGTAGAGTCCGGAAGTCTGGCCGTCTGGGGCCCCAGTCAGTCCTGTAAATGTCTTCCGTTTAACTCGTAGCCAAATAAGTCACATAACCAATATTCGACCCCACGTCTCTTAGAGAACTCTCGTAGGTAACATTGATAGATAACCTACCGACAGAATGGGTTACCCGACATTCGAGGTGTTTTCGTCCTTAATAGGACACGTCTCTCGTTCGGACCGTACAGTCTCGACGAGACAATTATAGACTCCTGACTGTCCGGGAAGACTGATCGAGGAGACCCGAACAACTAACGGTGTGGAAAGGTCTCCTATACATTCCTACTTCCTATTCTCCAACCTAGACCCAAATTCAAAATCTCGGTCTAGACTAGACATACTGGAATCCGTTCAGTAGAAAGAAAAAGTAAAAAAATTCGAGGATAAATAAGTTGATATCTCACCCATTTTATTGTAGATGTGCGATCTAATAAACAGATAAAGTTTCTAGTCTACTCTTACTTACCTATTTCTTCAACACCGTATATATAGGTTACCTTATAAGGAGTCAGTATTTTTCCTTGTGTAAACTCAGTCAAGAGTAGTCCACCTACTTGGATCTGGACAATATGTCTCACTTCATTCAGTCTTTCTCTTTTTGTTTATAGTACATAATTACGTACATATGTCTTAGATCTTTCTACCATGGTTACTTGGATAAACGTCCCGTTGTTTACTCTACGTCTGTGACTCTTGTCTCTCCTCTCCCTCTTCCCCTCCTCCCTGTTTAGCTGTCTCATCGTGACTTTGAATGTGTAATCGTATACGTTTTATCTCTTGGGCATCCTTAAACGTCCCACCTCTTCCGTTACCGTGGGGTGAGGTCATGAGAACGGACCTTTTAGGGTACCTGCCTCCTCGGACCATCCGACGACAGGTACTCCAGCGATTCTCAGCCTGTGTTGACTCGTTGAAGTGAAAGTGAAAAGTGAAAGTACGTAACCTCTTCCTTTACCGTTGGGTGAGGTCACGAGAACGGACCTCTCAGGGTCCCTGCCCCCTCGGACCACCCGACGGCAGATGCCCCAGCGTGTCTCAGCCTGTGCTGACTTCGCTGAATCGTCGTCGTCGTCCTTAAACGTCCCTCGAGTTGTGGGTCACGAGCCTCTGTTGGATCTCCCCACCCTACCCACCCTCCACCCTCCCTCCAAGTGCTCCCTCCTCTGTATACATATGGTACCGACTAAGTACAACCACATAACGTCTTTGGTTGTGTCATAACATTTCGTTAATAGGAGGTTAATTTTTATTTAAAATTTTTTCTAATTTACTCTATGACGATAGTGTCATAAAAAGTGGTAATAGTAATGAGGTTCCTCTGTAAATAACTACCAATGAAAATCACAGATACAAATAAGTTTATTTAATCTCCCGGAGTCGAAGGTTCTGTACTTATCATAGAGTTTCATATAGTAATAAACTGTACTTAAACTCGTTCGAGGCTCTCAACCACTACCTGTCCCTTCGGGCCGCACGACGTCAGGTACCCCAACGTTTCTCAGCCTGTGTTGACTCTCTGACTTGACTGCCTATAGTAATAAAGGTGCCTTTTAGTATAAGTAGTATACGACTGTGTAGGAAATATCTCTCCTTGTCACGGCTTGTCTCTGACAGTAGTAAACACCAGACAAGTGAATAGACATAGAGTTCGGACGGGAACTTCCGTCCTAGGTACAGAACGAACAGACACATAACGGCTGTAAACCGTTCCTCGAATATGCAGTGTCTCTCAATCATTTACGTGTAAGGACTGTGGTTTCACTTCCGTGTCGGTACCTGGTGTACGGTGGACACAGGCGACTAAATTAGGAGTATTGGCGAGGGGAGTGGGCGGTACCTCTCACAACAAGGGTAGAAGGTCTGTCTCTTTGAACTCAGGATCCCTCCGTTTCGATGAAAGGATTTGAACTTCTTGAAGGTCCAAAGTCCGGACCCTACCGGACCGAGGCGTGACCCCAAAAAGGCGACCCTGTGTACCGACAGTCGGACCGTTTGTCCAGTTAGGTTCTACGTCGGATTTTACGTCATGCTACGGGAGTGGTAGGGGCCTCTGAGGTCGGACCGGAGATCCCTTCACAAGAACCTTTGGTCGGAGAAGCCGTAGAAAGTCAAATCTGTGTGCTCAGAGGACTCTCCTCTCGTTCGGTACCCGAACACCCAACCACCTAAAAAGACGGAGCCCTAAGCCCTCTTCGGTCACACTGGATCAATGTCTCAACGGGATTCTTCGAAGTCATTAAACTTCCAGTCAAAAGAGGACTACAGAAGTGACAAACTTGAAAAGGCTACGTTTGTGTGACTCCTTCTTGGTAGGTAATTATTGTTGTCGTTGTACTCGTCTCGAGGACGATGCACGTCCAGACTCCAGATTACCAGCCCCCGGTAGTATAAGTAAAATTTTTTACGAAGCAAGAATAAACAAATAAACCGACACGGACCAGAATCAACGTCGTCCACCCTAGAAAATTAACGCCGTGTACCCTAGATCAAGGGACTTGGTCCCTAGCTTGGGCCCGGGGCACGTGACCTCAGAACTGGTGACCCGGTGGTACCTTCAGGGGGTAGTGTAGGTGAAAATGAGACGTTGAAGAGTCGATGGTATGTTCCACCCATAGGGATAAGGGTAAAAGGTCTACCCCTTTGACTCCGAGTCCTTTTTCCATTCGACGGTTATAGTGTCCGACCCTTCACCGTACCGACCTAGGTCGGACCAGTTCCGGACTCATACACTACCCCTCTTCTCTACGGTCGTCCGTCCTACCTCGGACCTCAAGACGGTGGGTGGAGACTCCGTCGACAAGGAATTTCTGTATAACCCTACCGGACCAGGAACCGTGAGACGGAACGTGGTCGAACAGGCAGAAGGTTTGGGGTCGGTGCTGCTATAGAATCACGCGTGTACCGAGATTGATGTGGTGAGGGGACGAATTCTAGAGGTTTATCGAGATAAAGGGTACCGGCTCTCGGGTCTGAGGAAGTGGGTCGTGAGTTCCGGAGGCCGTCTTACCGGAGTTCAGGTGAAGGAGTCGGGAGGGGAGACGAGCGTAGGTGGGAGGTGACGTCTGAGAAGGAGGGACGGGGCGTGTAGGACGAGTAGGGGGTGGGGGGAGTGGATACATACACGACGAAGGGGAGGGACTTTTACATAGAGGAAGAAGGAGAAGAGGTAGGTTGTTTGAAGACCCATAGAAAGTCAAATTTTACCACGGAAAGGAACGATACGGAAGCAGAGAGTGAATACATCGTACCAGTCCCTGTCATCTCCCCGTGGTCGAACCGATTATCTTAGAATAATAAGAGTAATACGGAAAACGGTCTTAGGTTCCTCCGTTAAGGTAACGGAGTCAGATCGAGTTTCTTTATGGAAAGTTGTTGGTAGATGCCTTCCATGTTTGGGAAGAAGGTGAGGGAGAGGGGTGTAAGTCACAAGACAAAAGGGTATTCATAAGAACGGGTCTCTTAAGGTACCTGTCTCCTCGGACCACCCGATATCAGGTACCGTAGTGCTTGTCATCCATAACCCCGAAGGGGGTCACCGAGTCTGTCATTTCTTAGACGGACGTTACGCTCTCTGGGCCCAAGGTAGAGACCCAGTCCTTCTAGGGGACCTCTTCCTCATCACAAAAAGAACGGACCTCTTGAGGTACCTGTCTCCTCGGACCGTCCGATGTCAGGTACCCCAGCGTTTCTCGACCTGTGTTCATCCACTGATTATGATTGTGAAACGGGTATTCTCGTAAGGGGTAGAAACATTCCTGACGAAGAGAGGTGAGGTTGGAACACACAGATCTTCTTTGGTAAGGACCTACGCCTCCCCGTAGAAACTCAGATCGACCCGGTCAGAATCTTAGGGTAACGGGACCGGTGTCACTAACCGGGTCTTTAACTGTACACTGGGTTCGAGTCGGTTAGTCTTTTGAAAGGACCCTCAAAGATTAACTATAACCACCCTTTATTGAGATAAAGTACACCAGTCTCCGAGATTGAAATCTCCAGGTCTCGATGGCCACTTTAACCAAACTCGGGTCACTTCTACTGATCAAACCTCCTCACTTGATCGTACGTCTGTTTTCCGATCTCTTTTTATACTACAATTTAATCAAGGACCGAGATTGGGAGGGGGTTTAGTCAGTAATACAGTATTCTCGGTTATTTCAGAAACCATCCAAGTTCAAGTTCCACTCAAAAACAGTGAATTGTTGATATTGTAACATTGTTTGTACCAGATTTTTACGGAAGAGGTGAATACATTATTACATCGGTTATTCATATATATATTCCACACCTGGTCCGTAAGGGGATTCACTACTCCTGTGTTTTCACTTTATTTTTATACCAGGGACGACTATATGTCGAGTGACAAGATCACTGGACATTGATAAATATAAATTTTATTAATTGTAATTCTTTTTAAATTTTAACTTAAAAACTCAGGGTGAACGGTATAAAGTTTATGAGTCATCGGTGTCCTACGACAACCGATGGTATGACCCGTCGTGTCCGTCTTTTGTAACGGTAACCGGGTCTTGTAAGATAGCGTGTCACGACCAGGTCTCGGAATGACCATTTTCACAATAAGGATTCTGGTTGTCGTACTCGGAGTGACCCCCGAGGAACCTTTATGTCTTAGAGTTCAAGATAGGTTCTGGATGATTTTATATTAGACGTAAAGTTATTCTGAAACAATTTAATTGTAAACAACACGTGTCTTGGGACTCCCCAACCTACAACTCTGTGTCAAATCTTTCTTTTTCTTTCCTGGCGACCCTTTTATCTCCGTAAACAATGAGTATCCAGGACCTCTGGTATCCGTCGGTGAGTTCCCGCTACTCCCCTCCGGTTCCGTCTCACGTTCCCCGTGTCCTGAAGGAGTTCCTGGCGTCTATCTCACGAGACCCCCGTCTCACGTTCCCCGTGTACTGAAGGAGTTCCTGGCGTCTATCTCACGAGACCCCCGTCTCACGTTCCCCGTGTACTGAAGGAGTTCCTGACGTCTATCTCACGAGACCCCGAGGGTCTGATTTCGGTCTAAACAGTCGAGTTTGGTCTTTCTCACCCCAACCCACTCGAAGTCACCAGGACCCTCCGTCCCCTTTTACAAGTAGTGTTCCCGGAAGCCTCCTCAGTATAGTCTTTGAATGTGACGGAGCACTGGGATCTCCAACAACAGATCCTGTCCGGGAACAACTTCCCCGACTGTACTCAAGTCCCAGGGACACCGAAAGAACCGGAGCGTCTTACCTACGACTCCGTCACTATGAGGATAATCAGATGGATTCGCAGTTTTAGCGGGCTCACTAAGTGCACGTGTACTCAGACTCTGGGACAGGACTGTCTGGGCGGATTAAGTCGTGGGGGGCTGGGTTGTGACGGTGTCGGGGGGTTGGGTTGCGACGGTGTCGGGGGGGTGTGTTACGACGGTGTCGGGGGGAGGGTACTTGTCGTCTTTCCCAGCGTTGGAGTTCTTCCTGTACATCCAAGAGGGCCGATAGTCGAGTGACTGAAGAAGGGTTCGGTGTTTTATTAGAGATAGTCACAGATAGGTGTCTCGCTTCCGAACTTCCTGACCGCGGTTGGAAGTCGACTTGTCTGAGGGGGGTTGTGGGAGCGACGTAGCTATTTATCCCACGCTCAATTATTGGTGGTAGCCCGACCCAACCTGGAACCGCCGTTATGGTGGGGTCTCTGCTAAAATGTTACTAAATTAAGAAGTCCCATTTTGGGGACGTCTCTCGACCTCACTAGGTCCCACATCCGACACAATACAAAAATAAAAAGGTCGTACTCATTCTTTCGGGAGTGACACATTCGCACTCAAGACGCACAAGAGTACGTCGTTTCCTAAACGGGTGGGGACACACCCGACTACCGAATCCCCGACAGTTGATTGGGTCGGACTAAGGGTTACGCGAGAAACTTTTTGGAAATGTGTACGTGTGCGTACGCACGGGGGGCATGTGTGTGAAGTTGATTAACCACCGTGGGTTGGCTTTGGTTCTTTTTTCCGTTGTTCGACAGGCAAATTTAACGTCTAACACTGGAAATACGAACTTTACCAAAGTCTGTAGAACAAATATCGAAACCCCAAGTCCGTGAGTTATTAGAGGCTTAATAAAAGAGGCAAAAAAAAACCTTACTAACAATGATGCGTAACGTAAAAGAGGTTAAAGACCCGGAGTGGGGGTCGACCACAGAGGACTCTCAGATCCATTAGACTTCTGCGGACGTCGTACTGAGGGAGAGACATTACAGTGGTAACTTAAGACAACTCGACTTGGTCGACGTCTTCGACCTAACGGTTCGAACCGGGGTGGGTGAGTATCTACCTGCTTCCAAAATTTTTCTGATTCTCACGCATCGTACAGTCCCCCTCTTTGTTCCCCGGAAAAGAGGTTCGACATTTAGACGGGACTTCTAGAATTTAGGTGTCCAGATCCGATCGTAAGGGATTTCACATTCAATGTTCACTTCTACAATCTTCCACAGTGTTCCACTGAGACCCAGGTAACCTCTATTTTCCTAAGAAATTGCGCCCTGAAGCGTCCCGGAAGGTTACGATTGTACGTACCACCCCTTAAGGAAAACTATACTCCACTCTTCAGTCCAGATGACCCGGTTAGAACAAAATAGTCTCACGTGGATAGAAGGTCCTATCAGAGTATTTTACCAGGTGTCGGGAGGACTCTCGACGACGAACAAGACCAATGATGACGTCGTTCCGAGGAATATTGGATCCAGGGCCCACCGGGCCCTGTAGTGCAGACGGTGTAAGATAACCAGCTCGCTGAGTGGTACCGGGTCTAAGTGTCTTGTCCTTTATCGGAGACGGAGAATGATTCTACGAACCCTCCTCCTTTACCGTTAGGTGGGGTCTTAAGAAAAGACCTTTTAAGGTACCTGTCTCCTCGGACCGACCGATGTCAGGTACTCTAGCGTTCCTCAGCCTGTACTGACTCGTACGTGCGAATGATTGCACACACCACCGAAGTTAGACGGTGGGACGGTCTTTCTTTTGGCACCCGTGGGACGAAGACCCCAGGAAGTGTGTGGGTAAAATTCGTGGTCTAATGGACGGTGGGACGGGTGTCGACATGGGTTTCTGAGTCTTCCGTCTCGCCTGTAACAAAATAGTCGTAGTAAGAAAAGGAAAGGGGAAGGACGACCTTTGTTAAAGGGGAAGGGGCTCTCCTGTGTGTCTCTGTGTCTTAATTAGAGGACTCCTATTATCTCGTAAGCTAAGGAGAAACTCTCGACGGCGGACTTCGTCTTACCAAACTACTGACTACTTATTAAGATCGCTTTTAATTATTGTTTATTATGTTATTTATTCGTAACACACGATTACCACATGAACCGTCATTTAATAAGTTACTCACTAGGTGAACGAGTAAATTGGGAGACCCCGAAGGGACCACCGAATCTACTATTTCTTAGGTGGACGGGTACGTCCTCTGGGTCCAAGGTAGGAACCCAGACCTTCTAGGGGACCTCTTCCCGTACCGTTGGGTGAGGTCATAAGAACGGACCTCTTAGGGTACCTGTCTCTTCGGACCGTCCGATGTCAGGTACCCTAGTGTTTCTCAGTCTGTGCTGACTCACTGATGGTAAAAGTCTCGAGAGACTTCACTGATGGTGCCAATAAGGGTAAAATGCCTATTCCTTGGACTCAGTAGACGATCACCGATTCTTCCTCACTCCCGAGGGTCCACCGTGATCACCATTTCTTGGGTGGACGGTTACGTCCTCTGTATTCCCGTCCAAGCTAGGGACCCAGTCCTTCTAGGAGACCCCTATCGTGTCGTTGGGGGAGGTCATAGGGACGGACCTCTTAGGGTACCTGTCTCCTCGGACCGCCCGATGTCAGGTACCCCAGCGTCTCTCAGCCTGTACTGACTTCGTTGACTCGCACGTACGTTATTCCTCACTTAGTCTCTAAGGTCCGGTCTCCACAAACGGAAGTGTAGACCGTACGATTGTGTGCGAGATTTTGTCTGTCCTGTCACTTACCGTCCTGTCTTACCGGCACTTTGGCAATCCACTACAAAGGCCCTCACCCCCTTCCCAAGACTTCTCGAGATCAGGAAGTACAGAATCGTGTCTTTTTTTACGTCTGCCTGCGTTTCACCACCTATCCTTCACTAAATAGTCTTACCCTACGAACGCTCCGAATATTCGCACGTACGTCCACTCCCTCACGGTACGGGACTCCTGACTGTCCGGATACCAAAATATTAGTTTCCTTTTTCACCCCTCCCCTCTTGAAGAAAATAGAAGAACTCATCCACAGGACGAGGGTAGTCGTCGAGAAGGAGGTCCAACTCGGCCCCTCAAAGGAGCAGAGACACCAGCTCAATCCAGGTGTTTAGTGACACGAAATACACACATCTCTCGTACAGGATTGAGTGACTCAGGGGACCCGTCCTACACCCAGAGGACGGTGGTAAGAAAATAACTAAACCCCGTATAGAGCACGAAGACAAGGCATCAAACAACGACTCGTTCGGACGAACCAAGACACCAATTCTTTTGGACGAAAGGACTTACTCGGAATTGAATGTCCCCAGAGGGTTCTACGACTTCGGTTGCGAGGTTATGAAACCGAACTCCCCGAGACTTCCGGGGACCGTCCGGGTGGACTACGTTTCTCGGTCGAGTAACCTTTTCTGGGACTACGACCCTTTTAAACTCCTATCCTCCTCTTCCCCCACTGTCTCCTACTCTACCAACCTACCGTAGTAGTTGAGTTACGTGTACTCAAACTCGTGACAGAGTCCCTCTATGACTTCCTGTCCCTCCGGACCGTACGACGGCAGGCACCCCAGCGTTTTTACACCTGTACTGACTCGCTCACTTATTGTTGTTTGGACGAAAGAACTCACTAGGAATTGAATGCCCCAGAGGGTATGACAGATGAATGACAGGGGATCACCGCCACCGCCACAACCGAATCAGCGATTCAGCACAGGCTAAGAACGCTGGGGCACCTGATCTCGGGAGGTCCGAGGAGAAGATACCCTAAGAGGTTCGTTCTTATGACCTCACCCAACGGTAAAGGAAGAGGTCCCCTAGAAGGGTTGGATCCTTAGCTTGGACCCAGAGGACGTAACGTCCGTCTAAGAAATGGTTGACTCGATGTTCCCTTCGGATCGCCACAATTGATAAATTAGTATATGGAGCCTGAAAACGAGACAGGGATAGCCTTCCTTTTAGTCGGGTATAGGTACTACCAATGGGAAGTACATACCCCATAGAAGACATACAGTCCGGGTACCCAGTCGTAAATAACTCGTGAAAGACATACGATTCAAGACAAGATTCTTGACACAAATGAGTAAATTGGGACATGTCTCGTTGAGACATGTCTGATCACTACTCTTTTTGAGTCGACTCCTTTGACTCCGTGTCTTTACAATTTATTAGACAGGTCACGGGTGTTTCGAACAATCACTGGCTCAGTCCTAAACTTGGGTCCTGAGGTTCACGTCTCGGACCCAAGACTGGGAGAGACAATAGGATCTTTTCCCGGAAACAAGTTATCGTATACCACTGTTGAACCTAGTTTTACGGTTCAAAGGGTCAACGCAAATCGGGAAGGACTTGCCGAAAACTTTCGGTCTCGACGTCGTTCCGACGTCGTCACAGGACGGACAGAGGACGGAACGGAACCTCCTGTGGTGGAAAGTCGAGGAGAGCATGAGGAACCCGGTCCGGGACGTACTTAGTTTCGTAAGCCCGTCCGTTGCCTTTTGATGTCAACCCCGGTCCGCGAGCCTGCGTCCCCAGGACGAACGGTCCGGACCGACAGACTTGTCGGGGGTAATGCGGTCGGGTGACGAGACTGTCGTCTCTACTCTTCGAAGTCGACTCCCTGAGACTTCCGGGACCCATCCGGGTGGGACGTAAGGGGTGTAAGGGGTGGCGGACCCCACCTTCCTTAAAGGCTGGTTTGAACCGTCCGGTCCTTCTTGACACCAACTCGCCGAGGGAGACCTTCCACGACACCTCGGGACCGTCGAGTTTCTTTGAAGGAGGAGGGGTCTGAGGGTCGATTCTTATTCGTCCGAAAGGGGGGTCGGGAAGATACGTCCGACGTCGGAGAAGACTCGAGAAGGAAACGAGTCTAATTTGGGAGAAACCACCCTCTCCATCGTCTGTCGCTCGCGTTCTCGACCGAAAACTTAGGACCAAACGGACCTAGGTCTCGTGTAAGAGAACGACGAAACCCCTCCCCTTGGTGGGTACAGGTCCCGGAAAGACCTCTAGTCTCGACAAAAGGTGATCCCGACGTAGGGACTCCGTCCCTTCTCTGTGGGAGTCCGGGAGGTCCTACCCACGATTGTCGTGGGACGAGTGTACGTGTGTGTTAGTAATAGAGGTGCGTCCCGTGTCGAAGAGTCACATTTGGACCTCCAGAGTGAAGGACTCCCAAAAGGGACTTAGTCCGACCATAAACAGGGGTCCTTTGTCAACCGTTACAGATGTCTGCGAAAAATTTTTAAAGACAAAATAACTGCATATCAACTAAACGTTACGACACAATTAAAGATGAAGCTCTACCCAATTACAGATGGTAGAGTGTCGCCTGACCGGTGTAAAGTTTACGAGGAATCTGTCTTCACAGAACTCTAAGCCCCGAAGACACGACGTGTTGCGAGTACCCTCTGATTCTGAAAAGGTGAGGTGTCTACGAACCACTACTTGTCCAGACCGACCCTCTCTTTCTTCTACTCTTTGTCCTTCCCTTAGAACATCTTGTCTTTCGTAGAGGTGTTTTCCCAGACCTCGGGACAGGAGACGACCCTCCGTCCTCTGTCGTAGACCTACGGCAGGGAAAAGAGGCTCAATTGGACCGAAGGTTCCTCCGAGTTCCCTCCACCTGCTACTGGTGGGTTCGAGCCCCTCGAACGAGAGATGGTCGACGGTCGTCGTCCTTGAGTTCCAGGGACCCCTCCCGGTGTTGGTGGGGGAATGGGGGGTCGGTTTAGTGTCTCTGTCAGACGTATTCGAAATAGGTTCCGACCGAGAACGTTATAAAATTTTAGTGGAAAACGAATCCCTCCAACTCACGGACGAGTAAAGTAGTTCACTGCTGAGGGACCTGCTCTGCTTCAGGCAAAGGTGCCGATTACGTCGTCTCGTAAACCTCTCACGACTTAGGAAATCCCTGGTTTCACCGAAGGATGACAGTAGTCGACTTTAGGCCTACTGTTATGTCGAGCCCCGGGTCCTACGTCCGGGGCCCTAGCCACGCGTCCACAGGTCTGCCTACCGACTCAGTCCCGTAGAGAACTCCCGTGTACTCCGGTAGACGTTTCATCAAGTCCCGTGGTCGCGACTCCAGTCCAACGGACTCAGTTTTTTTGACCGGGTTCAAGGTCGAGACGACACGCCCATGAGTCGGCGAGTCAGGACAGTCTGAGAAACGCTGGGGTACTTGACATCAGGTGGTCCGAGGAGACAGGTCCGTTCTTATGACCCCACCCAAAGGTAAAGGAGGAAGTCCCCTGGAAGGGTTGGGTCCCTGGCTTGGGTGCAGAGGGCATAACCGTCCGCCTAAGAAATGGTAACTCAGTGGACCCTTCGGGATCGACAGTAGATTGTCCGTTCGTTAAATCAAAGAAGTTCAAGGAAAGAAGTGGGTATTTTACCCAATTATTAAGAATAAGGAAGACCTACTGGAAGGAGGTGTGTGAGGGAACTGTGAGTGTGAGTAGAAAGGTCCAGAAACAAGTCTACGACGGAGGAGGTTCTTCGGAAGGAAGGGGCGGAACAATCTTTAGTGTCGCGGAGGGCACTGTGAAAAGTAGAAGTATGGACCGAAATAGTACCTAAACATGTAAGGCAAACAATAGATAGAGGATGGTCACCTTAAAGGTACGAGTGTCACGGACTCGTTCTGAGGTCGTGTCTCTCGTCTTCACCAGGTCAGGAGAACTGGGAGTTCAACTTTTGATAGTGTCAGTGAAGGTGATATCCGACTTTGCTCTCTGTCCCGGTCGGGTCTAAGTTCCCGAAAGTCTCTCGCCGACGTTTCAGTGTAGTCCTTCTCTCGCCTAGCTCCCGTCCCGTCTCTCCACGTCAGCAACACCGTAGGCAGACACTACGTGTCGAGACTTCAGTCCTCAATCCTTATTAGGGAGTCCAACACGGACCCATTCAGTCTCGGGGGTCGGTCGTTTGTAGGTCCTTTCCGGAACCGGGACAGAGTTCCACAGGCGGCGGAGAAGGAGTCGACATAAACGTATTACACTAACCGAGGGGATGAAGAGTAGACAGGGTCGTCCCTTTCAGAAAGCACAGAGGCCGGGGACCTCTTACTAATTTTAGGGTGTGAGGGCAGGTTTGGAATTATACGCTAAGGACCTCCGCCTTTGGACTGAACGGGATTAAAAGGTATTAATTAAGTAGTTCTGTGGACCACACCGACGACGAGAGACGTCCCTGGGAAACCGCAGGAGGGTTTGTCGGGTCACTCAGGGACTAGAGGAGTAGAGTGGCCCTTCCCTCCGATACGAACACCTTCTGGATGACACTTAGGTTTGATCTCGTCCACAGAGTATGGACGGTTGAGGAACAAGGAGAATTGTCAGGACGGTGCACCTACCATGTTCGAGGTACAATGTCTACTCGACTGACTCCGGGACTCTCCGCCAGTGAGTGGGTTTCCGTGTAACGATCCTTCAAGGTCTTGGGTCCCTTACCAATGAACCAGGTATGGACCCGTCTCCGAAACGTCCACCGCGTCACCATTTCTTAGATGGACCGTTACGTCCTCTCAACCAAACTAGGGACCCAGCCCTTCTAGGGGACCTCATCCTCTACCCTGAGTGACGTCATAAGAACGGACCCTTTGGAGTTCCTGTCTCCTCGAACCGCCCGATGTCAGGTACCCCAGGGTTTCGTAGTCTGAACTGGCTCTCCAACTCATGTGTGTGTGTGTGTGCATACTATCCCCGTCTATTGTCTTTAACACCGAGTTTCCGTCCTAGGAATGAGACCAGTTCTGTCTACGGGAACCCACTATACCAAAGAGAGGGTATGACGACAGTGTCACGGACCTTGGGGAGGTAATTCTTAACGAAAGTGACTGATAAAGGGACTTGACCGTTTTTAGATTTTCTCAATATTGTGGACGACCGTCTCTACTCCCCTTTCCCTTGAGAGTCCTTACCGACCATCTACTGATCTTTGACCAGGTCCTTCACTAGACGAAGGGACCAAATTGGTTCTAGCAATTACAGTCTCAGTAGTAAATTCAGACTCATAACCTCGGGGTTTCGAATACGATGGTTGGTCACTTATTTACCTTCCTTGAATCACTAGATTAGATCTCCGAAAGTTCGGCAGAAAAATTTTAAATTAATTTCCTCGTCTTTGTAGAGAAGGTTCTTGTAGAATGTCTTTTGGGGCTAGGGTACTTTCTTTATTCTCGACGGTACGAACCTCGACCCCCGGTCCCAAGGTCAGGGACTAAGACAGGGAAAGAGTAAAGTCTCAGTCACTTGGAGATCTCGAGGTACCTCGTCTCAGACTTTTGTCAACCAGGGTCGGGTTTGGGTGGTAACACATCTACCCCGTACGCTTACCAGGTCTCTCCCGTCCCTAACTCCAGTGTATCGAGTAGGACCGTCTCGACCCTGATCCTGGACCCAGGAGAACGGTGGTCTTGTCCCGAGAGAGTCGAAACACTGAGAGTTTTCACGAATTGTTAGGACGGTAGTAGTAGAAGACTTCTCAATAGTGAGAGACGCGTAGAGGATTCACAGTCGTTATACGTATGTAGTGCCGGTGAGGAGTTATCGGTCGTGTTCCATTGACTCTGTCCTGTATGGGGTACAGTACATCGTTCCTGTTCCGTCCCTGTTCTAAATTCGGGTCCGGAGAGGCTTAATTTTTGTCCTCACGAAAGATGGTACGGTCTGACAAGATCGTCGAGTACCGATACCTCTCACACCCCCCGCCCAAATCGGACGGTAGTCGTACCTACCAAAGGGAGGAGAAGGGTAGTGCAACACGAGGAGACCGTCCTAGAAATGGTGGAAGACGAAGAAACCCATAGTCGAGGGATGGGAGAGTCGTGGGTGGTGACTCGTACCACCTATATGTTGTAGACAAACGGCTGACAAGCAAGAGTCTCCGGTCGATACTCAACGGAAACCCCTCTCCTCCGACCCCCGTCTCTCGGAATCCAAGTGTCAGATTAAGTCTATAAAGGACCGACGTACTGGGATCTGTTCAATCGGGTGAAGAGACACGGACGAGGAACTATCGATTTAGTTTCACTTTCACTTCAGCGAGTCAACACAAGCTGAGAAACGCTGCGGTGCCTGACATCGGGTGGTCCGAGGGAGTAAGTACCCTAAAAGGTCCGTTCTCATGACCTCACCCCACGACAAAGAAAGAGGTCTCCTAGAAGGGTTGGGTCCCCAGCATGGGTCCAGAGGACGTAACATCCGTCTGAGAAATGGCAGATTCGGTGGTCCCTGATTAGTTCCACGATGTCATCGATTTAGTTCCACGATATCATTATTACGATGTGGCTGATCCTTCGAAACCCTACGTCTATTGTCTTTGGGGGTGGATGTCACCGCTTTTCTGACTCCTTTCTAGAATAAGAAGTCTTGTCTTTCAGGCTCCCACCTCACCGGAAGCCCCAATCTCTGATCGCCGAGTGCTACAACCGCTCCTACGTCGAGGAGAACAGAGGGCCACAGTCTCAACGGAAGTAGAAGGTAGGAGACCGTGTGTCGTTCTGCCGGCACCTTACCAGTAGCAGCGCAGACGTGTCTAATGTCCACTGTCTCTTCTCACAAGGTGGGGAAGGCGACCGAGGAAGAATCATTCTCGCCCCCTTCGAAAGGTTCTCAGTATTTGTCTGAACGAGTAAAAAGTTACCCGTCTTGACCCAGGGTACGATTGGGGTCTCGGTAATCGTTGTCCCGGTATCATAACGACTCTAAGCGACTTTGGGTAGTAGACATCACGTCACCGGCTACCCTTTGGTTGGCGACTGGAGCCTTTCTATGTAAAGTACTCCTGGACGACACGTTACTCCTAGAAGACGAAGGAAGCTGCGAGTACAGGGGTCGGGAGACCTGTGCCGTCTGTGAGTCGTAGACCACTCACTCACATTCTCACTCACTCTCTTATTTTCTTACTCCGTAAAGAAAGGAGAGAGACGAAAGGGGTAACGGGTTGACCTAACAGAGAACTACTAGAATTACAGGTTCATTCACTTCAGTGTTTTCCACCACGTTGACCCTGACCTAATCCTTTATTAAACTTGAGAGAGACCTTCTGTGATGACTTCGTTACTCCACTAGACCCGGTTCGGGTTCAAAAGAAGGAGGTCCTTATAAGTAGTTGAGTAGTGGTCCGAGGGGACTCAATCCCACCTGTGGCAGACTGTGGTACAACTGAACTAAAAAGACAACAACGAGGATAACAAAATTTAATTAAGAAGGGCCGTACCTCCACCGTAAAACCTTCGGAACAAATACCTGTACTAATTATTATCTGTAACCACAGGTCTTCTTTATCGGTTGGACCAAAACCGTCATCTTGTTGGTTTTTAAAGTCGGTCTCCTTTAGTTTACCCGTCGTGACCGGTGACTAGTAACCTTAGGGTCACCGGTGACACATTGTGCCCCCGACAAAACGACAAAAGAGAGTACAACCTACGGATGCACAAGGTCATTCAGTCCGAAGGAGTCCCTTAAGTACGACCTCCGATGGATAGTCTTGGGGTGGCCTTTTTCCGTAAGTCACTGGAAGAGTCCTTGAAGAAACTGGTCTCGGTCGATGTCCTTCTCGAATTTGGAATCGAAGAAGTGGTCACTCCGACCCCTAAACCTTCTGGACCGAGTCGGAACTCTTTGTGTCCTCCGTTACGATCCACCTAACACCCGAGTACACCGGACGTCAGGACGACACTCAAAACCGTTAGCGCCCTCACCATGTCAAACGAGTATTGAGAGACAGGGAAAAGGTGGGAGTGATATGAAGGACCACCCACCTCACATAGAAGGATGGGGGAGGATGACCCAACCTGGTCCACTACGCGAAACCGGTTACCCTACGTAACTTCATTGATACCGGTCAAGACTCGAGTTCTGTATTCGCCACGGACACAAAAGTGTAGGAGGAGAGCTTTAAAGACGGGGGACGAAAATCTTCCCGTACAGGACCGACCGGTGATCCAGGGTTTCACTTTCTCTTTCCCACGTCCGAATTTCGGTTCTCGGTAGGGGTAGACTAGATACCTTGACATTCTTATTTTTTTATTTGTGGAAATATTTAGTGTGTAACACAACCGTAATAACGTAGTAATAATGTCGTTTTCTACTAAGTATATCTTTATACTAATAATAATTATTATTATTATCAACGGTCACTATCTGTAACTCGTAAATGATATACTGTCAAGTGAACGGTAGTATTGTTGTCCTTAGTAGGAGGGGTAAAATACCTACTCTTATGACTCCGAGACTCTTAAATTCCTTGAACGGGTTCCAGTGTATTGGTCTTTCGACGTCTCGACCCTAAACTTACCGGGGTTTCCGATCCGAGAGGGGTAGAAAAGGCGGGAGGATTCACTTACTCGTTGGTCCGTTCACATCAGGAAAGTCCCGTGTTCTGGCGACAAGACGGTAGACTCGTGTCTACGCTTTTACCCTTGGAAAAAAACCTTTCCGGGAGAAGTCTCCGGGTAACCTCGACTGGGGTTTGAACTTTGAGAAACCTTCCAGACCGCGGCAGGGTCCACCTACATTGTAGTAGTGGACCTGTCCGGAACGACGGTGCACTCGTAGGACGTCCCCGTCGGTTCTCGTCCGAGCGAGGGATCCCGATCCCAGTCGTGAATCGAGAGCCTTTGTAAATAACTCGTGGATGACGGATAGTCTACCTTTACCCTACCGTACTTTTTGGACTCTTAGAAAGCTCTATTTCCTTTCTTTATGAGAAAGTTTTGGGGTTCGCAGTATAGGGTTTGAGAAGAGACTAAAGTTTGTTTGGGGTAACATAGACACCCGTGGGAGGAGAGAGCAGTTGTGAAGTGAGTAGGATCTGAGTCTGGGTACTGTTGACAAAGTTAGGTTCGGAAACGAATTCAACAAGGACGACGGGGTCCCTCGTAAATACGTAGTGTAAAGACAAGTAGTAATTTCTGGGTTGAGTTTCCAGTGGAAGAGACACCGGGAAGGGGATAAGGGCAGAGGTGGAGAAACAGGAGATACCGTCGGACAGGACTACCGACTAGGTCTGTCTCCAGACAGAAAGAGTGCTCGGGTACCCAAAGGGCACCTGTCTCTGAACGGGGAACAGATAGTGAAGGATCGGGTTGTGCGTCGTACCACGGTCCACGACTCTACTAAGGGTGGAACCTCTAATACGGAAATTATAACAAATAAGTAATATTTATTATTTCGTGAAAAGTCAAATATTTCTCGAACGGTCAGTCGAGGTCCCAACTCGGAATCTGGGGGAGGAAACATCGGGGCACTGACACCCTTCAACGAGTGAAGAGACTCGTGGACGGATTCTCATGACAACCTTCTAAGGTCCCCTAGCAGGTGTCTTTCGTCGATCATCTCACGGACCCAGAACGGGTCGTGAGTTCTTTACGTCAGATCAGTCTCCTGACGACGAGAGTGGGATCTAAGACCCTTTTGTCTACTACTAATGAGGTCTGTGTTCCTCAGTGTTTTGAAAAAGAGATTCCGGGTCTTTCATTGATGATATCGGGTGCACCCGGTACACCATAGACGACATGATGAGTTGGCACGAAAACATTACACTTTCGTCGGTATCCGTTATACGCTTACTTACACGCACCAAAATACGGTTAATTTGAAATAAATGTGTTTGATCGTCACCCGGTCTAAACCTGATATACCACATCAAACGACTGGAGACGGGATACTTTTATTCTCTCTTACAGGTGGTTTACATAAGTCCCGATGTCAAGAAGTCGAACCTAGAGTCCGACATATTACTTAAAATCCAGAGAGTGACGTTTCCTTCTAGACCCCCGTTACCACCCTTGTTCACCTCTTTCTTCGGTATTACGTAGCTTCGGACTCAGAACCTACGTCTATTTGTACTCAGGTCTTGGTTCTGAGTAGTAGACGACGCACACTGACCCGTTGTCTAAGGGAGAGACAAGTTCGGAGTCCAAGGAGTAAATATTTTACCTCTTTAGTATTGTTGGGAGTAAGGTGTCCGAAACCCCTCCTGAGTAGTGTAGTTCACGAACGAGTCGACGAAACGGTCTGAAACATTCTTACAGAAGTTTTACGGTTTCCCTCATAATGGATTTGGGACCCGTCGTCCTTCCCTTTTTAGCTTTACCTTTTACGACTGGAAGATAATCGAAGGTCATGTACCTGAAAGAGTCGTTCTGGAACATTTGGCGAATTGAAAGTCGTTCCGACTGTAAACCCCTTACTATTCGAATCCACAACAAATATCGGTTCTTCGAAAAAAATTTCTCCTGTGAGTCCCAGAGTCACACCGTTGGGGTGTGGACATTAGGGGAGGTTTGTCTACGTCCGCCTCCTACCCTACACCGCGGAGACCCCGGGATCCCAGGTCGGAAGGGACCCCAGACCCGTGGAGTTAGGGGGATCTCACCACCCTCTCCGTCCACCTTCCGAGTGCCCACCCATAACAAGAAGACTACTAGGCTTCACCTCTCTTTACCTCGCCCCCTTTCGGGTCTAACTGACCGTTCGTTCTCCTAATTTTTTCCTAAATTCTCCCATTTCTCTTTTCTTCCGACTAGATAACCTATGAAGACATGGGTCTCGTGGTCCAAAAGGGGGGTCAAGACTATTCGAGAAATTTTTTAAGTACTCTAAAAACAAAGTGACGAATAAATAAACCCAGGGGTCCTATTTGAGTACTTTTCGACGAAGAGCAGCACCCACTCAGGACCCCCCTTCTATATTAAACATATCAAGTCCGATTATTTAATGTGTCACAGTTGTGCGAGTCAGTGAATACGGGGTACCGTTTGGGTCCGTGATAATTATTCCCCACCGGTCTTGTCCTGTCTTTTGGAAGGAGGGCGAAGGAAGAAAGAAACAAAGGAAGGAAAGGCAAAGACTTCCCGAAGGGTCCCGGTCCGTGACCCCTGTATCTCTACTTTTCCAGTGATCTTCCAGTTTCAGTCCACCTACTCACCCACGCAATTACCTCTCAACACTCCGTCACCTGTCACCACCACAGGTAACTCACAGTCCGTCACCTGTGAGTTTGTCCCCGTCGCTTCCGTAGGAGTCCCTCGCAGACGACATAGGACTGTCCATGTGACCTAAGTCTTCTCGTCCACCTACGAGGTCCTGTTTGGGATGGGGTACGGAAGGTACGGGGGTAAAGTTGACCTAGGTATTCGTGGATCTTTCTCGACCGGGATTTTCAACACTGTACGAGTCAGTGAGTCTTGAGTCCCATACTTGAGTCCCGTCCTTGGGACTGAAACGGAGACCTAAAGGTGTGTTAAGGACCAGGTCTGATCCACTGTTCGTTTACGACTGGGTTGTCTTCTTACCCATGTAGTCAATGTAAATTGTGGTAGGTAACTGGAGAGTCGGTAGTGTCTGAAACCCCATTCATCTATCTTCCTATGCGGACGGGTCCGTTACCGGGTCTTTTATTCCCTTACTCTTTGATAATTGTCACTACTATCATCACATGAAAAGTGAAAGTACGTAACCTCTTCCTTTACCGTTGGGTGAGGTCACAAGAACGGACCTCTTAGGGTCCCTGCCCCCTCGGACCACCCGAAGGTAGACACCCCGGCGTGTCTCAGCCTGTGCTGACTCCGCTGAATCGTCGTCGTCGTCGTCGTCGTCGTCGTCAGTGCTTCAGTACAGGTTGAGAAGGTGCTGGGGTACCCGACATCGGACGGTCCGAGGAGACGGGTACTCCAAAAGGTCCGTTCTTACGACGTCACCCGACGATAAAGGAGGAGGTCCCCTAGAAGGGTTGGGTCCCTAATTTGAGTGTAGAGGACGCAGAGGTCGTAACCGTCCGTCTAAGAACCGGCGACTCGGTGACCCCTTCGGGGGTTTCAAGTATGGAAATGGATAATTCCGCTTTTTTTGGACCTTTGGTGGACTATGGGCCACTATCCCCGGTCAATACGTTTCAACCAATGAATCCCCGTCTAATACGTCGGTAATTTCATTATTCCTACTTCTAACGTATCGCTGTACCCTTTTTACGGATGTTTTATTGTAGCCCTTACCTTCCATTCCCGGTGTAAAATGGTTTACTCCTCTATTCTCTTTAGAGTGTTCGTGGACCAACGGGTCCTCTCGACTTAGACCTCTCTCTCAAACACCCACTAACCGAACTTACCGATGTAGAGATTGACCTAAACCTGTGAACTTCTCGTCCCTGGTACTACAGGCATTGATGTACAGTTATAGGTAGGTAGGTAGATAGATAGATAGTGGTAGAGGATCGGGGTCTGATCCTACAGGTATTGGTGTACAGTTATAGATAGATAGATGGATAAATAGGTAGGTAGGTAGATAGATAGTGGTAGAGGATCGGGGTCTGATACTACAGGTATTAGTGTACAGTTATAGACAGCCAGATAGATGGATAAATAGGTAGGTAGGTAGATAGATAGTGGTAGAGGATCGGGGTCTGATCCTACAGGTATTGGTATACAGTTATAGATAGACAGATAGTGGATAAATAGGTAGGTAGGTAGATAGTGGTAGAGGATCGGGGTCTGATCCTACAGGTATTGGTATACAGTTATAGATAGACAGATAGATGGATAAATAGGTAGGTAGATAGATAGTGGTAGAGGATCGGGGTCTGATCCTACAGGTATTGGTATACAGTTATAGATAGACAGATAGATAGATAAATAGGTAGGTAGGTAGATAGTGGTAGAGGATCGGGGTGCCGTCCCTACACTATTTACATTCTCTCTTCTTTCCTACGGGTGCGGTGAAGTGGGGACGTACGACCTGTTTCGTAACATAGGACGTGTATCTCCGACTTTGCAGTTATGACTTTCTACCTTCCTCCCGACCTACTTGTTCCTACCTTTTACCCTTCACTTTCTCTCTCTCTCTCTTTTTTTTTCCTTCTTATTATCCACTTACTCGCTTTATTCTCTTTCTTATTTTCTCCCACTTTTCCTTTCCCTTCTTTCTTTTCCTACTAAAACGGAGCCAAATTGAGTTGACGTATATAAGTTCTTCTATTGGGAATGATCCTAGGTAGACCTTAGGATATGAAGTCTGTTAATAATTTTTGCGGGAACTTTTCGACAACAAGAACCACCTGGGTCTCGGTCTCGAGGACCTTCGGTGTCGGACACCTGAGGGACCCTGTCGGCACGGGGGTTCCGTCGGAGGACGGTTGTTCGGATCCCGTCTTCTTACCTCCAGACAGGGGAGAGTCACTCGGGGGTTCGACACTGGTCAGAGTCCGACGGTCAAGGGTTTCGTTTCGACCTAGGTACAGACCATCCTCGTCATCACGGATCGGTGAGTGGACACAGGCTAAGAAACGCTGGGGGTGCTCGACATTGGGTGGTCCAAAGAGATAGGTACTCTAAAGGGTCCGCTCTTATGACGTCACCCAATGGCAGGGGAAGAGGTCCCCTAGAAGGTCTGGGTCCCCAACTTGGACCCAGAGGACTTAATAACCGTCTAAGGAATGGTAGACTCGGTGATCCCTTCGGGTATGGACCTCCGTGGCTGACTTTCGTCCCTAAAATGACTTCCAAGCACCCCCAGTCTCCTTCCCCTAATGTTTCGCATAGACCCTTACCTTCCAGGATTTTTTAGGGGAAGTTCGATCAGAACGGGTCTAAAGGTAAAGAAAGCCGTCGACGATTAGGAGAAGGGAGAGACGGTCGTAAGAGGCCAGTTCGAACAAAGAGAGACGTGGAACGAAGAAGTTTGGGGAGTCGAACGTGTGGGTCGTTATTTGTGGTTTCGGTCGATCATCGGTACGGGTGGGAAGAGGCCGAAGAGGTTGGACAAGGGGTAAAGAAGGGGACCTCGGACTTCAAGGAGTGCGTAATAAAGGTAGTTCGTAATGTAACCTTGTACCAATCACTGAGAGACCACTTGTTCTACCCAAGATTTAAGGTCGAATTAGAAACGTTCGACCCACTGGGGCCTGTTCGGTGAAGTAGGGAGATCTAGACAAAAAGACAAACATTTCACTCGAGTCATACTCATGTACGGGTGATTCTGACGACTTAAAACTTACTCTGCTACGTCCGTTCTACGACCAGACTTCTCACACGTCATTAACAGTCGGTAGTCATAATTAATAGGTGACCCTTAAAGACACTCCACTCATCCCGTTCCTACTACCAGAGACAAAACTTTGCTTGTATGGTTCCTCGTCTCACCACTTAACTGAACGAGTTCCAACGTGTCCCGTTCGTCGGTTCGGTCTCCACAGAAGCCAAGGAACTCAGATCTCGGAACCGTGAAGTCGGGGTCGAGGAGGTCCAGATGACGACTCTTCCGGCCGTGACCACTCGCGACCCGGGGGCGTCGAACCTACGACAAATTCGTAGACTCCTCTCTAAGAGAAAGGACCGAAGTCAAAAGTCTCGGAGGGGCAATTTAATACTATTACGTACTGGACCCCGACACGACGGACGACCGGGGACTGTTGACTTAGGGAAGGACCGACCTAAGGTCCCTCGGGTAAAAGGACAAGAGTCGTCTCAGACCTCACTGGAGAAGACATAGGAGTCGAACTTTGTCCTTTAAACCACAGGCGTCCTCGGTAAAGAGTGCCACCGGTGAGTCCCTGAAGGGTCCAGCAAAGGTCAACCCACGTACCACGGGGAGAAGCTTCACACCAGTAGTTATGGAGTTTCGTGTCCCAAGTTTCCGACGGACGACGACCTGTGGGTGGATCGACGGTCCTAAGGGAGAGGTGGGGGACAGTAGCAGTGTGAACTGTGAAGTGTCATCTCACTTAGTCTGTCTACAACCAAGTTTTAGATCCACACTGTGAATGACTCACTTCGAAGGATTTTAGGGGACGTTCGTAGAGACAGAAGGGGTCTGAAGGTAAAGGAAACCGTCGACGGTGTGGAGAGGGAAGACGGAGAACCGGTCGAAAGAGCCAGTGCGAACAGAGAGAGAAGTGGAACGAAGGGGTTTGTGGGAGTCGAACGTGTGGGTCCTTTTATTTGGGTCACTTAGACTCTTTCAATTAATCGGGGAGAGTCAGAGATAAAGAAGGACACATTTTGCCCATACACCTATCACCTTTCGTCTGGTTATTATGAAGTATTCTGACACCATTAAGTCACTAAAACATAGTCAATCGATGTAGATGTTAATACGACACATTGTTCGGTCTTTCGGAATCACCGTGTCCTGTCAGTCGTTAGGTGTCTTCTTTATTTCATCGGTGGTGTATTTTCTCTTCCGTAATCATTTGTTTCTTTCAGTTTCTATTTGGTTCTATGATAAAAAGTGGACATGGATTAACCGTTAAAATTTTGTTCTATATGAAATGAAACATCTTGTCAAAAATCTAGTTCTCTGACTCTTCTCTTATGTTTCTTAATGACGAAAATTCTGGTAGAATGGAATGATGCCATATAAAGAATATTGACTACTTGACTATAGTCATGTAATAATAATTGATCTCAGACATAAAATAAGTTTAAAGAAATCAAAGGGGGAATGCAGGAAAGAACTCCCCGAAGTCTTGAGATAGGTTCTGTTGTGTAATGTAAATCGGTAATGCAGAGGAAATGTGAAAGGAGGAAAAACTACTGAAACTGCCAAAACTCCTTATAACCCAGTCCACAAAATATCTTACAAAGAGATTTTACTATAAAAAGGTGCTTAACTGACCCCTATCCCCAAAACCCCTCCTCCTGGTCTCCCTATTTTACGTTAAAATTAGTGTAGTATAGTTCTCATGTGTCGTAACCCTGAAGGGACCACCAGGTCACCGATTCTTAGATGACGTTACGTCCCCTGTGTCCAAGTTGGGGACCAACCCCTTGATTGGTGCACAGTCCCTTGTTGGCTCAGGAGTGTGGTGTTGATCTCTCAGACACCCGGTGTTCCTTTCTGGGGTGTGCGACACGGATTCCGGACTGTGTCGGTTTATTTATTAAAAGAAAAAAAGTCTTTTTCTTACGTGTCGTAATTGCACTGTATGCTTACAGTCACGACCGGAACTGGGGACCGACTCTGTCACAAACAGTCACAAAGGCGGTAGTTCAATACAAAGAGGGCGAAAGACAGGACGTATGAAACCTTCCTTAATGTACGCGTCAGGATGAACATACTTAAATAAACCTTAAGAAGACCGTTAAACAGAGAAGAGGGAGTAAGTAATTCGGTAAGGTAGTAAATAAATACGGTCGTACCTGAGTATCGAGAAATAAAAGATGAAACTCAAGATTGGGTAATGAAGAAATAGAGCGAGTTTGACAAGGTCACAACCGAGAAAGGCCAACCGAGGACACGAGGAACCTACTTGAAGATAGTTAAAACAAAACCTCGACGACGACGACGACGACGACGACGACGACGACGACGACGACGACATAACGAAGTCAACACAGACTGAGACACGCTGGGGTGTCCACCGTCGGGTGATCCGAGGAGACAGGGACCCTAAGAGGTACGTTCTTATGACCTCACCCAACGGTGAAGGAAGAGGTTAACAAAACCTCGTGTAGGAATGTTAATCCGTCATATTCTACGAGGTCTGAGTGAAACCTATAAATGACGGAGTCTGTGGCTCAGTCAATAGAGAGGTTAGTGGGGACCAAGAAAAGTAACTTCTTACTACAATATTTGGATCTAGGTCCACCATAAGTCCCCAGTAACTGATAGACGGGAGAGTCGACCGTCTCGTTCTTTTACATACACTCATTTGATTGGACGACCCCAGGTCGGGACCACCTAGGTCCCATTAAGCTTCACCCCTGTCTCAGCCGCTCCTCTCTGAATAAATACTTCTCTCTAATCCTTTCTTATCACATCATCCTTTTAACCACCTCTTTTCTCCGACTTATTGAACCAAATGTGTCCTCTGGTTATTTCGAGGCTCTGTTCCTTGAACGTGACAGATGGATCCGGTGGCCACGGGTGAACTTATCGCCTCCAACGGGACGGAACCCGAGGGAGAACGCACCCAGAATCTTCGGTCCCGTTTATTCATCTGTGTCTCTCGGAGACACGAGGTCTACCCTTAAGTCGGACTTTCCCTTCTTTTCTTACTGTACCCCCTCGGTTCGTAACCACGGTCTGGGTTCTGAAATAAAAGTTTTCGTCGAATATATGGGGTTCAACATGTATTTCCTTATTACCTTATACGTCTCAATACGTCCCCGTCGTCAGGACTGGGAATAACTCTGGTCCGAAAGGAAAACGTATGGAAGGACATATGTTTTCCAGAGTCCACCAAAATGTAGTAGAAGACCGGTCCCCCGGACAATTGTAAAAATACCGAGAAAAGGATCTATTTACAGATAGTTGGTCTTTTGAGTAAAAAGGGAACTTCACAAAAAAGAAATTAGACGTAGTGGGAGTTTCATGATTTATTTCAATGTAAGGACGTCTTGTTTCCATGTCACCCAATATTGTTTCTTTCATGAATTAAGTTTCTAGATTACAACGATTATGGTCCCGATGATGGACAAAAAAGATGTATGGTTGATATAGTTGTTTATTTTCTATACGTTTGAACCGTCGTTCATAACCGAGTTGTTACTTTGGGAATTAGTCAGGATAAGATTACTAAAACTGAGGAGCCTTCGGGATGTAAGGATCCTACAAAATTCGAAGGACACGGAGAGCGCCAGTCCTCCGACGTTTGTTAGTGTACGTGTCGACAATTCTCAAGCCTGTTTGGACAGTCCCTCCGATCTTTCGGTAGTCTCCCCAAAAAACCTAACTTTGTGAGAATAATACGGGTCCTCTGAATAATAGATTTTCGAGATTTAATTGAAAAAGGTCTTTTTCCACCACACCCCCTGTCGGGGGACAATTACAGTCTTCTCATCCACCTTTCGTATTGTGTCATTTCGTCCGTCTGAGACCAAAACCCCCATCTACGAACTCTTTTAGGTCTCCCTGGGGACTCCGGACTAGGGTGGAAACGTAAGACAGTCCGGGGAAAGGAGTACTGGAAACGGTGTCCGCCCTAAGGGATACGACCGAGGGCCGTGATTGGATACATATATGTCCGGACATTTGTATAAAGATAGACCTTGGTAGACAGAGACATAATTCTTAAGTGTGACTACAGGGGTCAAGGTAATGATGTGTAGGGGATCGGAGGATGAGGACGAATAGATATTTGGGGGGAAGATTGTCAATGTTCGCACCTAGGGTGACACGAGGTGGGTAAGTGTCTTACGAAGTCGAGGCCCTCCGTACGTGTCTTCACCATCTTAACGAGTGAGCATGGGGTACCTTTTGTTAACATAGTTGATTTCGTGTCGCGAGTACACGTACGGAGAACGGTAATCAGAATGTCTGAGACTAGTAAAGGTCCCAAAGAGTCCAGTCGTAAGGGGGGAGAAGTCAACAAAGTATGTAAGGATTATACCAATATAAAAAGTAGGGTCAGAGATAGGGAAGGACCCTCGGGATTAGAGGATTTACTAAAAAAAAAATAAGGTAAGTAATTCCAAGTGAGAAACGGAAACTTTCAAGATACGTAAAACTGTTTCCGTACGATAGAACATAGGTATCAGTGTCTCATTACGTCTTATGAAAATGGCGAGATTTTTAGGAGACACGAGATGGGGAAGTAGGGAGATGACAGAGGGATTTGGGGATCGCAGGTGACGAGTAAAACGGTAATGATATCAAGACGGAAAGGGTCCTATCCGTCACCGTAAAAATTCACGATGATGTCAGTGTAGAGTAAACTAGTGAAAAACATGGTGTGTCTATCACGAAAAGAAAAAAAATTAACTTCAAAACACCGTTAGGAAACAGGTTGTTCAGATGACCCCGGTGAAAAAGGTTGTCGTAAATAAGTAAAATATAAAGACGTAACGTAAAACCATTAAGAGTGTTATGAAGTTTGCAAAGGTAGTAATAACACAAACAACACTATTAGACACTAGTCGCTAGAAACTACAACGGCGACATCGACAAGCCACTCGGTTTTCGGTGCGGGTATATATGCAACACACACAAGCGAGATGAGATGAAAGGTGGACAAGAGGGTAGAGCGTCGGAGAGGAACCCGGAGGGACAGGGAATTCTGTGTTGTTATGACTTTAGTCCGGTCGTTTGTCAGGATGTTACCGGAGATTCACAAGTTCACCTTCCTTCTCGACTTACAGAGAGTGAAATTTAGTTTTCGACCTTTACTGATTCGAATCACTTCCTCCGTATAGTTTTCGGTCCTTCGATCCGAGAACCTGGTTTGTCGAGTCTACACTTACATTTCTCTTTCAAGAACTTCCTTTAATTCGTGCTATTCTTACTGTTTTCGTGTTTTTTCGGAATAACGACTATAAACCACCAGACCTTTCTTCTCGTTTGGCTGGTGTTGGAGCGGACTTCTGTTTCGGATTAGAGGTTCGTTCCCTGAAGGGTCCCCCATGTCGACCATTTCTTAGACGGTCGGTCACGTCCTCTGCGTCCTCTGTCCTCAGACTAGGGACCCAGTCCTTCTAGGGGACCTCTTCCTTTACCGTTGGGTGAGGTCATAAAAAGGACCTTTCTAAGGAAACCTGTCTCCTCGGACCACCCGAAGTCAGGTGCACCAACATTTCTAAGCCTGTACTGACTCGTGTCGTGTACGTGCGTTAGGTCTCGTTCCGGGATTGAGAGAGGTCAAAATACTTTCGATCTCTCCATTCGTTCGGTGTCTTCTTTTCGAACTTCGATCGTTTCTAACCAAGTACTCCAAAGTTCTTTCTTTCAGAAGAGATATTATGTTTTCACGTTCCAGGTTGAGTTAAGTACTGGTGGGTTGTAAACATTTACGTAAGTATATTGTGGACAGAGGAGTCCTGGACCTCCGTCCATAGTACTTAGTAAATCGAAAGACAGTAGTCAGGGGGTCCACCACTTCAACCATTTCTTGGGTGGACGGTTACGTTCTCTACGTCCAAGTCAGGGACCCAGTCCTTCTAGGGGACCTCTTCCTTTATCGTTAGGTGAGGTCATAAGAACGGACTTTTGTGGGCTTCTTGTCTCCTCCGACCACCCGATGTCAGGTACCCTATCGTTGATCAACCGTGTTGACTCGCTCACTCACTCGTGGTTAGGATCGTATCCCAGTCCGAATACCATTAGTACTTAACATAAACGACTTACTTACTTGACGTTTTCTTCAGTCAGTCTGTCTCTTTCTCTTTATAGTATGCTATAACGAATATACACCTTAGTTTTTTTTAGTATGTTTAATTGAATAAATGTTTTATCTTTGTCTGAGTATCTGAATCTCTTACTTGAATACCGGTCCCCTTTCCCTCCCTATCTCACCCTCAGACCCCACCTGTCCATGTGTGACGATATAAATCTTACCTATTGGTTGTTCCTGGTTGACATGTCGTGTCCCTTGAGACGAGTCACAATGTATTATTGTATTAACCCTTTTCTTAAACTTTTTCTTATCTATGCACATATACCTATTGACTTGGTGGGACGACGTATGGGTCTTGATTGTGTTGTGACAATTAGTCGATATGAGGTTATATCTCATTATTTTTTAAAATTTTTAATTTCACGTTCCACTTCGTCACTTACGACTACAGCTTTAACATCGTTCAATGGGTCTTTTCAATGGATTCTATTAGTTACTTCCCTCGATATGATTCGTTGTCTAAAAGTGTGGGACCCTAGTTCCCGTTTAGTCTGTACCTAGACCGGTTCGAATCCTTCCCTACATTATTCCTATAGTGTCCGTATCGAGATTATGGTCCGTCTGTTATTTTGTGTTGTGTTATCTCTTCAAGTCTTTCGTCTCGTAAATGAAGATCACCTCGAACCTCGGGATCCCTTCTAGACCCTTGAAATACGGTTTCCCACAGGTCCTTTATCTCGTTTCTTCGACGGAACCCCTACCTCTTTTTATTCTTCGTTAGGATACTTACACTCCAATCAAAGGACTGTAGTAAAATAAGATGAAAAGTATTATCTTGATCGGAATAGTAAAAATACTGAGTCTTTCCTACAGTACGATCATTTCTTTTTTTTTTATCAACGTATATAAGGTCACACTCCAACTTCAGATTAAATGAGTTGGTCGGAGCGACCGACCTAAATCCCCAGTAAACGTTCAAAAGTGATGATATTACCAGACATGTTACTTATATATGTCAACATAACCAGGTTAAAAACGGAATCCTATTTAAGGATACTCACTTTATTGACCCAGTCTCCCATACATGTAAAGTTCCAAGAGGGACATATGACGTTCTATAAGGATATACCTGGTTAAATATGTGGTTTCGTACTCACCAGTACTCAGGTGCTACCGGATTAATGTATATATTAATACCAAGTAGACGAACGAGGTACTCTGTTACCGTATCTACTACATTTGAACAAACAATACTAAAAGGTAGTAGAGGGACGGAGGTGACTCGAGCCCCATTTTTGGAGTTTGCAGGGGGAGTACGGTGTGTAGACCTTTACCGAGACCTGAGAACTCAGAAAGGGAGTACTGTCGAACTTTCGTCTGCCGGGTAGTCAGGTCGGATCTCCGTCGTAAGAACAGAAAAGTCCAGTCCATGACTTTTGGACCCGACCCCAACTCTCCCGGTCACAACACTACCTCCCTTCGGGACCGACTATTCTTCTCGTAAAATAAGAACGGAGACCACACATGACCGTAAAGACGTCGGTACAGACACAGAAGGGGAGTGGGTCTAGTGAATCCCGGGGGGTTCTACCTCGAGACAAGACCCGCAGGAACAGTGAGACGTGTGTATGCAGTATGGGGTCGATAAACACTCGACTACAAAGGTATTAACCCCGCCGTCCTATCATCCTTCGGGACCCTCGAACACCCTTCTCCGAACCCCCACCGTAAATTGTTTCTTGTACGTATGTCAAAGATCAAGGTTCGGAGGGATACGAAAGTCATTTGGTCTGGGGAATTTCTCCTTTTCACTGCGTGTCTCTTCCCCCCTGTACACAGACCCCCAGTGTGTCGTTTAGCGAGACAGATTTTCGGAATGTTGACGTTCAGGGTAGTCTGGACCAACGGAGGGGGTGCCGTTTTGGGACCAAGATTTAGAGTCGTGCGATACGCAGAGTATGTCTTCCAACAAATACTACAGTGTAATGGGCCGAAAGTTTTCAGGTCTACCGAGGTCAGCACCCCCAGATACCCGGTATTTTGGCAGTAGGAGTTTTGAGTTCGGAGAGAACACCATTACTACATTAGACAAACGTCTTTTTCAGGGGTCAGGGTCCGACAGTGGTCTCGTCAGTGAAACTGTCTCCGGATCGGTACCATCCCGCCTAAGCGCCACTAAGACACACCTCATTGAAAGGAAGGTAGACGAAAGAGGTCGTGTCTTTTCCGGACTACGCGAGCTCCTGTCGTCCTCAGTCTGGAGACGTGCGGAGGAGGAAGGGTTCGTCTCGACGTTAGGTGTGGGAGGTCAGGGGAGACTCGGGACCGTGTCCTACAAATGTAACGGTCCTCATGGAAGAGGAGAGTCGGAGTTGTGGCCGTATCCTGATACCCACGTTTAGAACGGAGACTTCAAAAAATTGAAAGACTGAGTCCTGTTTGGCGAAGTAAACAGACTCTTAAATAAAGGAGTAGAGAGTTTACCGTAGTCATTAGTTAGGTTGTAGGGTCCCAACAATCTTATGTTGGTACTTCGTTTCATTAGGAGTTCCCGACGTCCACTCCTATAAAACCAAAATTGTTTTTGGTTGACTCTAGTCGGCTTCGATTTGGTTCCTCTCACTCCTAAATGAGTTTTGCCCGTATTTAGGTTAGAATTTGAAACCCACGTTTTTTCAGTGCAACATAAATGTGAAGGTCAACTAGGGAGTTCTCGGGAGGCTTGTCCTTTAGGTTGTAGAAGGAGAATTTTCAGGAGGGATGTGAGAGTGGGGTGCTACTGGGAAGAGACCACCCAGTACCTAGGGTCCCCTGTCCCGTGGGTGTCCCCCGTCGAAGACGTCGTCACTCGTTTCCGACCTCAGGGATACCCCGTGACCGGGACCGCCTGAAGCGATTGGTCCGCCTACACGTCTACCAAGGTTGTGCCGTCGTTACGATACCCAGGTCTGGGAACACGACTGGACTCGAGGGGGACGGGGTCCATAGCTCGGACAGGGGTTTAGTCACAGGGGTCAGTGTAAGGCGGAGGGTTCTTGGGTTGTGTAAAAAGAAGAAATAGTGACACACCGGTCGTAGGTCTTGTACCCGGACCGTGTATCTTCGGTGACATACAACTTGTCTACCTACCTACCTTCGTTTCCTACTTATGTCCCTTATTACTTACTCACCCACCTACCTACCACTCCTACCGTCCGACCCCTCTTCCTTTCGATCCCACTACCTTTCTTTCGTCCTTCCCTCCTCCCCTTCTACTTGTCTACCTATCTACACATTTGACTACCTATATGCCTACTTATTTACGTACCTTCCTACCACTCGCACCGTTCTTCTTTTCTTTTTTTTCTTCTACTTTACTTCCTTCCCTCTCTCCCTCCATTCTCCTTACCTACCTACCTACTTATCTACCTGTCTGTTTAGTACCCCACTTTATAGTCAGGGCTCAAGTACCAATCTTTTATAATATTCACTCATAGAAACCATTACATCGTAAAAATCTTATCGATCTATATAACAGAAAAATTCTCTTTTTCGTTTAGTAATATAATTCTAGTCTCAGATTCTCGGACGACGAAGATGTATTTACGCGGCGGAAGGGTGACGTAATACAGCGTAATACATTACTGGTGTTAATGTGTGCATTTATAGAAAATATTCTCTGGCCAGAGATTGATGTCACAACACTAAAGGTGACTACGGGACCCCTTTCTTGACCCAGGTTTCAGTAACCTTTCCCTCACTCTCGGTTGCATATATGACTCCCAGGTGAGTCACAGTTCCACAAAATACTTTTGCAATGGGACAGCCTAGGAGAGTGGAGATGTGTCTCCCATTGAGGTACGGACCCAAAGTCCCTTCTCTTGACTCTCCGTTGCTCTAGTGTCCAGGGCGGACTCTGGTGTTCCGATCACTTGTCGTCTCGACCGAAACGTCAGCCGAGACTAGTCAGGGTTTGAGAACAACTACGGTGAAGGGCGGTACTGGAAAGACCCTTATCCCGAAATACGTTTCCTCCCCTACCCCACGGGTGACGAGTTCCGAACACGAATGGATACCATCGAGTAATTAGAGGGTCGTTAGGGATTTCCTTCCCTGACAATAATAGGGGTAGACCGTCCACTTTTGTTGAACTTAAAGTGTCGACTTACGGTGAAGACTCCAACAACTATTAGGAATCCTTCCGTAAAAAAGGTTCCAGTTGACCTAAAGTGGCGTTATACCGGGGTCGTTTCCGGTTGTTACCTGAACCTCAAAGTGCCTGAACGAACCACGGGATTTAAGGAAGTAATGTGAGAGGCACCTCAATGTCGTAAAACTGAGACCGATTTTACGTTTAGTATGGACCTTCCCTATTGTGTCTTTCGGTAATAGTCGGACCTTATTTCGGTCCGGTGCAAACACAGATTTAAAGTAAGAATTATGGAAACCCAAAGAAAGGTTATTGAGTTTTTTTATAAAACGATCATTAACCTGTGTTGACTCACTGACTTGACTTGACATCTTTAAGTCCTTTACGTCTTCGTTTTTTTAAAGTATATATATATTATAACGGGGTTTAGAGGGACTCCGTTGGTAAAGAAGAGTGATATAGGTCATCGTCAAAAGTGTAAGACGAGACCCTTGGGTAAGCACGGAGTGAGGTGTGTTGATTAATTTCCTGATTGAGATAGGAGACCGTCTTACCCTTCTCGTACACTGGGTTTTTACCGGTTAGTCTCGTACGGTCGGGACCAGTGTCACTAACCAACCACCTTTTCTTGTGTTTGTTCAGGTCGGTTAATCTCGTGACGGGTCTTGAAAGGGTTCTTAGTAATTTTTCCTCCAAAAAACGAGGACCAGGATTCGACGTTTCGTCCGACTCTCGTCTCACCGATAAGAACGGAGTCAGACACCTCTCGAACGGACTCTTCCTTCGGTCCTCTCTCCGAGAGTCTCCATATACCTCTCTTTTTAAAGATTGTAACAGACCCGTGGGTCTAGGTTGATATGGACTCTGGTTGTGAAAGTCTCTAAAAAAAAAGTCAATAATTTAATTTGGTATATGTTAACGGTTATAAAATGTTAAAAACTGAATTTTTCCTGTCAAAGTATAGGAAACTGAATTATGTACCCTGTTGTTTAAGGGAAAGGATGAATTTATTCAAATTTAACTCAAAGACTGAGGACGTTAACCTTCTCAGGACAGGTTATGTGGGTAGTAGGGTCTTTAAGTTGGAAGTGTAAAACCACACAGAGGAGGGTATAAATAAAGAGAGTCCCATATACAAACATATTATATTATATTTGTATTACAGTATTTAAATACTATCAAATTAAATTGAGTAATAGACACATTAACAAGTTATAGACGAAAGGGGGACACCTTACAAAGTCCTCTTGTACAAAATAATGTCGGTTCGTCGCAGTCTTGGTATTATTCACGAGTTACTTATAAACAACCGATGTGGTTATGTACATATATGATTTTTCGTCTTAGGGCATACTCTCTTACTAAAGTCCTTTTCTGTCAGACGTCGGTCCGTATGCCGATGGGATATTTTCACTCTATATGCCAGGGTAATCTCCTCCCGGGTCTACGTGTCGTTTGTTACTTTTAGATCGTGGACGTAATTTTATATTTACCCTTAGATCGATTTGGACCGTCCAATCTATCTTCTGACCGTAAACGACTTCCTTTACACAGCAAGTTGAGTGACCGGAAAATTCTTCGACCGTCCCCAAGTCCTACTTCTCCTTGTGTCTTTCCTTTAGGTTGTCGCTCTAAGTACCAAATTTTAGGTATCTTTCTCCAAGCCGTGAGAAATTTTTTACTCAGAAGACTTACACGTAACGAGTCTGACGTCCGGACACTGAGAAATGACGGAGGAACTCCACAATACCGTTTTACGTCCCCGTCTTTACTTTCCGTTAGATAACTCACCGTTGGCACGCCGATTTTAGTGGTGTCCGGGTGACTAAGAACCCGAAGGGAACACCGAGTCGGTTATTTCTTAGGCGGACGTTACACCCTCTGGACCCAAGTTAGGGACTCTACCCTTCTACGGGGCCTCTTCCCTTTCCGATGGGTGAGGTCATAAGACTGGATCTCTGATCCTAATAATAAGATTAATATCTTATTCTTAATCTTATTAATAACTTAGACCTGTATTCAAGACAACGACGACGACAACAATGGTCGTGGTAGTAGTTGTAAGTGTAGTTGTCGTCATTCTTACCGACCGTCTATAATGGTCCGTTCCACACTTCTCTAAGAGTACGTAATAGAGTAAGAATATTGTGGGATACCCTATCCGCGGGTAAAGTGTCTACCCCTGGGCTCCGAGTCTCTCCACTTCGGTCAACAGGTTCCCGTGTATCAACCATTCCCGTCTCGATCCTGAGTCTGAGTTCCAGAGGACTGAGAAAGACGAGATAACCAAAAGTTCTACTAGATTAGTTGAGAGGGGTAACATGTTCTCTCCGGTCTCTCCGTGACATCAAGACTTCACCCTCTTCCACCCTTTATCGAGAGTCCTGAAACTGTGCACACGCACACACGCTCGCACGAGCGCTCGCACGAGTCAGTGAAGTCAGTACAGGCTGAGAGACGCTGGGGTACCTGACATCGGGTAGTCCGAGGAGACAGGGACCCTAAGAGGTCCGTTCTTACGACCTGACCCAACGGTACGGGAGGAGGTCCCCTAGAAGGGCTGGGTCCCTAACTCGGGTTCAGAGGGTACAGAGGACGTAACGTCCACCTAAGAAATGGGTGACTCGGTGGCCCCTTCGGGCCTCGGAAATGTACCTATGTGGATTTATGACTTGGAAACCGAAAGGTCTTCACTCGGAGCGTCTCCTACCCCTCCTCGGACCACGTCCTCGGTCCACCCCAGTTAGTCTTCTATGAACGACTGCAAACGTAGTGTCCCTTCCGTGGCCAACCCTCCCGTCGGTTCCCGTCGGTAAGACCCCAAACTCAGGTATACCGGGTACTGGACTGTTAGGTGACGTCTCTTTAAGGTGACCCCCGGTATGCTCCCGGGGGTGCTCGTGTGAGTGGTGGTACGACAGACGCTCCCGTCGTTCGACTCCAGACGATTGTCTACTTATTTTGTGCTACCTGTGTGTGGTCCCTCACGGCGTGTCGTCAGGATCGACGTCCGTACTGGTGTACCCACCTCGAAGTTAGTGTCACGGCACTTCTTTTACTGTCTGCCCCCTTTGGGTGTCGTCACGGTAAATCCATCTACTTGTTACGTAAGTGTGCTTCGTACAAAAGGTCCTTGTTGAAGTGTACGTTTCTATAGTCTAATCTGACGGTCGTTCCTCTAGTTCGGTCAGGGAGGATTTCCTTTAGTTGGGACTTATAAATAACCTTCCTGACTACGACTTCGACTTCGAGGTCATGAAACCGGTGGACTACGCTTCTCGGCTGAGTAACCTTTTCTGAGACTACGCCTTTTTCTAACTTCCACTTTTCTCTTTTCCCGCCGTCTTCTACTCTACCAACCTACCGTAGTGGTTGAGTTACCTGTACTTAAACTCGTTTGAGACCCTCTGGATCGGGATTGGGATTGACTTGCTATTGACCCCACCCCCCTTATTCTCACCCCGTACTCGCAGTGTCCCCTACTTACTTACTCACGTATTGTGTACCCTGTGAACGTCCGTTATTGTCCTTGCGTGGTCCTCGGTGCCTATACTCAAGGAGGTCTGAGTCGTGGGGTTGAGTTTTTTAGTTGTGTTGGGTTTCGTTTTGGGTGAGACGACGACGACGACGACGAGTCAGCGAAGTCAGTACAGGTTGAGACACGTTGGGGTATCTGTCGTCGGGTAATCCGAGGAGACAGGGACCCTAAGAGGTCCGTTCTTGTGACCTCACGTAACGGTAAAGGAAGAGGTTGCGTACTTTCACTTTTCACTTTCACTTCAACGAGTCAGCACGGGTTGAGAATCGCTGGGGTACCTGACGTCGGATGGTCCGAGGTGAGACGGTCCGAGATAAAAGACCCTTCCCTCGTCTTTCAGAGTAATCTACTATAATTCTCTTTTTCACACTGTTAAGGTATTTTACCGGGGTAATTTCTTTTTTTTTTACAAACAGCACATTGAAATGTATCTTTTCAGACCTTCGTAGACACAGGTACACGAGTGTCTCTCTCCGATCCTCGTTCCTGTTCAGACACGGTCAGTCGGAACCGATACCGTGTAGGTCAGCCCGACTGGGTGTCCTCCTGAGGTAGTGTGCATGTGTATACCTAGAGTTTTACACTCTATGTGTAAAAAGATATGAGGAAAGTTAGTAGACGTACAAAGTCTTCTCGTGTTTACAAAATATTAGTTTCTCCTTGTGATTCTGTAAAAGATAGTCCTTCACTTTTCAAATCATCCTTACTTGTCTCCCTAAGACTCCGGTCACTAAGGATAGAGGGGACCGTTGTTGACTCGTCGATAAAAGTCCCTGGGTACTCATACAGAAATCACAGGTAAGTCTCATGTCGAGTTCCGTCTTCCGAGGTACTCCTTTTCCCCTCACCCTCTCCAGTACTAAACGTCATCTCGGACACCTCGGCTGAGACCTGATCCCGCACGACGACCCGTTCCAAAACTGGCACGACTCGGAGACAAAGGTGTGGACATTTTACCCATGTTGTAGTCGGTACCGTAGTCCTAACTTACTTTCTTACGTACTTACCCCAATCGTGGCTCGGATCGTGTCTCGTCCACGAGTCGCACACCAGTAGGACCAACGCACCGAAGGACCCCTTCGGAGAGTCACCGTCCCTGGCTTCCCCGTCTCCCCGCCGCGTGTCTGCGTGACCCGGGACGCCGAGAACAGAAGTCCAAAGGCGCAAATTCCTTGGTGTCAACCCCTCCGAGTGAGGTGTAGGAAGGGGTCGGAGGGAGTCTCGACACGACGCCTCTCAGAATCAAGGACCTATTTTTCCGTCACTTCCTGGTAAACCCGGTTAGAGCAGTCACCTCGTGAGACACGCGACCCCTTTCCCGTTCCGGACTGTCGTGTCGGGCACCAGAGGTCCGACACCAGGGTCCAATCCCCTGTTCTTTACTTCTCTGCCTAAGGTCTGCGTGTTCCTCCTCCTCGACGGACTCCTGTGCTCGGTCGCGGCAGTGGGGTGCGTGTGGACATCCACCCGTATGCGTGGACCTCCGTATGCGTGTGTGTGTGTAGTCAAGTCCCTCGCGATAAATCTGAAAGAGGAAAGTGGATTTAGTTTAGTCTCACCTGCTCGGTCTAACGGGTTGGTGTTCAGTAGTACAGAAAAAACGAGAACGGAATCTTTGTCGTGTTTATAGATATTGTATCGTCAATAATACTCGGTCCGTGACACGACTGTAGAAATGTCCTTAATCGAGTAGATTAGGATGGTCGTCGTTCACAGTCAATCCTAGACTTACCCGACGTTCCTGCGTTTTGGTTTCAAGTAAAGAAATTCTTTCTTTCAAATAAAGAGAGAATACAATTTGTTCAAGTCTTTCAACCAAGTCCCGTACACGATTACTGATCTTAAGGAAGAAAGAGCTCCTGCACCCCGAGAGAGGAGTACCGGGTTGTGTAGACGAACTCGAAGACGTAGTGTCGGTGTAGGGTCGGTCGTACTTTGTCGTTCCCTGTTTCTGTTCGTAAGTAGAGAAAATCCCAGGACGGTCTTTCAACGTCCGCTATAAACACGAATGTAGTTAGGTCCGTCTTAGTCGGTTTACTGGTGGGGACCGTCGTCCCTTGTTACCCTTTACTCCAAAAATGAGGTCAACTGGTACTTAGGTTGGTGTTCAGTCCCTTCCTTTACCCTCTTGCCGACCCAAGTTCCTCTTGCGAACACCCGAACCTGTGTCTTACTTATTATTAAGACGAAAACTCCACCCCTTTGTCCGAGTCTCTCTCCGGGACTGAGTAGGTTCCAGCGGGACTAGCATGCACTCTCTCGCCCTCTGACTTGGTTACTGACAGGCTACGACTCGGTGACCCGGAAAACTTTAGATGTACGTTTCTATGTCTACCCTTTAAGGTACTTGTCCTCTTTGGGTGTCTCTGGCCGGAGGTTTTAGTGGTCGAAGTCCCAAATCTAAAATACACGACTCAAAGTTTAGTCTCGGTAAATCTGTTGAGTTAGGTTTGGAGGTCCTTTTTTTTTCAACAAGGATCGACACCGTCACTGTCTTGGAATTAATGTCGTCGAATTTCTGACGGCGTAGATGTCCTGAGTCCCTTGTCCGACACTTAAAACAACTCTTACGGGGAAGGACCAGTCAATTTGGTCCCTCCAAGTGCGGTCGGTCCCCTGGTGTGGACCTCCAGGGAGACGTTCCACCTCCTCCCCCACAAAACACCCCCGACAGACCGAAGACGAGAGAGACAAACTACACGTTTAGTAGTGTTAACAAATTAACGGAGTGTCTCGTCTCTCTAGTAAGGATGACTCCTCGACCTCTCTTCTCTGTGAAGGTTCCACTGGGTCGAGGACGAGCTACGGTTACCGGATCCGGGTCCTGTGGGTCAGACACCTCGGATCAGGAACGGAGAAGGAGGGAGGTGCGGTTGGTGACCACGTTTAGTGGGGTGTCCTCTCTTTTACGTTTGTTCCTACTAGGACCGATTTGGCGAGACGATGTCCACAGAGTGAAGGAGCAGTGTTGTGCAGGTACTGTCTCCCTACGGACAATAGGGGTCAAATGTCGCCTCTTTTGCCTCGGAACTCCTGAATTTCGTTTTACCATGTTAGTGAAACCTTTTAGACAAACAGTCAAAGATTGCTTCATTGTGTGTGAGAACGACAGCCTAGGTCGTTACGATGAGACTACATAGATGGATTCTCTCTACTTTTGTCCCTCTGAAACCATCCTTTGTTAAGTTTACAGGTGTTTGTTCTTTCACTTTCACTTCAGTGAGCCAGTACAGACTAAGAAACGCTGGGGTACCTGACATCGGACGGTCCGAGGAGGTAGGTACCCTAAAAGGTCCGTTCCTGTTACCTCACCCAACGGTAAAGGAAGAGGTCCCCTAGAAGGGTTGGGTCTCTAGTTTGAACCCAGAGGGGGTAACGTCCATCTGACGAATGGTAGACTCGGTGGCCCTCAGATCTCTTACCTAACTTTTTATTATCATACATAAGTATGTTACCCGAAGGAGGTACCGTTTTCTTGGACGGACGTCACGCCCTCTACGTCTGTGAACTCAAGTCAGAGAGCCAGCCCTTCTAGGGGACCTCTTCCTTTACCGTTGGGTCAGGTCATAAGAACCGACCCTTTAGGGTACCTGTCTCCTCGGACCTCCCAGGGTCAGGGACCCCAGAGTTTTCTCAACCTGTGCTGAATCGTTTTGATTTGTTGTTGGATATGTTACCTTATGGTGAGTCGTTATTTCTCCTTCCTTGGTGACTGTAGCCGTTGTCGTACGTGCTTAGAGTCTTTAATATGACTCACTTTCGTGTGTGTGATCTCCGAAAGTACGTAGATGTCCAGTTACCCCTTTCAATGAGATACCACTATCTTTGGTCATCTCACTAGTGGAGACCCTCTTTCCCAGGACTCGTAATTTATCTTTCCCCGTACCCCTTCAAAGACCTCAATTCAACTGGACCCACTAAGTTCCCACAACATAAACCGTTTCAACTAGTTCGGTATTTGAATTCTAAAGACGGAAAATGACATACATTTAATCCGGTTCTGACTCATGTCACACCCTCACTTCGCCCTACCTATATGTTTCTCCACTTCCCTGAGTAGGACGATATGTCGATCTTTACTGACTCTTATCGGTCCGATTTGATTCGTCACCTTCTTGTCGAGGGTAGAAAAATTTTTATTAGTCAATTAAAAAAAGAGAAAAACGACACGACCCAGAAGTGACGACGCGTCCAAAAGGAGACCGACACCACTCGCCCCGGATAGGAGCCGAAGAGCGACGTATCCGAAGAGACGAACGCCTCGTGCCCGATATCCCGCGTACGCGAGTCACCGACACCGAGTACCCGAGGTCTCGCGTCGGAGTTATCGACACTACGTACCCGGAACAACGGGGCACTACGTGCCCTAGAAGGACCTAGTCCCTGACTTGGACACAGAGGACGTGACCGTCCGTCTAACAAATGGTTACTCGGTGGTCCCTTCGGGGTAGAGGGAGGGAAAAAAAAAAAAAAAATTTTTAAAACGTTACTACTAACCTCCTAGAGACACATCCAGTATGTACAAAGGTCCGTAAGAGAGTCTCGGTCCGGGACACGACCCCGACCTCACTTCTACCCGTGTCACCGGCACCAGGACAGGACTACTTCGGAGACGGGGTCCTATTCTCCTATTCGTCCGTAGGGTCCCGGGACAGCCCTCCGTCCTCGTCCCCCGTCACCGGTGGGGACCTCCCTTGACTGAGATCTAAAGGGTATCCTTCTCCGTCGTTTCGATCTTTTATCATTCGCTTCCTCCCCTACACTAGGTCCTCTTCCTTGTCCAACCCATTTCTGGGTACCACACCAGGTCGACCCCTTCCGTGGTGACCACTATGTCAGGAGGACCTCGAATCTCAATCTGGCCCGTCTCCACCTTTTACGATAATTATTTTCCTTATTTTCGCGGGTGTGAGTACTAGTTGAATGAGACACGGTTTGTGAGAAGTATACAATTGAGCAATTTCGCAGTGTTCTTGGAATCTGTCAGCTAACGGGGGTAAAGTGTCTGCTACTTTAGCTTCGAGTCTCTCCCGTTCATGAAACGGATTCCAGTGTGTCGACCATTCACCTATTCTAAACTAGGTCCAGTCGACGAGTCTCAGTGGGACGGCGGGTCGAGACCTCCACCTCTCCCCGTCTAATGTTTCCAAGATTGATCGATAAAATTCCTAAGTACGAGACTCATCACTCAATGGGAGTCGGGAGAGACTCGAAGTCAAAGACGCATACATTTTGTTTCTATAATTATCAAAGATGGAGTTTCAGACCACACACACTTCAGAGAAGTCACCACAGACTAAGAAACGGTGGGACACCTGACATCGGGCGGTCCGAGGAGACAGGTACCCCTAAGAGGTCCGTTCTTATGACCTCACCCAACGGTACTAGAGAATGTAATGGTAATCGCGATGGGCCCTTCGGGGTCTCATACCATGACCCCGAATTTCAGTCGTTTCTCATATTTCGTTACTCGTTTTCCGGGCCGAATATAATGTGGTAGATACGTAATCGATAATAATATGATACCGTCGTTAGTAACTTATTGTATTGGTAGCTTATTGTGTGGTCCTGGATGATACACGTACGTGTATCACACACTTAATAGAGTTAATTACGAGTACCGTTGGACACTCAACCTTCGATAGCAGTGTCTCGGGTGTCTACTTCCTTCGCTTCCGTCTCTCTAAGTGTTAAACAGGTTCTATTATTGAGATTGTTTTGTGTCCCGAGGTTGGGGTACACTGTCGGTAAGTACCACTCACTCGTGGTTTTACCAGGTCCGGGTCGACTCTACAGGATACTCACATTTTACGTGGGGTCTAAAACTTTAGACGTAGACTTTGTTGAGTATTATTACAAAATATAACTTATATACAACCGTATTATGAGTCTACATGTCCCAATTTATTCTCTCTAATAATTTTAATTAAAGTGACCAAAGGAAAATGAAAAAATTTTGTTGCACCGATGATCTTTTAATTTTTAATGTATCCCTCGGACGTAATCTAAAGAGACCCCGTCTCGACGGGAGTGGCGAAACGAAGCCACACATCCCACTTGGTACTACGGACTTGAACTTGAACTTGAACTTAGGTACACGATTACTTGACTGAGGGAATAGGGGGTACCGAGACACACACACACACACACACACGTGTACGTACGTACACAGGAGAAGTTTCTGTGAAGGACGACCCAAGAGAGACGGCTAAAATCGTAGTGTGGTCGAACGGCTCCCACCCTCTTTCTTCCGGCTCCCCGGGGGTAAGTCGAGCCGCAAGGTCGGGAGGTGGGGCAGAGGACTACCGGCGAGGTAGCCAACCGGGTGCTCGGGACGTCAAGGTCCAAGACCGGCGACCGTTCCAATAACTTCAACTCTAGCCGACAGGCGGGAGAGGCTCCCTTTTATTTTTATAAGATTAATTTCGACCCTTCCGGGACCCTTGTTATCACGACCGCGGTCCGACTACCTACATTAAGTTAAACCTCGCACTTCTCGTCCTGAGACCTGAGAGCGGTAATGGTTCGGCTGACTGACCTCCCGTTTTGTGCTAGGTCTTCACCCAAATTACTTACGTCCCGTCGGTGCACCCCCCACCTCCGCCCAGGACTTGCCTGCCTACCTTTCTGGAAGCAAGATAGACGTCGGTCCCTTGCCCACCCCAGGACCCCACACCCCTGGGTGTATGTGGACCGAGGAGGGTAGGGGCCATAGGTGTAGACCGTTGTGCTCCACCATGGGGTGGAGGGTCCAGGACCGCTTCTGACTCGCTCCATTACGTCCCAGTCCCGAGAGACCCCTGGACCGGGTTCCCATGCGCCATGGTTTTGCCCTCGGCAGGAAGTAAGGGGAAGGGATGCACTTTGTCTCTGTGAAGTCACTCGTCTGCGACGACCTTTTTACCGTGGCTGTCTCAACGAACTGCGGCCCAACGGTGCCGGGAAGTTAGACACTTTTTGTGCCATAGACGTTTCACGTTATTTCGCTTCGCGGCATTCTGGTCCAGACGGCCACGGACCGTATGCCACTTCCGAGTCATTCATACTTGACACTAGTGGGAGGGGAAGACTGTCTACTCCTTTGACTCTGAACCGTTCCTTCTTTACTAAACAGGTCCATCGTGCCGTTAAGTAGTTTGGAGTACCTCGCTTCTACATGTTCTTGCCCCGGAGCGACCACCGAGTCACCATTTCTTAGACGGACGGTTACGCCCTCTGTGTCCGAGCTAGGGCCTACCCCCTTCTAGGGCGTATGGAGCGTTGTCGATTCGGGGGCACACGGTCTTGAGGACTACGGGGACGTGGGATCTCCGGTGCGAGGCGTCGTCCTCTTCGGCGACGTCATTCTTCGGACGTGTGGTGATCTCTCCTCGGCGACGAGAGGTAATGATCTCTTTTCGGGCGAGTCGTCACTTCCAGGTTGTGTCGGTGTCTGTTTGTCTTAATACCTTTTTTGTTGGTATGTTCTCCTTCTTCCCTAATCTGATCATAATAGGTCATCTTTGCATCACTATCAGGGTATACAGTGAAGTCTAAAAGAATATCGGTGTAAAATTTTTCTTCATTTTTCTTTGTCCACTTTAATTAAAATTATACGATCAAGTAGACAGGGTTATATAGGGGTTATAATAGTAAGGTCGTTCACGAGTTCGTATCATTTTTTGATACCTTTGTAAAATGTAATTAAAATAGATCATCGGTGTAAAATCTTTATTTTCATTCGTCCATTTTAATTCAAACTACTATATATAATAAATTAGGTTATATAGGTTTTACAATGATGAAGTCGTACATTGTCTATGTACTGTGTCGTAATTACTCTACGAAGGGTAAGGAAAATAATAATATGATTCAGAAGGTTCGGACCACACACGAAAATATGAGTACTGTGTGAAGTCAAACCTGGACGACGTAGAGTTCACGAGTCGTCACCGTACCGTCGCCGGTGACACCTGTCCCTCCCCCCACAGCCAGACGCAGAGATCGGGGCACTCCATAATTGTCGGGGTTAAAAGATCTACGTCTTTACCAGGGACGCTCCAAGTCTCTGAACGGGTTCCAGTGTATCAATCTTTGTCGCCTAGGCCCAAACCCCGACAGATCGGATAAGATATACTGGGGAGACCAATATAGCCCAGGAGGGTGGAGGAAACCTCGGGGGTGCAGATGGAGTCCCAACAGGTGGGGGTTCGGTAGCTAATGGTAGTACTAAATACCGGGAGGACGGTCCGTCAGGACCTCTGTGTTAATTAAACAAAGACGGTCAGCTCCGGACGGACCTACGGGAGTGGAGGGACGTGACGAGACGAAGGTCGGGTCTGATAGCTAGCTAGGGGGCGAGTAGTCACCACGGCGCCTCATTTGATGCCGACGTGAATCTAAGCGAATTAGTCCGTGAACGAGTCTCGTCTGGGTAGACTGTTAAAATAACCCGGCCCTCGTAGTATAAAGTCACAGACAAAGGTGGGTCGCAAGAACAAGGATCTAGTCGACCCCACCTACAACCTCGACAACGAAGTTCACAATGTCGTCCCGGGTACGAGGAAAGATCATACTCCTTTGGGTCCTTTGACCTCACAGTAGCCAACAGACTGTACTTTCCCCAGTCGACAGTTGGTTGGTCGTAAATAACTTGTTTTAGACACTTGAGTCCAAAGTCACCCTATGGTAATGACTATTATTACGGACGTGGGCATTGTTGTTACGATTCGATGGTGAATAATAATAGATCGGGAACGATACAAGGTCGTTCATCGTGTATGTGTTTGTCATAACGTCCCGTCCAAGATAATAATAAGGGTAAAATGTCCTCTCCTTTGACTCCGAGTCCTTCCACTTTCCCGAAAGACTTCCAGTGTGTCCCTATTTAAACCCTAGATTAGGGTTTCTCAAACCGATGAAAATTCTCGAACAACGGAATAATTTCTCCACTCACTTCACTTCACTTTCAGCGAGTCAGCACAGGCTGAGAAACGTTGGGGTACCTGATATTCCCGGTACCTTAAGAGGTCCGGTCTTATAACCTCACCCATCGGAGAGGGAAGAGGTCCCTTTCTCCACTCTATCTATGAGTTTTCTGACTACTTATTATCTTCCCCTTTCGTTGTTTCTTATAACAAAGACCTGATTCTTATTATTATTGTATCGTTTATGAATAACCTTTTGAATGTTACGTGCTCGGAGACAGTATTCTCGAGATGTATGATAGAGGTATTTCGAGACGTTTTGGGATCTTCGTACACAATAATGGTGGAATAAAACGTCTGTTCCTTTGACTCCGAGTCTCTCCATTTTACCAGCCCGGTTCCAGTACTGTTACATTAGGGTCCCTCACCTACACACTAGGACAACACTACAAATGGACACACAATCCACCAGACAAAGACTAAGGGATGGGATAGTTGGGGGTCCTTGACATTCCACTCCCACTGTTCGGTTCTCTTTACAGACTCTTCTGTAAGTTGACTATAACTATAGTCTGCTATTGACTATGGTTGACTATAAGTTGACGTCGTGAATACCATAAAATACACGTAACTCTCTTCCAGGTACTCAAAGTGACCGAAGAGTTTTTTTAGATTCTGGTCCACGAAATTTCACCTGACAAACCTCCTTCTTCTCCCCAACGGAGAGTTACCTTTCGTAATTTATTTCGACACTTCTCCGAGACCTTGGTCTGGACCCAAACTTAGGACTGTGACAGTGGCTTACCGTTACACTCAACCCCACTCAACCAATGGTAGGGAGTCGACCCAAAAGAGCAGAGAGTCTACCCCTAGTTTTATCATGACTCAAGTACGAACTTCCCTACACGAGACCCGACTGACATGAGGGACATGGACTTTAAGTATATGACTTTGGAACGGGAGGTTCCATTACCATAAACCTCTGTCCCCGGAAACCCTACATACCTCCCATAGTCTTATCTCTTCCTCCGAACGAAAGGGAGAGAGAAGTAGTTCACTCCCAAGTCGTCCTCTCGTTGGTGGGTGTTTTGTCCTTCTCGCCCAGGAGAACTAGAACCCGGAGGACCGGACATCCGACGTTCTTTATTCACCAACGACAAATTTGGTGGGTCAGAGACCATAAACAATGTCGTCGACCTCGACTGGTTCTGTCCTACTTTACTCTATGTCGCACATTTCAAGAGTCTCCGGACCGAGACGGTCCGAGGGGACAGGTACCCTAAAAGGTCCGTTCTTATGACCTCACCCAACGATAAGGGAAGAGGTCTCCTAGAAGGACTGGGTCCCTAGTTCGAGTCCAGAGGACGTAACGTCAATCTAAGTATCGTCCGGGAATTATTTACATTCGAAGACATTTCCACCAAAGGTATGAGAGGGTGAGTAGAAAAGGATTGGGGCTTGACCCTACACTTATGTCAAAATTATGTATTTTAATTTTTTAGTGAATACGGATGAGAAGAAGACGGATATCTGACAAGAAACGTTTACAGTAAAGATTGTTTCGGTCAAGTCTCGATTCCTCTGGGGCTTTCCATCAAGACCAGAGTACATTTCACTGCAAGAGGTCTTATCGAATCTTAGGAGTGACAGTGACCGAGAGACCGGGAACTGACTGTAAAAGGTTGGGGATAACAAAGAGTCTGGGGTTCGTAGAGAGGAAAGGGTAGACTTCGGTTTACCCTTACTTCCCGTACGGGGTACCTTACGACCATCAATGGATCCTTTGAACGTCTCCTTTGGAGTCCAATTCTGGGTTTGTGGGCAAGAATACCCATGAACACGGTCGGTACGTAAGGGACACGCTTCGTGAAAGGCGTGCGAACGAGTGAGTTCAGGAGCGCCGGGGAGAGACACCACCTAGTACAGTGACGGGAGTAACAGGCTCTGAGTCTCCTTCCTTCACGCACACACAGGTACCAGTCAACGCGATTGAGAAACGGTAAGGTGCCTACCGGGTGGTTCGACGAGACAGGTACCCTAAAGAGTCCGCCTTTATGACCTTGCTCAACGACGAGGGAGGAGGTCCCCTAGAAGGACTGGGTCCCTAGCTTTAGTCCAAAGGATGTGACGTCCGTCTAAGAAATGGTTTTTCCTTTCGGTGTGTCGATTCTCCGTCTCTGTCTTATGTCGGGGACTTAGATATAAGAACTGGTGTCGCAAGTCGACGGAGAAAGGGGATCTCGTTCACCAGAGAAAATATGCGGACAAGTCATACTTAAAATCCTTCTTGGGCGTCGGTCCACCTAAACCATTGGCGTATAGATGGAATATCTTTCTTTATAGGTCACCCCTCCTTTGCTGTTTCTTCCACGACGTCCCCTCTTTCTCTTGCGGTGTGGGTTTACGTTTCGAGTGTTACCCTACAGACATATTACTCCTGTGTACCGACCTTCATCCTCCGTGTACCTCTGCTTAGCTAGTCTCAAATGTTTTTGTAAAAATTTCCCGAAGTGCTCAATCGTACTTCAGGACACGTCGTCGCATTGCAAGACCTCGTAATTGACCTCAACAAAAGACACGACACGAAGGAAAGGGGGGTAAATCCGTCGTTCACCGACCGTCCCGGCGAAAGGCGGATTCTTTCTTAACTGTGTCCTCATCTGTATTATTTCGTCAGTCCGAGGACCGAACACTCAGAGCTCCAGAAATAGGACTTAGTCTCAGAGACCCCTAAACTGGACACGTTTCGACGTCAAGGCAAGTCAAGGGGTCGACTGAGAGGACATCAAGTTCGTGGTGTTCGATAGGAAGGACAATAAGAAAATTATAGATTTTTCTATGAAGAATTTAATTAAAAATAACCCCATATCAACGACATCTTATAACACAAGCAAAGACGACATGTCGTTTCACTTAGCCGATACACAAATGGCCATAGAGGAGAAAAAAACCTAAAAGAGGGTAAGTCCAGTGGTGTCACACACCTCCTCTCGAAGGACCCGATACGGCATCCAAGAGTGATCAATAGAATAAATGTGTATCATAGTTATCGCATGTAGAAAGTTAGGGTTAGAGGGTTAAGTAGGGTGGTGGTGGGAGAGGGGGAACCATAGGTGTGTAAACAAGAGATACAGACACAGAGATAAAGACGAAACGTTTATTCGAGTAGATTCTACGACCCTTTCTAACTTCCGTTTTCCTCTTCCCCCGTCGTCTTCTACTCTATCAATCTACCGTAGTGGCTGAGTTATCTATACTTAAGCGGGTTTAAGACCCTCTATCATTACATGTCTCCACCAGGTAATGTGCAGGTAATGTACGGGTAATGTGCGGTCATTGCCTGTCGGACCGTACGACGTCAGGTACCCCAGTGTTTCTCAGCCCGTGCTGAATCGTTGACTTGTTCTCCTTCTTCTATCCCGAAGGGACCACTGAGTCACCATCTCTTAGACGGACGGTCACGTTTACGTCGTCTGTACTTAAACTGGGGACCCGGTCCTTCGAGTGCGTGCGACGACTCGTTAGTTCGCACACACGGTGTTGATGGTTCAGACGAGGTGTCGGGCCCTCGACGTTGATGCCTTCGGACGTGCGGGATCTTGGGCTCGAGGTGTTGTTCTCTTCTGTGGCGCGACTCTTCGGACTCGCTGCGTTGCCGTCTCACCGGGAGTGAGTGGTGTTCATCTCTTTTCGGACGCGGTGTTCCTTTTGGGTCACGTCGGTTTTTATTTGTTTATTTGCTTTAATATTTCATTCCAGTCGATTCTATAGAATAAGAATCTTTTCGACGGACCCTTAGCTCCTTAGTCTCTCTTTCTTAGTCTTACAAGTACATAATAATCCTGAGACTCTTTCTCGAGACAAAGAGTGGGTAGGTTGAGGGTTCGACTGAGATCCTTTCATCTGACCCGACAGGGTCTCGTCGTCTGCGGACGTCGTCGGGAACGGAACCCACATAGGACCCCTCCCCTCTCCCACTCTGGAGTCTCGAGAGTAACGGGGGTCGCACCAGAGTGGACACTTGGACTCTGGGTAGGAAGGGTCTAAGGACACGGTTTCGCACCGTGCCCTCGTCCTCTTATTAGGTCTACGACTTCACCCAGGGCCTCTACCTTAAAGGGATTTAGGATCTCACCACACTTTCTCCGTCTTCCCGAGGATGTCGTTTCGACCCCTGGACTTTCCTGGAAAGCCAGTCTTTAAGTCTGAGTAGGACGTCACTCAATCTACCCGTCTCCGTACTTGTCACGAGTCCGGTCTCCCTTGTCTGATCTTACCTCCCGAGACTAGGGACAGAGTGACGGTGTGAAACGATGGTACACACAGGGGGTCCCTTTGGGGGTGGTCTGGATCAGATCTAAAGACGACGTTCCGTCTTACCCTAGACATCGACTACGATAATCCTAGGGGGGATGTAGGGAGCTTGGGAGACGGCACAAGTACGTGTGACAGACAGGCGTATGAGCCCACGGGGTACCGGTCGTGGATGTAGAGAAAACACCGTCCCGACTGGAGTCCGACACTTCTTCTTGATTTCTCGGAGAACAACTTTCACTTTCTCCTCTCACTTTTTCAACTAAATTTCGAGTTGTAAATCTTTTGTTTCTACTACCGTAGACCAGGGTAGTGAAGTACCCTTGATCTACCCCTTTGTCACCTTTACCACTCTCTGAAATACAAAAACCCGAGGTTTTAGTGACGTCTACCACTCACGTCGGTACTTTAATTATCTGGGAACGAGGAACCTTCTTTTCGATACCGGTTGGATCTTTCGTATAATTTTTCGTCTCTGTAATGAAACGGTTGTTTCCAGGTAGATCAGTCAAGTCAAGTCAAGTCAAGTCAGTGAGTCAGCACAGGCTGAGAAACGACGACAACGACAACGACAATTCAGCGAAGTCAGCACAGGCTGAGACACGTTGGGGTTTCTACCGTCGGGTGGTCCGAGAAAACAGGGACCCTAAGAGGTCCGTTCTTGTGACCTCCAGGCTGAGAAACGCTGGGGTACTTAACGTCGTGGGATCCAGAGGGACAGGTAGTGGTTGAGAACCTCAAGTGAGTCTGAGTGTAGGTAGCTCAGTCACTACGGTAGGTCGGTAGAGTAGGAGACAGCAGGGGAAGAGGAGGACGGGGGTTAGGGAGGGTCGTAGTCTCAGAAAAGGTTACTCAGTTGTGAAACGTACTCCACCGGTTTCATGACCTCAAGTCGAAATCGTAGTAAGGAACGTTTCTTGTGGGTCCTGGTTAGAGGAAATCTTACCTGACCAACCTAGAGGAACGTCAGGTTCCCTGAGATCAGTTCCGATACAAAAAAGGTCATCAGTACATACCTACTCTCTTCCGTTACCGTTGGGTGAGGTCATGAGAAGGACCTTTTAGGGTACCTACCTCCTCGGACCATCCGACGTCAAGTACCCCAATGTGTCTCAACCTGTGCTGACTTCACTGAATCGTCGTCGTCGTCGTACATACCTACACTCTCAACCTGATATTTCTTTCGACTCGCGACTTCTTAACTACGAAAACTTGACACCACAACCTCTTCTGAGAACTCTCAGGGAACCTGACATTCCTCTAGGTTGGTCAGGTAGGTTTTCCTCAGGTAGGTACAAGTAACCTTCCTGACTACAACTTCGACTTTGAGGTTATGAAACCGGTGGATTACACTTCTCGACTGACTAATCTTTTCTGGGACTACGACCCTTTCTAACTTCCACTCTCCTCTTCCCCTACTGTCTCCTACTCTACCAGCCTACCGTAATGGTTGAGTTACCTGTACGTACTCAAACTCATTTGAGGCCCTCAACCACTACCTGTCTCTCCGGAGCGCACGATGTCAGGTACCCCAGCGTTTCTCAGTCTGTGCTGACTCGCTGACTTGACTTGACTTGACGGGAGTCCGAAGGTCTCGGGGCGACCGAGACGGGGAGACCTCTTAGGTTTGACGGGTCCTTAAGTGTAAGGGGTCATGTCCGGACTCGATGACGACGACTCATAGTCAAGTCAAGTCGAGTCAAGTCAACGAGTCAGCACAGACTGAGAAAAGCTGGGGTACTTAGCGTCGTGTGGTCCGGAGGGACAGGTAGTGGTTGAGGGCCTCAAGTGAGTCTGAGTACAGGTAGCTCAGTCACTACGGTAGGTCGGTAGAGTAGGAGACAGCAGGGGAAGAGGAGGACGGGGGTTAGGGAGGGTCGTAGTCTCAGAAAAGGTTACTCAGTTGAGAAGAGTACTCCACCGGTTTCATGACCTCAAAGTCGAAATCGTAGTAAGGAAGGTTTCTTTAGGGTCCTGACTAGAGGAAATCTTACCTGACCAACCTAGAGGAACGTCAGGTTCCCTGAGAGTCCTCAGAAGAGGTTGTGGTTTCAAATTTTCGTAGTTAAGAAGTCGCGAGTCGGAAGAAGTGTCAGGTTGAGAGTGTAGGTATGTACTGGTGTCCTTTTTGGTATCGGAACTGATCTGCCTGTAATCAGTCGTTTCATTACAGAGACGAAAACTTNAACGTCAGGTTCCCTGAGAGTCCTCAGAAGAGGTTGTGGTTTCAAATTTTCGTACTTAAGAAGTCGCGAGTCGGAAGAAGTGTCAGGTTGAGAGTGTAGGTATGTACTGGTGTCCTTTTTGGTATCGGAACTGATCTGCCTGTAATCAGTCGTTTCATTACAGAGACGAAAACTTATATGGTAGATCCAACCAGTGTTGAAAAGAAGGTTCCTCATTCGCAGAAAATTAAAGTACCGACGTTAGTGGTAGATATCCCTCTTTCTCCCTGTTTAAGAAGTAAAGACACGGAGGTCAGACCCTGTAGGACCACACACCGGTAGTGACACGGGTCGCGGGCCACCATGTCTGCCTTCCGATGGGAGGGACCCTGGACCGAAGTGAGAAAGGAAACCCTCCGAGTGATCAGACGAGGAACTAGTCTAAAAAGGCTCTGGTGAAGGACTATATAGTGAAAATGTATGTAGGAGTAGAATGTCAGAGAAAGACTCCTTAGACTACGGTTTGTCCCCGAGGTTTATTTTGACTCAAATCAATGTCCTTTTCTTTAATTCAATGCAAAAATACTGGTAGGTTCAAATATCTGACTCTCCCTATTCCCATGTGAATCCTTACTTATTGGTTGTATTTTCGATGAAGAAAAGTCGTGAATGTGTAAATGTACTTAGTAGAACTCTCCCGTTGTCCGTCCTTTCGGTCCCCAGAGGTTTGTCTCCTTTATCCGACGTTCACTGTCTGTAAAAAATAGAGAGGGAATTCGTCGTCCTCCTTTGTTTGATGTTTACAGTCTCAAAAGGGAAGAGGTATGTTTTAATTTTTCGCCAAAGAGGTACCTTGATAAAAAGAGTTCGATCCAATTACTTTGATACGGAAACGAAACCTTAAACGGAAAGAAGTTTTACCAAGGTGGATTCTGATTGAAAAAAAGAAAAGAGTTTGGAACCCGATTATTATTCGAGTTGTTTGGTCATAAGTATAGTTAACAAAATACCGACCCCCTACTGTGTGAAGTACGGTAGGAGAGAGTTTTTACGTATAACACCCCCTCCCCGGACCACTTTGAGGAAGTCGGAACTCCACAGAGAGAATAGACTAATTATTGAAAGATTGTCCGTATTTTGTCGAACGATTTTGATCGTTTCCCCCCGTGAGAGGCAGGGGGAAGACTACAGATACAGTCTTCGAAAGAGACAGGAAAAATATGAAATTATTTTGACGATATTTTTTCGAGAACTCACTCGTTCGGACCAGGGACCAGGGCTTCAATTTAGAAGAAACCTCTAGTACTTACACTGTGGCAAGTGACATTCGACAGTTAAAGTAGATTGATTACTCAGTCTTTGGTAACAATACGTATAAAATGTTTAAAGTTTTCCGAGTTATTGGACACCAAGTTACCGACGATCGTTTATACTCCCGAAGGGTCCACCGTGGTCACCGTTTCTTGGGAGGACGGTTACGTCCTCTGTCTTCTCTGAGTCCAAACTAGGGACCCAACCCTTCTAGGGGACCTCCTCCCGTACCTCTGGGTGAGGTCATAAGAACGGACCTCTTAGGGTACCCGTCTCCTCGGACCGTCCGACATTAAGTATCCCAACGTTTCTGAACCTGTACTGACTTCCTTGAATCGTGCGTACGTACCGTTTCTACCTGGGAAACAAGACTGGTGTCCGAGAGACGGAACCAGACCGACTTCGGGACTCGAGATTTGTCTTTACGACTCCTTTCAGTCTCTGTGTCAGTGACTCGGTCCCATGGGACTCGAGGAGGATGTGGAGGATGTGTCGGTAAGACCCGGTATTCTTTCTCGTCTGAAGTGTCAGAAACATCGTCTTGGCCGTCTCAAGTCCGAGTCTTATTTTTTCCGGGACGTACTCAAATTTAGGGTCGAAGTCGTGGACAAACGACACCGGAACCTGTCCAGGATGGTGGGTCGCAACTCGAAGTCAAAAAGAAGAACGTTTTAATCTGATTTTACCAATTTTTACGTCTAGAGGACCTATTACTAAGTCCCTAGACCAACACCCAGGGACTGTCGACGGTTTCATCCGACTACTGACGTTGAATGAGGTTTTACATAGTCTTTTTATTCTTGCCACCCAACTAGCTGACCATTCACTATTTCGTTATTCTTATTTTACTAATCAACATCTAATCACCATCTCAAAAACACTACCTATTTTAATAAAGTAGAAACGATATTTAAACTTTGAAGTATTATTTTGACCCTTTTTTCGGAGGGTTCCTTCGAAATAAAAAAAGAAAAAGACCACGTTTACCGGGGAAAGACGAAGAAAATACTCAGTGAAACTACGAGTTTCGTTCTCTCTGTTACGTTCTCTCTTGTTCTTGGGTTTCACGAATAGGAAGATCCTAAAGGGAGGAACCCGTAAAGTCAGAAGTTTACCGTAAAATAAAAACAAACCCTCAACAGTCCAGGTTTCTTGCACAGAGGTTGTTCTAAAAGTCGACGTCTCCTTACGACCAAAACTATCGTCCTATCACCCTCGTTCCGACGTCTATGGACCTCTCTGTCTCTATCTACAGTAGCCCGGGTTCTACATATAACGTCGGTGGTCTACACTGAAGCGACACCCCGGGTGCTATAAAGGGTCACGAAACCTTTAGTGAGGGTAAGTAGTGGGAAATACAAAGACTAAGTAGAACGTCCGTTCTGTTCAGTAAAATGCACCTTCGTTCTTCCTAAGGAAAATATCGGGAGACTTAGTCACCCGACAAATAAGAGAGAGAGGTTTCCGAAGACAGTCAAGGACGACCTGGGTAGGTCCAAGTAGAGTTTCACGAGGGGAGGCCGTCTGTTTTGGTGTTCGTCGATGTTTGGAGTAACTATTAAGTGGGTCCGAGTCTCTCTACTGGTGTGGTGTCAGTTTTGTTGCCCCCAGTGCCAATTGTTCCGTGGAAAAGTAGTAGTCTCCATGGGTCCTTTACTGTTCTCTTGTTACCCGTGGTCGGTTCCCGACTCTCCACCTCGGTCGTAGATAGGACTTCGAATAAATAGGAGAAAAATACTGTGTTTTTAATTGAACTGAAGAAGCATCGTCGACTTACGGGTTGTGTGGTTTCGATCGATGATAGAAATCGTGTGTAGACCTGGGTATCATTTATGAGTCATTGAAAAAAGTTACTTATTAACTTATCTCTTATATCTTCTTTTTTTTTAAACGGAAGTACCGAATTATTACAATAATATAGTGGTACACAACTTACCGTGCGTACGTACGGTTCAACGAAGTCAGCACAGACTGAGAAACGTTAGGGTACCTGTCTCTTCGGACCGACCGAAGTATGTCAGGTACCCTAAGAGGTCCGTTCTTATGACCTTACCCAACGGTAGGGGAGAAGGTCCCCTAGAAGGGCTGGGTCCCTAGCTTGGACAGAGAGAATGCGGAGGACGTAACCGTCCGTCCAAGAAATATTGATCACGGTGGACCCTTCGGGACACAACTTACCTGACACACGGTTTAATACCATCTAACGAACGTTTTTTTTTTTTTTCGGACATAAAAGGAGGGACATAGACATGGAGAACCGTTATGTCGAACCATAGGGGAGGTTAGTTCTGTGTCATAACCCTGAAGGGGCCACCAGGTCGCCAATTCTGAAACGGAAGGTCGCGTCCCCCACACCCAAGTTAGGGACCAACCCCTCGACCCTAGGGTGTACGTTGTGTCGGTTTTTCGGTTTTATAATTTTTTTTATGACATTATTTAAGTCATTTCTAAAATTTCTAACAACAACAAATCGACGAGTCAGTGCAGGCTGAGAAACACTGGGGTACCTGACGTCGTGTAGTCCGAAGGGACAGGAAGTGGTAGAGGATCTCAAACGAGTTTTAATAGGTAACTCAACCACTATGGTAGGTTGGTAGAGTAGGAGACAGTGGAGGAATAGGAGGACGGGAGTTAGAAAGGGTCGTAGTCCCAGAAAAGATTACTCAGTCGAGAAGAGTAGTCCACCGGTGTCATAACCTCACAGTCAGGAAGGTTACTTATCCGTCCCATCTAAAGGAAATCCTAACTGACCAAACTAGAGGAACGTCAGATTCCCTGAGGGTTCTCAAAAGAGGTCGTGGTGTCAAGTTTTCGTAGTTAAGAAACCTTACCAGGTGTAATTTTTTTTTTTTTTTCAGAAATTTTTCTCTCATATAAAAGGATGGGAATTTAAAACTAACCAGAACTCTGAACACTTGTGTAAAACCAGTTGTTCTACACTGGCTTTACTGACCCACGGTCAAGGTTAGGATTCGGGGGTTTCCGTATAAGGGTGTGAGGGAACCTTGGGACAGTAATTGGTTGAAGTCCCATTCTTCAATTCATCTCGTCTCTGTTCTACCAGGTCGACCCGGGTAGGATATTGTAAGTCGAGAGAGTGGTTGGATTTGGTGGGTCCTTACCCGACTTTACCGTACTTATTTGATTCTAGTCGACTCGGATCCTTGTGAGTTCACTTGGGTCGGGTTTAACACTCGATTTAACCCCCAAGACCTTAGATTCACGACAGGATTCTATAATTTGTATTCCCAACAAAGGAAAGTGTCGTTTTCGACTGTTAGAACGTGACATCCACCCTTACATTTAACTACATCGGTGATACCTCCTGTCATATCTCTAAGGAAATTTTTTGATCCTTATTTTGATGGTATACTGGGTCGTTAGGGTGAGGAGCCGTATACGGGACTCTTTTAGTATTAAGTTTTACTGTGTACATGGGGTCACAAGTAACGTCGTGATAAATGGTATCGGTCCTGTACGTTCGTTGGATCTACAGGTCGCTGTCTACTTTTCTATTTCTTTGATACCATGCATGTATGTTGCCTTATAGTGAGTCGGTATTTTTCCTTGTTTAAACTCAGTCAACTTGACTCCACCTACTTGGATCTCAGACGATATATCTCACTTCCTTCAGTCTTTCTCTTTTTTTTTAATAGTATAGGATTGTATATGAGGTCATGAGAACGGACCTTTTAGGGTACCTACCACCTCGGACCATCCGACGTCAGGTGTCCCAACGTTTCTCAGCCTGTGTTGACTCGCTGAAGGGAAAGTGAAAAATGAAAGTACGTAACCTCTGCCTTTACCGTTGGGTGAGGTCACAAGAACGGACCTCTTAGGGTCCCTGTCCCCTCGGATCACCCGAAGGTAGATACCTCAACGTGTCTCAACCTGTACTGACTTCGCTGAATCGTCGTCGTCGTTGTATATATATATATATATACCTTAGATCTTTTTACCATGACTACTTAGACAAACGTCCTTTCCTGATCTCTGTGCCTACATCTCTTACCTGAACACCGGTGTCGCCAGGTGTGTTCAGACGAACATATCCCATCCTGTCTGACTCTCTCATCGTAACTCTATATATGTAATGGCACACATTTTATCTATCGATCATCCTTCAACGACATATTGGGTCCTCGAGTCGGACCACGAGACACTGCTGGACCCACACTCTGTCCCCACCCTCCACCTCACCTTCCCTCCGAGTTCTTTGGTTGTGTTGCAACATTTCGTTAATAGGAGGTTAAATTTTTTTTTTTCGTCTGTCTATGTATTCATAGCACTATGTATGTATTATAGTAAATTGGGAATGTTGTAACGACGTTTCACCCGTGGGTACCCCTACTTCTGTCAATAGAGACCACGTTGTACACAAGAAAGGAATAGGGTATCGTTCTCTCAGAATCGACCCTGTGTCGACGAATCTATCTCTGACTTAAAGAGTCGAGGAGAACGTCAATGCGAACCGTTCCGCTCACTCAAGAATGGTTCTTAGTCCTCTCACCTTTACTACAACGTTGAAGACGAAGTTAACGAATTCTATTTTAGGAATCGGAACCTTACCACGATAAAAGGGAAAGGCCGACCGACACGACCCCCATTGACCTCACTGATACCCACCCTCCAGTCTCTCAGGCAGTAGGACTTAAGGACTTACAGACAACCTTCTCTAACTAGTGTGTCCGTTCTTCATTAACAGTCTAGTAAACCTCGGTGACACGATACCTCGGACGATCAATTGTGTCGATCACGACGTTAATACGTTATCTCTAATAATAGAGGTAAATATCCCCTCGTTCATCTCCGAGACTCTCCACTGGACTGACTAGAGATTTTGACACTACTAGCTCCCTGAAGAGACACCAGGTCACCGACTCTTAGGTGGAAGGTCACGCCCCCTACACCCAAGTCATGGACCATCCCTTTGATTCTAGGGTGTACGACACCCCGTTGATTCGGGTACAGGGTGTTCGATCTCGGGTGTGTGGTACTCTCTCTGCGGGTTCGTGACGTTGCTTCTAAACTACGCCGGTTTTATCGACACATTTATTTGTAAAGAATTTTAATTTTCTCCCGAAGGGACTCTTCCGTAACCGCGGGGTGAGGTCATGAGAACGGACCTTCTAGGGTACCTGCCTCCTCGGAGCATCCGACCTCAGGTACCCCAGCGGTTCTCAGCCTGTGCTGACTCACTGAAGTGAAAGTGAAAACTGAAAGTACGTAACCTCTTCCTTTACCGTTGTGCGAGGTCACAAGAACGGACCTCTTAGGGTCCCTGTCTCTTCGGATCACCCGACGGCAGATACCCCAGCGTGTCTCAGCCTGTACTGACTTCACTGAATCGTCGTCATCGTCGACTATCGAGTCAACCATTTCTTAGATGGTCGTTACGTCCTATGGGACTTAGTTAAGGACCCAACCCTTCTAGGTGACCTCTTCCCTATCTGATGGGTTAGGTCGTAGGAAACCGAAGGGAACACCGAGTCGACCATTTCTTATACGAACATTACACCCTTTGGAGCCAAGTTAGGGACTCAACCCTTCTAGGGGACCTCTTCCTTTTCCGATGGGTGAGGTCATAAGACCGGACCTCTTAAGGTACCTCACATATGTGTTTATATATATAATATATTTATGATATTATATTTATGTTATATATTAAATTAATTTATATATTTAATTTATCTTATATTAATAAATATGTCATATATTTATTTATAAAAATTAGTTTTTTTATTTCAACGTAACTAGCACTATGAACGATGAACAGTGACAACTCTACATTTATTTTTAGTCAAGGGGTCAACGTGATCGGTGTAAAGTTCGGGAGCCAGTGGTGGACACCGATCGCCAACGGTATAACCTGTCGTGTCCATACCTTGTAAGGGTAGGGACGGGTCACGAAATAGATAGCCTACCGTGATAAACTCCTTCACGTCTCGGCACTGAGATTGGACCCAGACTCACTGAAGTGACGAAAAGAAGGGACGGATGGAGGATGGTACGTGTCAAGAAAAGTTCTCACCGAGGGGACCACGTGCATGTACAAACAAATGTCTAGTAATAATAGATAAACAGTCGTTTCGACCCTCGTCCCTCCCCTCTCCTCTGAATGTTAATTTCCCACTGTCGTCGACCGTTCTCCTAGTTACTCCTTTTGTTCATCAATATAGACTTTGCAAGTGCGTTTCAGTAATTCTTTTATAGTGAACCAAACGGCTGTAACCTGTGTTTTGTTATATCTACAGAAGTGGAGGTGGGATTGGAAATTTCGTTCTACTGAGTGGGATCTGTTCTAATTGACGAAAAAAAAAAAAAAAAAAAAANACGAAAAAAAAAAAAAAAAACGTCGATGATTCTTTCCCTGGAAATAACTAGACAGATCCTACCGAGACCGACCTCTTTCGGACCGGTCGGTAGACGTCGTCCCAACCACCCGTAACGACCCATGTCAGTGGTGTGACCGGATCGACTACTCTACCATCTTCCGCCCTCCCGTCCCACTGGTTGACGTCTTTTCTTTTGGATGTCCACTCCAGAGTCTCCTCTTGACCCACGTCCCTACATCGGTGCACCGTCATGGGGTGGTCTACGTCGGTGTCCGGTCGGAGTTCGACTCGTATACCCACCCAGAAGGAGGAAAGGGGGCGTGAAGTAAGATTCCGACCGGTTTTACCGTTTATGTAAGTGCCCGAAATGTTTCTAAACGACTCATAAATGGTACTAGTCCGTCACAGGATTCGTGATACCCCTATAAGGTCACCCCGTTTGTTACCCAAGGACGAGAGTGTCTGTATGTCAAATCTCTCTTTCTCTTTATAGGTCCGGTAGCGTCGTCTCACACTAGTAAAGACTCGATTTTCTTCCACACCTCTACCCTCGACACCTTAGTTTCTCTTTCTATCGACTACACCCGACTTGACGCAGGGGGAATATAAGGATACAAGTACGGGATTGGGGGAGTCATGAGTCTTACACTGACACAAACCTCTATTGTAGGAATTTCTCCACTAATTCCGTCTTCCTCCAATGATCCCACCCGGAATTAGACCCCCACACACACACACACGTGCGTGCGCACGTATACGTACACGATTGAACGAAGTCAACACAGGATGAGGAACGTTGGGGTACCTGACATCGGATGGTCCGAGGAGGAGTACCCTAAGAGGTCCGTTCTTATGACCTTACCCAACGGTGCGGGAGGAGGTCCCCTAGAAGGGGTGGGTTCCCAGCTCGGGCACAGAGAATGCAGAGGACGGGACTGTCTTCCCAAGAAATGGTGATCGTGATGGATCCTTCGGGTTAGGTCACACTGACCATAGGAGTATTTTTCTTTATAGCCCTGTGTCTGTTGTATCTGGTTCCCACTGGCACATCTCTCGGTCGGTCTTCTACAAGAAGGCGTACAGTTCGCCCCTCCGGAGCCCTTTCTTGTCTGGGTGGTCGAGAAACTAGAATCTGAAGGTCCGAGGTCTTGACACTCCCTTGGTTAAAGACAATAAAGTCGGTGGTCAGATTCCACAAGATATTACCGTCGGGCTCAGTCGATTCGGTAAGTGGATTAAGTCCCCTGACTTCCGTTGTACGTCGGACTTCTCCAGACCTTGGGGTCTTGCCTCGGAACTTTTCGTGGGTGGAGTAAACTGTTGGACTTTGAGGTCGGTGCCCAGGACACGAGCCCTACAACTCTGGTAGATAATTAGATCGACCTCTATTTCTCAGAGTCCCGTTTCGTCCCCTTTCACTAATGATTCTTCAGAGACTTAATTCCTTTATTAAGGGATCGTAAAAAATTAATTTCGGAAGTTGGGTTCTTCGGACAATTAAAGTCGCAATCGTTCACCAAGACGGTGGTTAGCCGTGGGACGCCGGACGCTTGACAGACTTCACCGACGAGGACTAGAGGGATTAAACACTCCACGAGCACGACACCCACCGACCACCCATTAAGGTCGGTCTACCCTTCGGTCGGAGACGTCTTCGTCTGAGGACGACCTAAAAACGTCGGTCGTCCTCCGACCTCCCTTAGGAGTCTAATCTACGTAAACTTCCCGTTTTCTCTTTTTAAGGTCAACGTTCCACCTTGACCTTAGGAGTGAGACACTTATTCAGTACAAGTAAGGGTTAATCGAGGTGTTTGTCTGATTATTCTCATCGATCCTAAATAATTCGAGAAAGGTACACGGTTCGTGACACGAGGAACGGACTTGATGTAGTAAAATAGGTATACTATTAAGAAGCGTACACACGAGTCGCCGTAGGTTGACAACCGTTGGCATACCGACATCGGGTGCTCAGAGGACACTGGGACCATAAGAAGGCCGTTCTTGTGACCTCACCCAACGATAAAGGAGGAGGTCCCCTAGAAAGACTGGGTCCCTAGGCTAGACTCAGAGGATACTGAGGACGTGACCGTCCGCCTAAGAAATGGTGACTCCAAGGACCCCTCAGGTGTTCTTCAGAGAGATTCCACCATAATATCGGGGTTAAACGTCTACTGTTTAGACTCTTGGCATCACTGAACGATCGTTCACACATCACTGTGTGTCCATCGTTCACCGTTTCAGTCGTTCGGTCTAAGGTTTGTTACTTATTTTCTTTGTGATGGTTCTTGTTCATAATTTTTGTTTGTTTGTTTGCTGTTGTTGTTTTTTTTGGTACCGAAGACCTCTGTCTCTGTGATCAAACCGGAGTGAACGGACATACGTTGACAGTCACCCCCAGTCTCTCCCGACGAGACCCTTCCCCGGTGTCCTGACTCTGAACTGACCCTTCTTCGGTTGCTTCTCCTCCAGTCCCCGCCCGTGACGTCCGTACTCCTTACCGACACGTTTCCGGAACTCCGTTCTTGACACCTCCCTGACCCCTGGAAAACTGGAAACATCGACCTTGTCTCACCCGTTGTCCGTGTCATACCCGTTCAGTTCCACTCCAGACTCTCCATCCACGTCGGGTTTCATAGTCGGAAATTCTCGGTTCCAGTTCTCTGACTTAAAACAAGGTTTCGGGGGCCTTCCGAAACATTCTAAAGGTCGTCCGCCACTACACTTCACTGGAGGGAGTCCCCAATGATACAAATGACTCATAAGGTCAATAACTGACTGAACGGTATTGGAGGGGGTACAGGACGTGTGAGACTCCCTCTTTGGTACGGACTAGGCAGAAATGTTCGAGGAGAGGACCAGGATTCTTTGACGAGACCCGAAGACGTTTATAAACAACTTACTTATTTCTTTACTTCCTTTCTACCTACCTGGGCAAAAGAAACGTAAACAGAATTTGGAGGAGAACCAAAACGAAGTAGCAGAGGATCCCCTTTCTCACAGTTGAACCGAGAGTAAGAGAGAAGAGACACTCTCTTCGAGACCCCGACCACGTCCCTCTACAAGGGAGGTACCCGCCCTCTACTTACCCGACCTAGATTGTGTGAGGACGCACTCGGGGAGTCGCGGGCTCCCCGACTCGTTCTCACTACTAGCCCTTCGTCCCGACAACCCCTTTGTCAGCCGTTAAACAAGGATCGACCGTCGAGTCGTGTTCTGTTTAGCCTGGAAACCTCAAGATTTACTTGGGCGGAGGGACCTACTTTGTCGGTCCCAAGCTGGGGTCGAGACTACGGACCGGGACCTTCCGTGAGCTCTCTCTGGAGACCTTGAGTGCGAGGTTGGTTACGTCCTAAGTCTCTCCTTGGAACACAACTAAGTCTGTGGGACTGAGGTTCTACGTTCTTTGTGAGTCCCTCCTTTGTCAGGGTAGAGACTGACCAGTGAAATTGGGGGACGTTTGGAGAGGAATACGAGAGTAAGAGAAAGACAGAGGACCAAAACCAGTAAAAAATCATTACGGAGGACCCCCAGACTGTAGGCGGAAGATAGTGTGTCACGATTCCGTGTCTACCGTGCCTGTAAAGTAGTCGAACGACGAACTCTGACTCGTTGACGGACGTACTCTTCGGAGGGCTCCAAAGTAGTCCCGAGTCCACCTATCTTCGACACTAACTAATCACTACAGACAGTCCTGTCTGCTACCCCGTGTTCCAGATCATGGTGCTGGAAAGGTAAGAAAAGATGTCCGAACTTGTAAATCCGTTCAGAACAGGGTGTCTCCTTTTTTTTTCCGGCCCCCCTTATAAAAAGAGGTCACGGACACTAAAACCAAAATTAAGACGGAGTTACCTTATTATTATTATAGACAGTATTAATTCATACATTTTATACGGTACATAACTCAATTCACAAAATGTACTTAATAGAGTAAATTAGACGTACTGAAGGGATTCCAGTCTTGATTGAAAGTGTCCTCCTTTAAACCAGAATCTATTTCACTGAACGGGTTCCTGAGAGTCGGTCATTCACCGTCAAACACCTAAACTTGGGTCAAGACATCTTGGGTCACCTAATTGCTAAGGTGTGAGAGGGAGTCGTCGACTTAGACATGGGAGAGGGGTGTAGTGTGTGTACGTGCTTAGAGAGGACATAAACTGAAAACAGAGAGAACGACGTTATTTTCGTGTCAGGTAGAATTTTAGGGTGTTAGATTTATGTGCCGGGGTCTTCGGGACGTCAACGTGACGGGTCATTCTCACTGCTGATCGGTGTGTACTGATTACTGATTATTGTGCTTACGTCAGGCAGGTTTGACTCTACACGACATTCTATATTTTACGTGTAGACTAAAACTTTTGAGTCCTCTTGTCCCTCTTGTATTTTATAGTGTGATTATTAGAAAATACAACTAATGTACAACTTTAATATTATGAAAACTATCTCACTCAAGTATTTTATATAATAATTTTAATTAGAGTTACCAAAGGAGGGAGAGAAAAAAGGAAGAGAGAGAAAAAATTATACCGATACTCTTTTAAATTCTAGTGTGAACACAGAATATTTTATAAAGATTACCTGTCGTGACGAGAACTCTAGACGGTGAATGACGTTGGGATATTAAAAGATGTCCATTCCTTTAACAGGTCGACGTAGTGGACACAACCTGATTCCGGTCTAAACTCGGGCCTTTCTTGTAAGAAAGGATGGGGAGGTGACGAGGTACGGGTTGTGAGACAGGTGTGACTGGTACGTCAGGTCGTAGTGTCTCGTCGAGTACAGTTCGGATCCGTCAGACTGAAGTTTTGGACAGGGTGGTTGGACGTGGGGTGTGACCCGTCCCGACTCGTGACAGAGGAACCCCTCACACCAGACCCCTGGTGACACTCGATGCGAGTCCTTCCGTCGTCAAAGAAGTATAATATGTTGCATAAAGAACCGGTTTAGAAGTTCTCTCTTTAAGACGATCTTAAATTTTAATGACCGCAAAGGAAGTCCCCTTCACTATAAAACATAAGGTAGTCTCTTCTGTGTGTCACACCAAGAACAAAGTAACACCTGAGGATAAAACGAACCAGGTCGGTGTGGAAGGTGAGACAGAGTAAGTAGGCAAACGTCTAGTATTGCCCCCTGGATTGTGTGTAGTCCGTGACACAGTCTCGTGGTCACTGTAGTATCGGTTGTAGGACCGATGTCAAGAAGGAAGGCTTCATCTGTTATACGACATAAAAGTCGAGCGAAATGTTTCGTAGTGAAAAAAAAAAAATTAAACCCCTGACACAACTCCACCCCTCTTCGTTCTTCACCCACTCTTGATGGAAGTCACATAACGAGTCTCACCCTCACCTCATTGACTTTGCCTGTCTCCTGACGTCACCCCAGTCGGGTTTCCTTCTACCGTCCTTGTGTCGTTCAAGACGTCGGTTTCGGCAGGAGGACGAAGTGGAGAGACGTCGTTGGGCCAGACGACGTTAGACCACCGCGTCAGTAATCGTCAGTCCTTACCTCTGGAGAGAGACGTACTCCGTTAAGAGGGTCGTAGGAGTTAAGTCAAGTCAAGTCAGCGAGTCAGCACAGGCTGAGAAACACTGGGGTACTTACCGTCGTGCGGTCCGGAGGGTCAGGTAGTGGTTGAGGGCCTCAAATGGGTTTGAGTACACGTAGCTCGGCCACTACGGTAGGTCGGTAGAGTAGGAGACAGCAGGGGAAGAGGAGGACGTAGGGTCGTAGTTAGGGAGGGTCGTAGTCCCAGAAAAGGTTACTCAGTTGAGAAGCGTACTCCACCGGTTTCATGACCTCAAAGTCGGAGTCGTAGTCAGGAAGGTTACTTGTGGGTCCCGACGTAGGAGTTGTGGAGGGGTTTTCCAAAAAGAGACCCGAGTCGGTATTTGGAACGACCATCTGTCGATTATGGCACCGACTGATATCAAGGTGGAAAACCTCAAGGTTTAAACCTCTCCTCCTCAAAGTAAAAGTCTCCGGTGACCCGACTGAAACCGAAGACCCCGTTGCTACGTCGAGACCTACCTTGACAGACACTTACCAGGGTTTTCCTCGTCGTAGAACGGTCCCGGACCTCAGAGCAGAGGGACCCTTTGAATTCCCAAATAAGGACAATCCAAAACTTCCTATCTCTTTACCTTGATGATTGATCGAGGGGTACCTCAACGACACTTGTGTTTGACACTAGGACACGCATCTCGTAAACCGAACTTCGGATTGGGGTAGTTCATGGACTCTCAGTCAAAAGTGAATCGATCGTGTGATCCAGGAACTTGCTTCGGACCAATGGGTGTTTGGAAACGAGATCTAGTCCACTGGTGCGGGAGTGGGATCAGTGTCGACTAACCTGTCTCTACCCGTGTACTGAACGACCACTGGTTAGGACTCCGACGACCGTTGCCTTTCGAACACCTCTACCAAAGTTTACATACTCCTCGATCTGGTCACGAAGGCCCCCCTGTCCTACATATTTTGACCACCGTTCATATACTAAATTTCATAAAAAATTTAACAATACGAAAATAAATGCATACAGTCCTTTTACGACCGAAAGGTAAATACCATGACTAATATTCAAGGAAACACTATGTATTATAATTTTAAGTAGTTCTTAACTACAAACATTTGTATACTTCATTTTAAATCGGGTGGCCATCCAGTTATTACCCTCTCACCTTCGTCTTACTGTGTGTCGTTTAGGGTTTACGGTGTGAGGAGGGGTTCCAAACATTTACTCTCTTTATCTACTAACTTCCACTACTACTCCCCGACTTCCATCACCTCTACCTCAACTTAGCCTTTGTCGTTTTGGTTTCGGGAACGTCCGACGAGACTCCCTCTCCCCTTTTGTGTCTCCCACCCTTCGACCAACCACCATTCTATCCTCTGACAGAGAGATTTTCTCCTCTCTCTCTACGTGTGACTTCTGTTTGCATCTCTACCTCTCTGTCCGTTTCTCTTTCTGTCGGTCTGTCTCTCTTCACCTGTATCCGCCTTTATCGCCTCAATGAATGGAGGTCCGAAGAACTCAGACGAAGTCGAGGTGCGCAGGAATGTCCTTCAGACGATCAAAGGACTCTATGGAACTCACTTAGAGATAAGTGTAGTCTTCGGGGTTCTATTTACCTACCTACCCTTCCTTAACATAAAATTCATAGGGACCCGTGGTCGGTCGCAGAAATTTGGATGTCGCCGTCTGTTACTCCTCGGTAACTCACAAGGACAGTCTCTTTGTCCTTCCCCGATCTCACTCCGTCCACTCCACGGGTCCCTCTTGAAGTTCCTCTATGAACGATCGAGTCTATAGTTTAGGGTTGTCTACCGAGTAAAGATGTCAAGAAGAACTTTAAAGGACCTTACATGACTAGTTTTTCTCGTAACCGGTAATACACTCGAGGATGAGACAGGTTTGGTACCTACCGGTAGAGATATTGAGACAATGAGACCTTCGTTTAACTTTCTTGGTCAACCATATATTAAATTTAAAACGATTACACATAAATGATAGACGTGGGTTAATAGTGGTTAGTTATATTGACAATAAGGAATTACCCACTTTTAACGTTAAGGCCACGGGGTCTAGTCGTACCCCACAACGCAGATTAACCCTGTCTTCAATAAGTCCTCGTATTACTTTTACATTTAAGGACGTGTAATTAGTTTGTTAATAAAAATATTGGTATTCTGTCGACTAGGATTTGAATTAATCCTTTATTTGTTTCAATTAGTCACTCGTCTGTTGTAAATGATTAGTATATACACAGTGTTCTTTTCTCTATAATCCGTCATTAAGTAATGTTGTAGGGTTTACGGTTGGTACGATGTTAGGGGTTCTAATCAGAGGGTCGAAATTCCTTCGTTATGCGTTTAAAAATGATTTCGTAAAAAGACGAAATCCCAGATCCTCTGTGGTCACTTGCTTCTTTATATAATGACACATGCTATTTATCATCGTGGAGAAATTTATAGTCTTGGTTCTTGATCTTCACATGAATGCCCTGTATCACCTGGTAGGTCGAGTCAAGCTCGAATTGATAGTCTGAAATCAAGAAAAGTTCACTCTCTCTCCGCTTTTCCTTCGTTTAAGGTCAAGTCTATATTTTTAAGATTCTTCTGTATTTGGTTTCGGCTAACACAAAGAGGAGAGAGGTGATAAGTAGGAATCGAGGAAAAGTTTTGACGACGAGCCATGTCAAAACACGGGTTTGTACTTAAGAAGAGGAGTCAAATGGAGCCGAAGACTAACCAAGGACCCCGAAAATGACAGACTACCGAGACACTCCAAGAGGGACTGGTAGTACGTCAAGACTACTACCACGTTTGGGTAGGTCTTCAAAGGTTTCCATAGAAACGAAAGAGGAGGACCTTCATCTTTTTGTATGTCTTACTTCTTTAAACTCTCCGACGATCCTCTTCTTATGTATTATCCTTTTAAAGGGCTCCTCCTTATACCTAAACCGGTTCTAGTTCGATGTGTCGACTTCCGTTGTCTGTCGACTGTGTACCCCCGCGGCAGTCACTCGGTACGAACACAAAGTGTATAACGACACCAGACTCACAACGGAGTCCATAGCGTTCAACTTCAGAGTCAGGGGTTTCCACTACCAAATCTTCCACCCCGGAACCCCTTTACTAGTTCAGTATCCTCACTTATCGTACTCACGTGTTCTCTAAGGTCTCTCAAGGTGTCGGTCAAGATGGTGCACTCCTGTGTCTCTCTTCAGACGTTGAGTCTTCTCTTGGGAGTGAGTTGGCACGACCATGGGTCTAGAGTCTGAAGGTCGGAGGTCTTGGTACTCTTTATATAAAGACGACAAGTATTGGGTAGGTCAGATACCATAAAACCAATGCCGGCGGGTCTATCTGATTCTGTGTATACAGTGACACACATTTGAAGTGTTGTCAGGAGACTTTATTCATGGTAATGGTAGTAGGGTCAAACAAGACTACTCCTTTGACTCCGTGTTTCTTAAGTTCTTTACCCCGGACAGTGTGTCGCACGTTCAGTGTCTCAGTCCTAAGTGTGGACGACTTGGTCCTCGGTCTCAAATAACAAGTGACGACTACAAGTGACCGACTCAAACCCAAAAAAATGTAGACACGAAGGTCTCAGGAAACACGGAGGGGTAAACATCATAAATAGTCAATCACAGTAACCCTGAAAAAAAATTTCCATTAAATAAAAATTAATTAATTAAAAATAAATAGACGACAACCGACGTGAAACAACGACGTACGTTCGAAAGAGTTGATCCGAGTCATGAGCACCGTGTACCCGAATCAACGGGACACCGTACACCTTAGAAGGATCTAGTCCCTAACTTGGGCACGGGGGGCGTAAACGACCACTTAAGAATTGGTAACCTGGTGGTCCCTTCAGGAGCTATCCATTAAATTTTGCAATCCGTAAATTTTTCTACAGTCTCCCAGGTACTACTTTTAGAGAGACCGGTGAGAACGGGAGTCGGCGGGTCAAGGGGAGGGGTCTCCGACGGCACCAAGATGAAAGTTGGAGATGTATTCGTTAATGTAACAGAATCAAACACAAAGGAGTTCTCGTTTAGAGTTCCATTTATAAACCCGAGTTCATCAAACCCTCTAATAGGATCCGTCGTACCACTTTCTCACTCCTTCACTCTGTCTTTCCCCTCCTTTAGGTTCACAGACACTCACTCGTCCAACGGTGGCACGCATTAATTCCGAGTGAAGACCCTGAAGACCCTCCGTGACATCTAGTGCAGAGAGTCGACAAAGGTGGTTCCCCGGAGGGTTTAGCGACTCCTACCACTGACTCGGTATTATAAGTTTCTGAGAACGAGGACCCTTCCTTTCGATACTGTTTGGATCTGTCGCGCAATTTTTCGTCTCTATAGTGAAACGGTTGTTTCCAGGTATCTCAGCTTCGATACCAAAAAGGTCGTCAGTACATACCTACACTCTCAACCTGGTATTTCTTCCGACTCCCGACTAGACTTTCCTATAGTTGGGACTTATAAGTAGCCTTCCTGACCCGGACTTCGACTTCGAGGTTATGATTCTGGTGGACTACACTTCTCGACTGAGTAGTCTTTTCTGGGACTACGACCCTTTCTAACTTCCGTTTTCCCCTTCCCCCGCCGTCTTCTACTCTACCAATATATCGTAGTGACCAAGTTACCTGTACTTACACTCGTTTGAGGTCCTCTATCACTTCCTGTCCGCTCTGACCACACGATGTCAGGTACCCCAGAGTTTCTCAGTCTGCACTGAGTCGTTGACTTGTTGGTGTTGTTAGGAAATAACCAACTCCCAGTGAAGTCCACAAATAAAAGATCTTTCTCGGAGGTACACGTAACTTTGTCGGACGTCTGTTTACGATTTGTGTGTGTCCAATAAAAAAGAAGTCATGTACACCGTTTTATTACACGTGTAATAACATATAAGAAATTGGATTCTTATTTGGAATCATTAGAAAGGTATAATCACTTATATTCTGATATGTTTAAGAATGTATCGATATAATAGTAAACAGAGTAGCCGGAGGATGAGGACCAGTAAACCCACTACCTTGAAACCTTTGAAAGTAGTAATGTTTATTACGACTTTACTTATTGAGTCATGTGCTCAGTAAGACACGTACCTACTCATAGACATCCAATTGAAAGTTGTTCGCCTTAACGACCCAGGTCCCACAATTACGACGTCACAATTACAACGGTGTGACGGGACGTATCTCCAACGTGGATAAATTTGAAGTACATTACTTACTTTCGTAACACGACACTACTAATCGTTGAGCAAACGGAAAGTAACAGAGATATAAACCCCGAAGAACCCCCGTCGTTGGTAAAACCTATTGCGGATTGTGCAACATTTACGAGGAATTTAGGAACTTGTCCACCTACTCACCTTCCTATTTATCTACCTTCCTGTCTATCTACCTACCTATTCCCTGTCTACTTATCTACCTATCTATCTACTCATCTACTTAGTGGGACTTTAACAGGAAGAACTCCTCTGGTTCTGCGTCATATTCTTTATTTATTCATTATTCGGTCTTTGATCTTTAAGTAATGTGACCCGTCTAGCGGAAGTAATAGACGAGAGGATCGTGTAAAAGACGAGGACCCTCATCGTCCTCCTCTAAGTCGGTACCGACCGGTCTCCGTCCGACGAGTGTCACCGACACAGACGTGTTCGGCTCCCCCCAGTAAGGACTTTCAGTGACCCGACCGCCACGAGTCCTCGAGCCGTCGGGACAGAGTTCTTGTCTCGCCGGTGAGTGAGGTTTCAACCATCACTGTCGTAGTCCCAAATCAGCCTCCGAAGTGCGTGTGGCAAGAACACGCGTACGCACGTCCGCACGTACGAATCACCGAAGTCAGTGCAGGCTGAGACGCTGGGGTACCTGACGTCGGGCGGTCCGAGGAGACAGGTACCCTAAGAGGTCCGTTCTTACGACCTGACCCAACGGTAAAGGAGGAGGTCCCCTAGAAGGACTGGCCCCTAGTTTGGACGTTCACCTAAGAAACGGGAGGACTCGGTGGACCTTTCGGGTGTGACAAGAATGAAGTTAAAATTTAATACCTAGTTAATTTTCTCGGTACGATAGATTTCTGTGAAATTAGACGTGGGATGAATTCTACTTATTTTATAAGTAACGAGCATAGTTTCTTGTCATAATATTAAATCCCACATCGAAACTGACTCTTCCATTTGGGTCGGGGGTTGAGGTCGGACACAGTCGTTCAGGGGTGTGGGTGTGTCGGAGAGACGAGTTAAAAGAGAGGGGTCTCGGGATGTAGGAAGGAAAGAGTTTCGAAACGTAGAAATAAGAAAGTTTCTGCGTCGACCGACTCCCTGACCTACTTCTTAAACCAAGAGGGGGAGTGAATCAGGACTTGTCTAGAGGAATTCGACGTCAAACAAATAAAGGACCTTAAAGACGGTCGGTTCGTCTGGGATCCCTCCCCGTGCACCCTTGCAGTCCTTCTCTCAACTTAGGGCACGAATGTCGGTTTCGTAAAGGTAATAATTTTATCGTACGTTTTATTGTAAGTGAAACAGGTCACCTTTAGATATCACATATGAATAATACCTTTGAAGTCTTTTTTTGTTTTTTGTTTGTCTTCTTTCAGTCAGATGGGTGCGGGAATTCGTCTCTAATAATGGGAATCGTAAAGCCAGTCTTTAGAGTACCAGAAAAAAAAAGGGAAGATGGGTGTATCAGTAAAAAGTAGTGTTTTTACTGTGTATACCACGTTTGAGAGCGCCAGGTTAAAAAGGCGAACTGCAAAGCACTCTCAGTGGAGGACAGAAAGTTCGTCTGAAGGTAATAAAAATTGTTGACGTATTATCAGACAACCCACCGATATTGAATCGACTAAATTGGAAGAGGGGAACAACCGATAAATTCAACGGGGGAAGTTAACAATATTTAACATGATGACCGTTCTTAATAACAGAAAAGTTATCCTAAAAAAGGGGGTCTATAAAGACTCCAAAGAGCTCCCACTGGTGGGTATCCACTACCGATAGTACCTTCTCCCTTGCGCTGGATAATGTATTCCCACTGCGGAGTAACGTTCTCCTGTCCCCCACGAAGAGAAATTTGTGGTCACTCCCACCTAGAGGACAAGGACCCCCTCCTCTACATCCCGAAATACGGCGACGGGACGACGGAGGACCGTAAGATCAGGACACGGCAAAAGTGGGACTGGAGACGAACCGGGAAATAACTAGACAGGGGTAGACCCACGTTTGGGAATAAAAAATGAGGGTCCCGTATCGGTTCTAATCTGGTAGTTCAAACGGTTCTTCAACGACTTACAGGTCCTCCCTAAATGTTGGTTTACACACTAAATAAAGACGACGAGAAACTCCACCGAGGAGAGGCCCAGTAGTCCGAGGTTCGGGTAGGATAGCCGGAAAGGACCGACGGGGAACGGACCGACGACAGGACGGAGGTTTTGGGTCCCCCTCGTCTAGGGTGTCGTGGCTCTCACGGAAACTCGTGAGGACGTAAGGACCCCACGTCTAGAGGTACAACGTTTACGGTGGAGGTGACAGGAGGAAAGGACGGGTGGGAAACCGTCACCCTTACACCTTTATTTACTTCTGGTGGTTGTACTCTTATCCACCTCCTGACGTCTGTCCTTTAATTCCGCGATCGAGGAACCTTCTGTTCGATTGCATTTCTCGTATAATTTGTCGTTTCTGCGGTGAGACGGCTGTTTCCAGGTATATCAGTTTCGATGCCAAAAAGGTCATCAGTACATGTCTAGACTCTCAACCTAGTGTTTCTTCCAACACACTACTTCTTATCTACGAAAACTTAACACCCCGACCTTTTCCGAGAACTCTCAGGGAACCTGTCGTTCCTCAGTTGGGACTTATAAGTAACCTTCCTGACCCCCACTTCGACTTCGGGGTCATGAAACCAGTGGACTACGCGTCACGGTCGAGTAGCCTTTTCTGGGCCTACGACCCTTTCTAACTTTGTTTTCCTCTTTCCCTGTCGTCTCTTACTCTACCAATCTGTCGTAGTGGTTGAGTTACCTATACTTAAACTCAGTTGAGGCCCTCTATCACTTCCTGCTCCCCTCGGACCGCACGACGTCAAGTACCCTGGTGTTTCTCAGCCTGTGTTGAGTCCCTGACTTGTTGGTGTCGTCTAAATAAGTCTCCACCGAGATTTCGTCTCCTCATTCGGCGTGAGTGAACGTAAACCGTCTTTGAGTTTTCGGTCGTCTCTTCACCCTCTCGAACCATCACCCTTTCCCCCTTCCATAACCTTACGGGACGAAAAGTCGGACTCCTTCGACCTCCGTCCGTAGGACATACGTGGTCCTCTTCCAGAGGATTCATAACCGGCCCTCAGGTATAAAAAAAGGAAAAGGACCAGTCATGATTCAACCTTCGTACCTGTTTTAACCCCTTGGACCGTCAATGAAAAGAAAAAAACGAGTGTGGTGCAACGTACACCCTCGAATCAAGGGACTGGTCCGTACCTTTGGAACGGGAGACGTTACTGTGTGGAATTGGTGACCTACTGGTCCTTTCAGAGTTCTTGGACCGTTAATAACTGGTTCGGGAATGGTAAACCTAGATTAGCAACGTCCCCGACACCCAGTCTCAAGACAAGAATATACACCAGACCGATAGTAGATAGGTGAACATATAAGTCAGAATCTTGACAGTTGAGGGAAATACTCTACGGGGTGACCTATTGGTATTTCCCCGCCGGACGAAGAAACCCGGGTTATGTTCCACTAGCGTAGTCTTATTTTGGTGTGTCATAGTCATGGAAAGTCCTTCAGACTCATTAAATCAGAAGGGATGTAGTCGTGAACGGATCTTTTGTAGGTTCGATTTACAACACAGAGTAACGTTCACCAACATTGGTCGTCTTCGACTATTTACCAGTGTTCGAGAATCTCTGGAACTTGCGGTCCGGAGTGGCCTTCATTGACTTCTAAGGGGGACTTGTTGCCCAGACACTAGACGCATGTCTGGGTACCTGAGTAACCAGGACAGGTGTCTCGACCGAGGGTTGGGTATTAATCGTACCGTGACACTTTTAAGGAAAGATCGTGAATATTGAGGACTGAAGTAGTGGAGACACACACTAGGCGAGTCACTTTAAGGAGCGACCGCATTGTTCAATTCTCTGAAACAAAACATTAAAAAAAAAAATTTCGAGACACCGTAAACACACAAAAACTGATATGGTAGATACACTGGAAGTTGACGGCTCAGGTCCAACCCGAGGGGGTTCGACCTGGTCCGGCAAAAACTTCGACCTGAAAGAGTAGGAAAAAAAAATTTAATTAAAAAATAACCTCATGTCAACGAAATGTTACAACATAGTCAAAGATGACATGTCGTCTTGCTTAGTCGGTATGCACATGTATATAGGAGAGGGAAAACCTGAAGGAAGGGTAAGTCCAGTCGTGTCCCGTACTTCGTCTCAAGAGACAGGATATGTTATCCAAGAGTAATCAATGGATAAAATATGTATCCCGAAAGAGTAGGGAAAACACCGGTAGTTCTGAAGACGGGGTCGAGGGGTAGTTGTCACGAGTAGTACCGTCGTATCAGTAGGGACTTCTGTTCGTCACGTTTGCCGTGGAGGACGTGGCTCGACCGATTTGGGTGTGGATGGGTGGAGTTTGTTTTGTTTGAGAGGTCTCTTGCTCCTTCTCGAATCGGATTGACAGACGCAAGTCCCATTGTCCACTTGAGTGTCGAAAAGGACTTTGTTAACCGTAGGTGAACGTGACGGTTCCCTGGGTCAAGCCCATCAAAAAGGTCTTGTTTTCTTGTCATACGGGGGTCCGTAAATTTAGGGGTGGTGAACGGTTCGGTTTCTGGCGAAGGTCAAGATTCGCCTCTCAAAAGGTCGGAGACGGTCGGGGTCCCTCTAAAAATATGGAAGCACTTTTACCCTGTCCCACGGGATAATGTAGACACTTTCGTCTTATCACGTTACGTGGTGGAAAATTAGATTTCTAAAAAGACCACGTAAATTTCACCCCAAAATTAACCGGATTGTTTGTGTTTTCAAAATGTATTATGCTCTAACACTTGAGGTGTTTTAGTTCTCTATCTTAATAGGTAGAGAAGTAAGAGTGTCTTATTAAAGGGATCTTGGTACTATCACTTTCACTGCCAGTGAGTCTGCACAGACTGAGAAACGTTGGGGTACCCGATATGTCAGGTACCTTAAGAGGTCCGGTCTCATGACCTTACCCATCGAAAAGGGAAGAAGTCTTATAGAAGGGTTGGGTCCCTAGCTTGGGTCCAAAGAGGGTAACGTCCACGTAAGAAATGGTCAACTCGGTGTTCCCTTCGGGTTCTTATGACCTCACCTATCGGATAGGGAAGAGGTCGTCTAGAAGGGTTGGGTCCCTAGCTTGGTCCCAGAGAACGTAACATCGGTCTAAGAAATTGTTGACTCGATAGCCCCTTCGGGGTCTTGGTACTATTATCATCTATTTATTTGGACTATTTATGCAAAACTAACTCTCTTACCTTTAAAGAATTCTTACAATATCCAGCTCTCTCTCCAAACATCTGGTCTATGAATTCCCGAAACGTTCACCAAGTCACCATTCCTTAAACGGACGGTTTCGTTCTCGGTGTCTTCTACGCCCTCTGGACCTAAACTAGGGACCCAGTCCTTCTAGGGGACCTCGTCCTTTACCGTTGGGTGAGGTCATAAGAACGACCTCTTAGGGTGTCTGTCTCCTCGGACCGTCCGATGTCAGGTACTCCAGAGTTAGTTGTACTGACTCACTGACTCGCGTGTGTGTGAGTTCTTACAGACTTCACACGTACGTAAACACCTTCCTCTCTCTTTCCGACCCCACCTCTTTCTCACTCTTTCCCTCTCTCCTTCTCTCTTTGTCCAGAAGTTTCATTTGTGACTAGACTAAATAACTTTTTGACTTGTGGGTCTCTCTTGTCTGATCTCTCCACTTAAGTCCTTACTGGTGTCTCTTTCTTCCCGGAAGGGAAACGACACACTGGAATCCACTCACCGGAATGGAAAAACTAGAACCAAAGGCGTAGCCTTTCCTACTCCTAAAAGATTCAGAAAGACTACTCGAGGAGGTACATTTCGTGATTAGTGTCCTAAATCGTGTCTCATTTAGTTATATTCGTACTCGACAATTTTTTCTGACCACCAAATCAGCGAGTCAGTACAGGTCGAGAACCCTGGGGTGGTCCGAAGAGACAAGTACATTAAGAGGTCCGTTCTTATGACCTCACCCAACAGTAAAGGAAAAGGTAAATTTTTTTTTTAATATAAAGTGGTTTAGATTTTACGGTAACTTACAATTCTGTGCAATAAAGTACTCGGTACCCTCTACTCCTTTACCACGGTTAATGGGGTACTGTGCTACGGAAGTACAGTCAACTTTAGTCTTTGTAGGACTAAAGTTTCTACAATGGTACATCCCTTTCACACGTGGAACTTTGGTTACTCGATCTCACATTTCCATTTTAAGTAGAAAAAGTTAATGGGAGAAATCCTGTTCTGGGGTTGGCTTGGAGGTGCTAGAAGGATGAAAGTCTCTCTCGTTCCACCGGACTTCTCCACTCCCTCGACGGGAAGGGAGTGAGCACCTCCGTCTGCTCCCTCTTCGTCCAATCTACGTGGAAGAGATCGGGTTCGACCATAGTAGGAGGTGTGTGTTGTGTACACCGACCGACCGACTCGAGAACAATAAGTGAGGTACCCTATGTCTGAACAGTGTCATTCCTCTCTTAGGTCGAAATGTTCTGTGAGTCCTAGACTGGGGTGGGACACACTCGAGACCGTTGACGGGGTTCCAGACCTAAAATTGGAGGGACCTTTCGGCACTAAGTACCGGAGGAAGAGTTGTGGACTGTCCTTGGAGAGTCTTAGACGACTCCGGCGAGACTACCCTTTAGGTTCACACACCCGTAAAATCTTGATACAGGAAGACGACAGTCGTTGCCCCTCTCACACGTCAGGCTCGAGGGGTCGTTCCTCTGTGTGTCCCTCTGTAGCATTGGGGGCTCAGACTTACTTGGTACTCGTTTTAGGTTCTCATTGTCCAGACCTCATTACTTAAGGTTGGCGTTTTTCCTATCAGTAGTTGGTGCCGATGACTTTCACATAACCAATACACGGTCTATTAAAAGTCGTACGAGAATTAAAATTAAAAGTTCATCACGTATGCACACACACGAGCCAGTACAGGTTGAGAAACACTGGGGGACCTGACATCGGGCGGTCCGAGACAGGTACCCTAAAAAGTCCGTTCTTATGACCTCACTCAACGGTCACGGAAGAGGTCCCCAAGAAGGGGTGGGTCCAAAGGTTGGACGTAGAGGATACAGAGGACGTTACCGTCCTCCTAAGAAATGGGGACACGGGGAACCCCTTGGGAAACATTCGTATTGGAGCAAATTTTTGTGTGGGCACATCTATCCATTAGCGTTCGAGGTAAAATGTCTACTCCTGTGACTTCGAGTTTCAAGGTTCCGATGTTTCTCAACCTTACTCCTAAACTTCGATCCCTCTTTACTGAGAATGGGTTCTAGGGACTCCTGTCCCCTCCCAGTACTCTACTCCGATGTCTCCCGAGAGGACCTCAGGTCCCACCGGTAGACCCCTTATAGAAATACGAATCGTCGTCCTTTCCCAAAAGTTTCACAAGGTTCGTAAACACAGAGTTTCTACCGTTTCAAGAGGTAGGTGGTGGATTCGCAAATAAAGAGTAAGTGTGTAGAGACTCAGTTGACTTAGATTTAGATCGACCAGGTCCGACCCGAGACGACACAAACCGGGACCAGTCCGACCTAGGTGTAGACGAGGTACGTAGGGAGTAGGTAGAACCTGATCACCGGACTGAACTCACCGGACAGGATGAGTCCGATTTCCGTCCTCCAACTCCCCCGGTTGGTCAGTCGTGTCTGTGTGAAGTTCAGGAACCTACTGTAGGAAATTACAGAAGAACCGGTCTTGTTCAGTGCACCGGGTGCAGTTCCCCACCCTCCGTACCAGGAGGAGCCTCTACGAACTCCCTCACTTAATAAACGACTTAGTTCTGGACTGCAGGATACAGGAGGAACACCCTGACAAAAAGGACTTATGAACTACCAGTAGGTCGGTAGTAATCCCGTCTTTGACAGAGGGACTGGTATCAGTCTAGTCCCGTTGGTTTAATAACCTCGTATCAAAAGGAAAAACGAGTATTTGAAACTAGACAGTGGAGGTCGTTATTCGACTCAAGGGGAGACTTAAGACATGGAGGTCGGGGGGTCGTACCTACCCTTCCGGGAGAGAAAATTGATTCCTCGGGAATAAGGACTCCTTCGTTACGACGAGTGGTCCACATCGGTGGACTCGACACACGACACAAGTCAACGAGTCAACACAGGCTGAGAAACACCGGGGTACCTGACATTGGGTGGACCGAGGAGACGGGTCTCTTAAAAGGTCCGTTCTTATGACCTCACTCAACAGGGAAGGATAAGGTCCCCTAGAAGGACTGAGTCCCTAACTTGGGCACAGAGAACACAGAGGACGAAACCGTCCGCCTAAGAAATGGTGACAGTAGTGGACTCCCGGTCCACTATTAGTGACGGAGACAACACATCTGAGAGGATGGACCTCGGAGAGGCGGCTACTGGTGCCGCTCGGACAGAGAAAGAGATATCGGACACCAGACCCTGTCGAAGGTCCTTTCTGTAAGTAACGAGTCACCTGGAGCTGGACTACGGAATTTTCGGGAGAGAATTAACCGGTGAGGGACGTCCAGTCACAACAGTAGAACCGGAGAGAGTCCGGGAAAGTACACGAAGAGAGACCGATCGGGACACCAGGGCACTGAAACTCACTGGTGGGATAAAGGACTAGGCGTTCGAACATACGAAGGAAGTTTCTCGTAGAAATAGAAAAAAAAGAAAAAAAAGGAGGGGACTCGAATCAAGTTTATAGATCCAGCAACCCGGAAGTGTGTCGGGGAGAGCCGGTAGGTCCGACGGACGCACAGGGTTTCAGACGGTGACCCGCACCGCGAAGGGGACCTGGCGAGGTGTCCCGTCTCACCTCTGTCCGTGATAAAGGGTAGAGGGTGGTCGTGGAAGCAGAGAGGGGGACGGGGTGGTCCTCGGGCAAGATTACTTGTCTTCAAGGGGACACGGCTACCCCGAGTAGTCTGACCCTACTTCTCATCCCACACTCGCCGAGAGAAGGGGAACCCTACGGGGTATAGTCTCCCCGCAATCATGACGACGAACCCGTAGTTCGAAGCTCTTAGACGAGGAGACGAAGAGGGATACTGCGTTCATAGGTCCACCGACCGGACCTGGCCCCTACCTAAAATGAATAATTAAACAGAATAAAAAACCGGTGAGGTACGTCGTACACCCTAGAATCAAGGGGCTGGTCCCTAACTGGAGTATCGGGGACGTAACCTTCAAGTCTCAGAATTGGTGACTAGTGACCCCTTCAGGGCCCCCACCTAAGATTAGAAGGGTGACTCTTAGGGGTAAGGAGGGACTGTTGAACCCGAGAAGATAATCGTGTCACAGTAGTACGATCTGGCGCAGAGAACCCCACTTAAGAGAGGGACCCCGAGGGACTCACTACCGTCTCCACCGTAAGATCGTCTCTAGGGATGAAGAGTTAGTTTGCTTTCGGGTGAAAGTGTACTTTATTAAAACAAACGTCCTTATCTTCAGTTTTTAGTCAGGTTTCGGACTAGTTCCTCTCTTCTGAAGTCCCTTAAACTGGACCTTTCTCTTTGTGAAAACGGGTTCGATCTAGGAATCGTGTAGGGGGTCATCTCGACCTTTCAGTCCGAAAGTCACACAGTACTAATCTAGAGGTAAACCTCAATTGTAGAAGGGTTGACGACTCTAGATTTTACCGGAGACCGGGTTCGTCGTCCTTCTGTCCCCTTGTTAGTCGTAGCAATAATCATCAGATGTAGATTAAAGTTCCCATTTTCTGCCCCTTAGCCCCCACTCTTTGCTCCCCCGGTGTGTTCCGTTTTACGGGTACAAGAAACGTTCACCAACTAACTCAATGTAGGGACCAAACTTTCACAGGACTCACCAGGGGAGAGACCACGTTGGTTAATAGAAGGACAGACGTCCTGGGTCCCCCACGTAATTGTCCTTTGGTTCCACTAATCGTGTTTTAACTTTATAGGGGAGACCCTGTTCTCGTTTTTGACGTAGAGTTGGTGTGAGCCGACTGAGGTCGGTCTCCGGGTGCCTGAAAAGTAAACAGCGACTCAGACGATGTCTTGTAAGGCCGAGGTAGACCAGTGACTCGGTATTTATAAGGAGAGACGGTGGACTGGTCCTCAGGATCCCTTTCGTACCTCGAGGTCTACCTCCCGGGTCTGCTACCTGTCTGACACAGGAAGAGTCCCAGGAGTCCCTACGCCCCTGTCAGTTCCCTTGGTGTCTACTTTCTTACGTTGTCGGGTGCTGACCTGTCTTACGGTATTTATAAGGAGAGACGGTGGACTGGTCCTCAGGACCCCTTCCGTACCTCGAGGTCTGTCTCCCGGGTCTGCTACCTGTCTGACACAGGAAGAGTCCCAGGAGTCCCTACGCCCCTGTCAGTTCCCTTGGTGTCTACTTTCGTACGTTGTCGGGTGTTAACCTGTCTTAAATGTCCTTTGGCACCAGTGGACTCGGTCGTAGAGAGTCTCACACCGCGGGTGTCGATCCACCAAGTCCTTGTCCCGTCATTTATTATGACCGTCTTTCAGTGAGACAAACCTCAGAAGTTGTCGTCACTCTTTGAGTGAGGAAGAGTCAAGAGAGAGTAGGAAGACTAATTGGGTTCCTCCTTCAGATAGAAACCATTATTATTCAGAGATTATGGATTGTGGACAATTAGACAGGACTGTATAGGTCCTCAGTAGTTCGGGGTCTCTTCTGGGGCTCCGTCCGTTGTCGGAGGTCGGTCTTACGTCGTTACGAGGTGACAAGTTCTAAATGTGATCCTTTACCGTAGCGTAGGGAAGACGGTCTACGAAAACCAATTTTAGTTAGGGTCCCGGTCAGTCTAAGTCACCCTCCTGTTGTCGTTCTACATTTATAGTCTTCCGTAAATCAAATTATAAAAGAGTGATTCAACACAGACTGAGAGACACTGGGGTACCTGACCTTGGGGGGTCCGGGGAGACAGGTACCTTAAGAGGTCCGTTCTCATGACCTGACCCAACGGTAAAGGAGGAGGCCCCCTAGAAGGACTGGGTCCCTAGCTTGGGTGTAGGGGACGCAGAGGACGTCACCATCCTCCTAAGAAACGGCATCGTAACCTCTGGAGAAAACGTTAAATTTTTGTGTATAAAGTAAGTAAAGTATGTAAGAAAATTCGATGTGTATCGTCGAGCCTGTATTAAACACGACCCCAGTCTTCAGTAATTCCCTGTCAGCTTGTCTTAAAACAGTTGCGGGAGTCGGACGAGAACCAGACCGGGTGTGACCCTGGTTGGGTCGTGGTTTACGTCTCGTTCGCAGTTAGTCAGTGTTTAGGGCGGAGGCTGCGGATCCCGTGACACTTAACGTCGACCAGTCAATTGTACGAAGTTAAGAAGTAGGAGGGACAGTGGTAGACGTATTCCTCTTACTACGAAGAACCGGTCCAAGAATATCCTTGGTTATTCTAGTTGTATGCCTTTCGTGAATTATGTTCGACCACCCCTGAAGGAACCCCCAGATCGCCGATTCTAAGGTGTAAGGGTTACGCCTCCCGGGTCCAGGGTAAAGACCAGTCCCTTAATCTAGGGTACACGGTATTGATTCTCAGAGGTACGGTATTGATTCCTAAGGTGTACGACGTTGTTTTTTCTAGAGAGTGCGGCGTTGTTTCTAGCTTCTAAGACGTACGGGGTCGATTCTAGACTATGTCGGTTTATATATTTATAAGAATTTTTTATGTCCAACCCTTTACTTACACACATACTCCTTCACTTATTCCCTCACTTACTCACTTTCTTGTCTAGGTCTCAGAGAAGGTACGGTCTGTACTCCGTCTCTCGTTCCCTGATATCTCAACTCCCCGATTCAGGAACTTAAGACTCCAGTTTCGTAGATCCAGATTTAAGGTCGAGACGTCGAGTTAACAACGTACTGGGAGAGACCTAGAGTCAAAGGAGTAGACATTTTACCTTTGTTACCCTTTTGACAGATGGAATGTCGGTCGCAGTCGACAGTACCCCCCAGGTCTCTGGTGATTTAAGGCGTGTCCCGTCGACCGTCTCCGGGAGTCAGGGGGACAAGGACGGAGGGTCCCACGTCGGGACATCCCCGACACCTACGGTCGATAGAACCGTCGATGATTAAGACCTGGCAGAGGTTCACATTGAGTCTGGGACGTCTCTCTGAGACATTTACTCCGGAGGACATTTAGTGTCGACTGGTGAGAATTAGTCCGGGGAACACGGTGAAAGTCTAGGTTATTTCGGTCCGGGACAACGGGCTGGGTACTACGGTGGGGGAGTGGTACTAGTCTTTGGGACCTTTCTTCCACAAAGACTCCGAGTACAAGACTCTGGGCACAGGACTGACGGAGGTAATTAGTCCTTGAATGTCCGGAGGTGCGCCGACACTAAGGTGGGAGGCGGAGGGGTAGGTGAATCCGGTAGACTAAGTAGAGAGGTCAAATTATTTTTATCATAGGAGGGCCCGAGGACGGTTCCGGTCTCCGTCCGTCCTAGGGAGGTTGCAAATTTGGTCCGGTCTGGAATTAATCAGCCGTTGTAGTTATAGGGAAAAGGGACACTAATCGTAAAGTTTCATTTAAGGTGTAGATCCCGACAGTCGTAGGTCCTCGGACCGTCTTCCAACAATACACTTCATCTCCCCTTTTTTTTTTTTTAGTGTGGTACCTCTTCCGGAACCTAAAGTCTTTGAGTCGTTGAAACGGGTCCGGGGAAGGAGAGTGAACGACCGAGGTGTGGTTCCAGGGGTTGACCGAGGTGCAAAGGGTAAGACAGGCACCCGGACTAGCAGTAGGCGACTCCAGACCCAGTTGTCCTCCATCCACCTTGATACTCTCGACATTTTATTCCGGATGTCCACCACACGACAGAAAAATTTGTCCTTAAAAGGTCCGTTCTTAGGACCGCACCCAACGGTAAAGGAAGAGGTTCCCTAGAAGAGTTGGGTCCCTAACTTGGACCCAGAGGACGTATCGTCCGTCTCAGAAATGACAGACTCGGTAGTCCCTTCGGGGTGTAACATGTGTTTTCGAGGTAAAGACCGGAGAAGTCCTTTCGTGTTCTAGACCAGTGTCACTTGGGTGGAGAGGAGGACACCGTCGAAGCATTCTCAACTCATCGTCGACGGTGAAAATCTGTCAGACGGCGTCAGGGGTGGTACGGGATAACAGGACAGGGACCGAGAGTGTAGACAATACAAGTCCCGGAACCACTCTTGAACTCAAGAACAGGGGACAATATCCCCGACCAACCTACTCCGTCCTGACCAATATCTTTTTACAACCTCCTTCCCCGTCTTTTAATGGTTACCCAGACGTCTGTTGAGTCTCCACTCTGGTTCTCAGACAGGAGACCTCTTCTCCTCCCCTTACGTCCACCCCTGTCTGTCCAGAGTAGTCCATACTTCCTTCTCGGACTGTCTCCCGTATCCCGGTGAGTTCGACTGGGAATGGGGTAGTGTGAGGGTCGAAGAGAGCCAGAAATTGAGTTTAGAGTACTTTTGAGACTCTGCCCCCAACCCCGCCCCCTCTCACCTTACTCGTGGACCTGTTCCTGTCCTATTTACCCAGGGTCGGGTCTAGACAGCGATGGGACTGCCTAGTGGCACCGGTACGAAGAGACACGGAACCACAGGCGAGACATTTTACTTCGACAACGTAGCCGAGTCACTGAAGACTCGAAGGACGGTCGAGGGACAGTGAACAGGGTTCCCTCTCCGACTCTCTGGTCTCCGAGAGACTCGAGACCTCTCCCTACCTCACTGCGAGGGGCCACCCAATTCTGTGGAGGGGGTAGGAACTAGTAGAGATGGTCGACGAGGGAAACAAATCTATTTGCTTGTCAAAGACTTAGAATCCATCTCCTGAAACGGACTACACGTTCAAGATCCAGTCCAGGGGTCGGGTACCAAGACCCTTTTCCCGTGGGGATCTGTGTGGTGGGTCTCTCTATAACACCGTAATTATGACTCCAGGTGGTTAGTAAGAATTTACCAGTAAGTTGTGTCCAGAATTTTTAAACAGAATTCGTAGAAAGTCCACGGTCCTTCACACGTTCTAGGAACCCGACACCACAGATTCTCCCTACACGTCTCTTAAGACAACGACTGGACTGAGGATGTCGAGAGAGAGTCTCTATCTCTCCCTCCTCCTTTCTACCCACCTACCTGCCTACCCACCTGCCTGCCTACCTACCTACCTACCCACCTACCTACCTACCTACCTACCTACCTACCTACCCACCTACCTACCTACCTACCCACCCACCTACCTACCTACCCACCTACCCACCTACCTGCCTACCTACCTACCTACCCACCTACCTACTTACCTACCCACCCACCTGCCTGCCTACCTACCTACCTACCCACCTACCTACCTACCTACCTACCTACCCACCTACCTGCCTATCTACCCACCCACCTACCTACCTGCCTACCTACCCACCTACCCACCTACCTACCTGCCTACCTACCCACCTACCTACCTACCTACCTACCTACCCACCTACCTACCTACCTACCCACCTACCTGCCTACCTACCCACCCACCTACCTACCCACCTACCCACCTACCTACCTGCCTACCTACCCATCTACCTGTCTACCTACCTGCCTACCTACCCACCTACCTACCTGCCTACCTACCCACCCACCTACCTACCTACCTACCTACCCACCCACCTACTACCTACCTACCTACCCATTTACCTACCTACCCACCTACCTACCTACCCACCTACCCACCTACCTACCCACCTACCTACCCACCTACCTACCCACCTACCCACCTACCTACCTACCCACCTACCTACCTACCTACCCACCTACCTCCTTCCATTCACGAAGTCTCTAGTTCAAGAATCGGTAGGGGACTGGAAGAATAAGGGAAAAGAGAACGAGAGTTCACAGAGAACAAAAGACGGGAGACAAGGATGGAAGGGATACGAGACGTCCAACTCACCCATTTTCTCAAGTCTAGTCTCTGGACAAGAGACGGGGGAACAAACGTAAAGGCCCAAACCCCAGACCAGGGTGACAGACCCTAGTACCGGGCGAGTAAGGACTGGGGGAGTGAGAGGTACACAGGTGAGTCTTGAAGGGTCCTCTGGGACGACAAGATCGGGGACGAGACGCCTCGTCTCTGGGGGTTCCCTGTCCGGTCACGGAAGGGGTGACTCTTCGGCCGAGGGGACCCCCTTGGAGCTCTAAGTCTCCACCCACCCTCCCCCTCCTCTTCGCATCACTTTGACTCCTACGAAGACTCTGGAGCCACTGCCGACCCGACATTGACCTCTGCCGTAGAGCGGGGGAGGAGGGTCCGGGTTCGTGAGAAGACTCTTATAAACGAAACCGTGGACGTCCTTCGACCGTTGTTCTCTCACCGAGGTCTCCGACGACGCTCCTTCCCGGTTGTCCGTCGAAGAAGGGCTCACTTGGGTCGAGGAGGGACGGTAGTCTCTCAGAGGGCTCCCTCTCCGAAACGAACGAAAACTTCCCTCCGTCTTATATGGCTCCAGAAAGTCCCAGTCCTCTGTCACAGACTACCTCTACAGACAAGGGACTCCGTAGTCGGGTGCAGACCTGGTCCTGTCTGTCACGACACCCAGACCTCTTAGATGGGTGCACAGCACAAGACGGAGAACACAAAGAGGTGAACCTGTTTTGTTTGTTTTTTTACGAAAAGTACCTACCGGGATACGAGGATCCCAGGGTACGGTGGAGGTAACTGCTGTTGGTGAATGATTACTGTCATTGTCACCCTCGACCAACAAAGTCGTCATCGACCATGTGTGCGACCCATTGTCGGTACGATCTGAGAGCTCTCGGTGAGCGATAAAGTATCAGACACACACGACTCAGCGAAGTCAGCACAGGTTGAGAAACGTTAGGGTACCCGACATCGGGTGGTCCGTGGGGACAGGCACCCTAAGAGGTCCCTTCTTATGATCTCATCCAACGGTACAGGAGGAGGTCCCCTAGAAGGGTTGGGTCCCTAGCTTGGGCTCAGAGAAGACAGAGGACGTAACCGTCCACCTAAGAAATGGTGATCGCGGTGGACCCTTCGGGTACAGTATCAGGTAGTAGGTCTATAATCACATGATAGTTTAAGTGAGGGACACACTAGACCCGTTAGATCAATGAGAGAGACATTGACATTTTACCCCTACCACTATTTGGACGAAGTACCCCGGCAACTCCCTTAAAAGATGCGTACGGTTTCGGACTCGGGTTTAGGACCGAGTTCATCTTTGACTGAGAAGCCTCTCCAATTCACTAACGAGTCCCTGTGTGTTCGGTCGTAAAAGGACGGGTCCAAAAGGACGGGGATTTTGTTCATGCGGGTCGGTCATGGGACACGAATTTTAGTCTCAAGAGACGTCGACTTACGTGACCCCCTTTCAGAAACGGAAGGGAATTAATCTAATTTTCTAGGTAGTACTCCTACATCTGACATTAGGTGCCTACAGCGACGTAAAATTTGACTTTACCTCTCGGTCTCCAAGTCTACCCTGACTCGTCGACCACCGGTACGACGACGGGTCGTTTAGTAGGGAGAGAGTTTCCCTACAAACGTCGTCTCACCAGACCCCCTTCGACCTCTGGCAGGTTTCAGGGGAGATTCGTCTGCCCAGGGAAACCTGTATACGCGTCTGGTGTAGTGAGTTACAAGTGAGACTGAAACTTTCGTCCCTCCTTTCCTACTTAAAGAGTCGAGGTACGGAGGGTTTGGACCGATCCCTAGTGTAGTGGACCCCTGAACGCTCCTTGCGTGTCACCAACCGGGGTAGTGGTCTGGACTACTAAGTCTTGTGAAACCCTACCCCGGACTTCTTGATATAGTAGTAGCATTCTAAAAACCCCCCGTCGTCTTTTGACAGTGTGACGAAAGAACTTGACAGTGTAAACGCTCCACAATCCCAAAGATTACCTCTTCCGTTGTCGTGGGGGTGAGGTCACGAGAACGGACCTTTTAGGGTACCTGCCTCTTCGGACCATCCGACGTCAGGTACCCCAGTGCTTCTCAGCCTGTGCTGACTCGCTGAAGTGAAAGTACGTAACCTCTTCCTTTACCGTTGGGTGAGGTCACAAGAACGGACCTCTCAGGGTCCCTACCCCCTCGGACCACCCGACGACAGATACCCCAGCGTGTCTCATCCTGTGTTGACTTCGTTGAATCGTCGTCGTCGTCGTCGTCGTCGTCGTCGTCGTCGTCCCAAAGATTTAGATAAAACAACTCCTCCAATGACTTCGAGTTTCTCTAATTCTTTTAAGCTAGTTCTGGTATGTTGATCACACAGTCCTAATTAAGATGAGACTCTTCCTCTTTTGAGTTTTAAATTTTCTACGAAAATTGTTAGAATCTCTACGATCAAAAAAAAAAAAAAAAAAGGACAGTGTCTTAGTTTTTGACGTCAATTCCTCAAATCTCTGGGTCCGGAGAAGATCGAACAACGAGACGGTCGAGTTGTGTTCAGAAGAGGGAGTACTGGGTTTTGCCCACGAGGTCGAGGTTAGTAACACGGGTGGAAGATCCGAGGTCCTTCTTTCTTTTAGTCCACCAAAGGCCTTCAAAATCTGGGTGATGGAAAATTGGCAGGAACTGGCATTGAAGGAGAGTACCAGTACTGGTCGACTCTCCCTCTAACCCTTTGTATCAGGAGTAAGGGTCAAAGTTCTGACTCTCGTTCTTAAACTTGATGGTTCACCGTACATCAAATATAGAGAGTAGAATTAGAATTGTAGGTCGCTTTGTCTGTGATAATAGTAGAGAGGTACCGTCTACTTCTTTAACTCCGGGCCTTGTTAATTCATAGAACGAGTTTAGTTTACACCCCAATCCCAAATTTGGGTCCCCCGACGAATGAGACTTAGATACTAAAGGGGAAGAAATGTGTTACGGTCCTGTGGTCGTCTTCTATCCTCCCTTTTAGGAGACAAATCGTTTCAACGTAGAACCGTTTCTATGAAGATAGGTCATAATTTCAGTCCGTGGACGGACCCCTTTTTATAGCGTCGAAGGGATTGTGAGTCCTAGTCCTTCAGTCTCCATCCGACCGAAACCAAGACATTACACGTTGGTAGGAACCGTTTTTGACCCCTTTAGGGTGTCCCGGTACACACAGGACGTGTACGACCCTGGGTGTCTGAACCGGCGACGACATCCTCTGCGGGAGACCGAAAGAGGTGGGTTCTGGACAAAGAGCAGACCATACTAGACCTCGACGGTAGGGACGGAGTGCACGTTGTCTCTATTAGGGTCCCCAGATTCTTAGTTTACGAAGAGGGGCCTAGAGTTATGGAAGACGAGTGAACTTTCCCTACATGGAAAGGAATTTGTTGTGGGAAACGGGTGAATGTTTTATTTAAAAGTCTGGAGGGTTGAGACCTCCTCCCGTACCGTTGGGTGACGTCGTAAGAACGGACCTCTTAACGGTACCTGTCTCCTCCGACCACCCAATGTCTCGTACCTCAACGTTTCTCAGCCTGTGTTGACTCGCTGACTCGTGTCGTCTTGGGGACGAAGAGGAGGGGAGAGGGGGCTGCGGTAGGTAGTGGAGGAGGAGGAAACTAGGTGTGTTACCTGGTCTACTACATGTAAGAGTCTTCGGAATACTGACGACGGACGAGGGTGTTTCCCGTTCCCCTCTCTGTCGCTTCTCTCCGCATCAACAGATGTGTCTCAACACGTTTCACATGGACATTTCCCGCTCTTTCTTTTATGAATTCCCAAAGGTCCGGTACTCCAAAGACAATACTGGTGAGTCAAGACGGTCCCCTCGTACTTCGTCGGTGTCCGTTATACATTTACTTATAGACGTAGGACTATCTTGAAATTGTTTCTGACTACTTCTGAACAACTTGGGTGTCCGGTATCAAACGACTGGGTACCGGATCACCAATGTCTATGTCTGACCGTAGGTAGTTATGAAGGACGTTTAGAATAGAAGATCTTATCCACCTTTAATAGATGGATTAGAACCCGGAGTCAAAAGAGTAGAGAGGTCACCCTTATTTATATGGGTGACTAGACGTTAATATCACTATTTAAGAGACTAGGGGTCTGTCCGGTTCGAACGAGACTGGGGTCCCGGAAACGTGAACGGAACGATAGGAAAGGTGGGTATTTATGTAAAGGAAGGTCAAGAACGTACAACCGAGACAGAATATGTCAGAGAATTCAGTGGAAGAGTCTTCTGAAGGGACTATGGAGACGGGACCGGGGTCTCATGACCGGGAGAGGTCGGACGTGTGTCGTCTACGTCTTCGGTTGAACAAGTTTTTCTGTAACTAGGAAAAGATCTACTCCTTCCTGTACTAAAGACGTCGGGTCCTTAAGGGGTGTGACCTTCCCGATGGAAGAACGGAAAAGGACATGGAAGTCTCGGTCAGTGTCCACCCTAAATTTTGAGTTCCGTTTCTTTTAGTTACGTACAAAGAGGTCGGACATGAAAAGTTGAGACCCATGAAGGAGGAAGTTAGTTCACCGACTGCCCCGACCGTCTGTTTTCATTTACTACCCCACTGGAAGTTCCGGGAAGTTCGTTCGACTCTCACGTCTCAAGGTGACAGACCACTGGGTAGGAGTGGGGCAACTACCCGGAAGGCACTCAGTGGGTCTTAAAAGGTGGATCTAAATACTTTAGGTAAAAGAGACTCTGTCTGATTCGTCAAATATCTCTTGGTTATAGTAATCCAATTACTAAGGGGTATTTAATAAGGGGTTTGTCGGGTCAATTAGGGTGTTTACCTCGTAATTACCACCGCCCAGTTAACGACCGGGAAACGTTAAGGGACCCTGCTGGTACCGAATCCGTCTACCACGACAGATCACTCCAGAACTAATAGCCTCGACTTAAGGGTGAGGCAATATTAGGGGGTAGTCGGTGAAACCCCAAGGGTGCTATCGGACCCACACTATGGGATTTACTTATAGTACCGATCCTTAATAAAAGACAGAGCAAAGTAGGAACCGGTACTGAAGAGTAGAAGATGACTACAGACTAAATAAATAGACAAATACCTCGTTGGGTAGACCGAACTTCGTTGTCGCTATCCGTAAACTAGTTTAGCTCAGCGTTTAGAGTAGAAGGTAGTAGGACTTAAAAATAAGGTAGTAATGAATTGTTTTATCTTAATTCGACCCCTCTTTCGTCCCGAGGACGTAATTCGTAACCGGAGTAAAGTCACCAGAAATGCGAGAGAGACCCCCAACGTCGAAAAGGCGTGCTGGTTCACAAGAGTCTCTTTTCGTCAACGTAGAGAATTGCGGACTCCTTAAAACAAGAGGTGAGACTAAACGGACCTAAGTCTTTCGACCGTCTCGCTAGGTTCCTAGTCTGACTAAAATCGGTTCCACCAAGGGCCCCCTGTTACGAGATCCAAAAAGTCGCTGATAGTCTCGACGGGTTTGAGATTGGAGGAATTTTAGTTCCACGCAAAAGTCAAACGGGACAGTCGGGACGACAAGGAGTGGGTTCGCCCGTACCTCACCGTGTCCCGTGTGTTGCCATATAGTAGTAGCAATGGTTTTGGGTTTTTGACAGCTTCAAAAACAGTCCTGAAGGGATGACCAGGTCACCAACTCTTAGGCAGACGGTCACGTCCTCTGCACCCAAGTCAGGAACCAGTCCTCCTAAGGTGTACGGCTCCCTGTTGTCCGGACACATGGTGTCGATGACTCGGACGTGAGATTACGGGTACGAGACGTCATTCTCTGCGACGGAGCTACTCTTCGCGTGTGTGGAGTTGAGCTCTCATCAGGGACGAGCGGCGTCCATCTCTTTCGAGTGTACGTCGTTGGTTCTGGGTCGTGTCGGTCTTTATTTAGTTATTTAGATATATGCATTTTCTTTAAGAATGGCCCACGGTCCGTGAGACGATTCACAAAATTGTATACATAGGGGTAAGATATCTACTCTTTTACCTCATTCCCTGTTTTGATCTTAAGTCAAGAGTAGATGGGTGGTGGGTCTCGGTCCAAGAATTGTTGAGAACTAAGACGGAGGGTTCCTCTCTGAAGTAAAGAACGGGTTACTCTTTCCCCTTCATTATTTATGACTGACTTGTGGACACACAATTGTAATCGGTGCCATAGAGCAAAATAAGAATTTCAGGGGACACTACGTATGTCATCGGTTAGAGTGTCCGTCCTTTCGACCCCGAATTTCTATGAGTTTACTAGACGGAGATTTAGGTCCTATTGTTATTATAGTCGGTTTACTACTCCGAAATCTGACTTCCATGCGACACTTCGTCGAAGATGTCGTCCCCCAGGACCATGTCCCGGGACTCTACCGGGTGTCCCGTAAGTGTTCGAAAAAGTACGTGGTGTACCATACGAACACACGTCCCTCTATAAAACATTCCTTTCGGAGTATCGAGACTATTCTGTAATTTACCCCTAGATTTGGGTTTAATCTAATTCTCTATGACCAGATCCCTTGTCGAATATTTAGGAACAACTGAAGTCCGTCAATCGGTAGTTGTGTGTAGAAAAGTAAGACGTATCCTATGATACCTTTTTATTTTCCTAACTATAGGTGGGTACAGAAGTTCCTCTGTTCATTGTTCTCCTTGTCCTAGTTCAGAACAATAAAGGCACGAATTCCCTTACGAAGGTGACCAAAAGGACGGGTGACTCTTATTTTAGGTCTGAAGGGTGACACTGGATGGTTGTTCCGAGTTGTCTAGGGGATGGGGGGGCTACGAAGTGTATAGACCACAAAAGAATCGGAGTCCTGAGTCTTGTTTTAAGTAAAGTCTTTCTGGGAGGAACTTGATACACTAAGATCGTATATAACTAAAGGAGAATCGATAATAGTGTTAGACACTATCTCGTGATTAAGGGACAGACAGAGGGACGATCTTACTTTCGACTACTCCCGTATGATCAGGTAGGACAAGGGGTAGGGGTCGTGGGTTGTGACACGGACGGTGTCTGAGCGACTAGTCGTCATAACTCACCTACTTGCCCGTACAGTGAATGAGGGAGACTCAGAGTCAAAGGAGTAGATATTTCACTTCCGAACCTACTACCCACCAAAGGTTCAGTGCGAGGGCTTCAGGGTTCACGGAGGGATTTCTTTCGTCCGTCTGGTGTATCCCTTTTTTTCTACGTCTATCACTAAAAGAACCGGAGAGGCGGGATGGGGTAGATACATAAGGTTTGTAACGGTGAACCTTATCCTAAAGTAGACTTACTTTTTTGAAGTAGTTAAATTTCTACTCCACACCCTGCGACTCGTAGAAGTCAAGTCAAGTCAGCGAGTCAGCACAGGCTGAGAAACGCTGGGGTACTTAGCGTCGTGCGGTCCGGAGAGACAGGTAGTGGTAGAGGGCCTCAAGTGAGTCTGAGTTCAGGTAGCTCAGTCACTACGGTAGGTCGGTAGAGTAGGAGGCAACAGGGGAAGAAGACGGGGGTTAGGGAGGGTCGTAGTCTCAGAAAAGGTTACTCAGTTGAGAAGAGTACTCCACCGGTTTCACGACCTCGAAGTCGAAATCGTAGTAAGGAAGGTTTCTTTAGGGTCCCAACTAGAGGAAATCTTACCTGACCAACCTAGAGGAACGTCAGGTTCCCTGAGAGTCCTCAGAAGAGGTTGTGGTGTCAAGTTTTCGTATCTAAGAAGCCGTGAGTCGGAAGAAGTGTCAGGTTAAGAGTGTAGGTAAGTACTGGTGTCCTTTTTGGTATCGGAACTGATCCGTCTGGAATCAACCGTTTCATTACAGAGACGAAAACTTATATGATAGATCCAACGAGTATTGAAAAGAAGGTTCCTCATCCGCAGAAAATTAAAGTACCGACGTCAGTGGTAGACGTCCCTAAAACTTCGGGTTTTTTGATTTCAGACTGTGACAAAGGTGACAAAGGGATAGATAAAGGGTACTTCACTACCCTGGTCTACGGTACTAGAAGCAAAAGACTTACAACTCGAAATTCGGTTGAAAAAGTGAGAGGAGAAGGTGAAAGTAGTTCTCCTAAAAATCGAGGAGAAGTGAAAGACGGTATTCCCACCACAGTAGACGTATAGACTCCAATAACTATAAAGAGGGCCGTTAAAACTAAGGTCGAATACGAAGAAGGTCGGGTCGTAAAGAGTACTACATGAGACGTATCTTCAATTTATTCGTCCCACTGTTATATGTCGGAACTGCATGAGGAAAAGGATAAACCTTGGTCAGACAACAAGGTACAGGTCAAGATTGACAACGAAGGACTAGACGTATGTCTAAAGAGTTCTCCGTCCAATTCACCAGATCATAAGGGTAGAGAAAGTCTTAAAAGGTGTCAAAGAACACTAGGTGTGTCAGTTTCCGAAACCGTATCAGTTATTTCGTCTTTATCTACAAAAAGACCTTGAGAGAACGAAAAAGGTACTAGGTCGCCTATAACCGTTAAACTAGAGACCAAGGAGACGGAAAAGATTTTGGTCGAACTTGTAGTCCCTCAAGTGCCAAGTGCATAACGACTTCGGACCGAACCTCTTAAAACTCGTAATGAAATGATCGTACCCTCTACTCACGTTAACACGTCATCAAACTCGTAAGAAACCGTAAAGGAAAGAAACCTTAACCTTACTTTTGCCTAGAAAAGGTCAGGACACCGGTTACGACTCAAAAGGTTTAAACGACCGTATAACTCACGTCGTGAAAGTGTCGTAGTAGAAAGTCCTAAACTTTGTCGAGTTGACCTTAAGGTAGTGGAGGTGATCGAAACAAGCATCACTACGAAAGATTCCGGGTGAACTGAAGTGTAAGGTTCTACAGACCGAGATCTAATCACTAGTGTAGTAGTACTAATAGACCCAGCACTTCTAGAAAAAACATGTCAAGAAGACACATAAGGACGGTGGAGAAGAATTATAGAAGACGAAGACAATCCAGGTATGGTAAAGACAGGAAATAGCTCGGGTAGAAACGTACTCGTAGAAACATCGAGATTTTATATAATGGACATAGACTGTTAGTGTTTCTCACTATGTCTCCTCTTCCCCGGGAGTGTTCACAGTCCTACCCTCCTTCTCTACGGTGGTTCTACCCGATCAGGGTTTCTGGTCTACTTCCCTCTTGTACTTCCTGTTCAGTCCTTTTGTCCTCACTCCTCGGTACCTCAAGACTTAGTACCATCACTTGTCACAGATCTCCTTTGTAAGTTTCTCGTTCTTTTCAGGATCTGTCACCAGAACTTCCTACCAGGGACCTCGTCGTCGTGACGGATCTTGACCAATCTTTACGTTTGAGAACCCGAGGTAGGTCTAGATGATGTAGTCCTTGATACCTCCCCCGTCTCGGGTCTTGAACCGTAAAATTGTTCGGGAGGTATACTGACCTACGTACAAGTTCAAGATTCCAATTCCCATTCCGTTCTTCCGACTCTATAGAAGGGCTTAGGTTACTCTTCCGTCAGTGTTTTCTTTGGTCCCTTTATTGAACGAAGTAGAAGCACCAAGAGTTGTGACCGATGTGCAATCGTAGTGGACCTCTCGAAAAGGTTAAGGATTACGGGCTCAATGTACGTCTCGTCAATTTGACCTCAGTGATTCTTACCCTCTTTCCTCAGACATAGAAAAATCTGGAGGGGTAGGTTAACGTGACACGTCTGTGCCAACTTATCGTACCACACGAACCGTTCCCCTCGGTCCTCGGTCCTGTGGACCTTTAACTATTACATCGGACGACCCCAAGTGGGTCGACGACGTCTCTCCAACTACCACCATGGTGAGTCCTCCCTCTTCATTAAATAATGTCTCCCCTCTTACGTAAATGAATTAATTCCTACCACTTACGCGGAGGATTCATCGAGACACTCTTTCTCCCACCTCCCTCTTCCTGTCCTCTCCATATTAGTACGCCAACAAACTCAATGAGAACGACGATCTTTGTCTTACATGACCTAGTAATCTTAATCCACTTTTCTGAATTATTACTTCTCTGACTTGTGACTCCGTAGAGTTCTCTTTCTAAGCTCACCTCAAACCCTCCTGTAATACGACTCCTTCCCGAAGGGACCACCGAGTCTGCCATTTCTTAGGTGGACGTTAAGTCCTCTGGACCCAAGCTAGGGTCCCAGTCCTTCTAAGGGACCTCTTCCCCTACCGTTGGGTGAGGTGTGATAAGTGAGGATCTCTTAGGGTACCTGTCTCCTCGAACCGCCCGATATCAGGTATCCCAACGTTTCTAAGTCTGTCCTGACTCGTTGATTATGTGATACGACTTCTTTTCCCGTCTAGTACGAACACAGTAGCACCTCTCCTGATACTCTAGACCTCAACTTGACGGAGCCGAGTTTAGGGTAGAGACGGTAAAGCTTCGATACACTGGAGTCCGTACAACGAGTCGAAGAGACCCGGTCAGAGAAGTAAACATTTCACCCTCCATTATTTTTAAAGATAGAGCAACCCCAAAACACTGCTAATTTACCCAATCAAATACGTTACACAAATAATATCGTCACGGACCGTGAGACGCCACCCAACGATATAAGTAACAAAAACAAATATCCCAACACACTTATTGTTCCCCACATGCCTTGGTCCTGAAGTTCTTAAAGAACCGTACCACGTACGAAGAAAAGAAGGGGGTGATTGTGTTGATACTGAACATTTATTGGGTACACAAGTACTTAGGTACATCAGAGTTCCCAACATGGATACAACTGAAGCGGTATTAACGTCTCTAACAACGAAGTTGACGAGAGGGCGGAGACCGGTGGTAGTTTCTCACAGTTTAGTCGGGAGTCCCGTCTCCTTCTCGAGTCGTTGGAGGTAGGTTACGTCATCGACTCGACTGTAGTCTCGGGAGAATTGTGAGGTTTTTGTCTCGCTACGACCTACGTTACATTGTAAGTTTCGAAGTCTATGTGTCGAACCTAGTTTTTATTTCCTTTTCTCTTGGGGTCCACAGTCTTCCCTGGTCACTTGATTTATTCGGGTTTCCAGGTACACTATAGTCTTGACGAATATGGATCTCTCAGTATTTTAGTTACGGGGCTCTGGTCTCGATGTAGGTGTCCTTCCCTCGACTATTTCGGGTTTCGTCTCTTGTTTGTCAGTTCACGAAAGATAGGAACTTTCCCCGTGATTTTTTGAGATGGACACCGAATTCGTGTGTCGAAAGTCAACTCCACCGGCGGGGTTTGGTGTTCATTTTCTGAGTGACTCTCTTTAAATTTATAGTTTCTCCAAAGGGTCAGCTCTGGGGGGACCCTTCGGGTTTCCTTTTTTTCGGGGTGACTTCTACTCGAGTGTCAATTTTTAATATTTCGTGTGTTTTTTTGGGTTCGGGGACGTTCTTAGCCTTCTACACTGATTACTTCCTTAAGCGTGGTACCTTTGCTTTACATGGTCCGGAGAAATTTTAAGAGAAACTCCAATAAGCTCATCATCGCTTTGTTTCCTTTCTTTTATCTCAGTCATCGTCAATTTCTAGTAATTGACACCTGTGTTTCGGACGCACTTCTGACAACGGACAAGTCAAAGACGAACAACTAAAATTCTTACACTACATCCTCTGACCTTTTTTTTTTTTTCCCTATGAGTGAGGACACAACCGACTATACCAGAAAGATCTTTTCGGTTCAATAGTTGTACTTAGTCTTCGGAAGTAAAAAATAAAAACCGTGTGTGAAACCTCTTTGGGTGAAAATCCTTACATAAGATTTCTTTATTACTACCTATACTCGTTTCTGATCGACGTTCCTAAAAAGAAGTCACGACTTGTTAACCTTTGTAGGATTTGCAGGTCGTCGTTCCCTAAATAGTTTATTTACTACTATAAAGGTCTACAACCCTAAGATCCGTCCGTAACTTTACCTACGACGTCTTCTTACAAATTACTGTATCTTTCTACAGGTATTGTAACAGTGTTGTTGTTTTTTCTGAAAAAATTTTTAATAACGTACCCGGTATATTGAGATAAAAATATTTACATCCTATTTATGACACCAAATTATAAATAGACACCTTTGAGTTAAGACTTTCTTTATCCACATTATGACCTTTGTTTTCAGTGTTTGTCCTAATAGAAACTCGCCATTACGTAGTACAGTAACTACCTTTGTGTAGTGCCCGGGTCAATTTTTTACTTTTACTAGAAATTACCCTTTCCTATATCTTGCAAAACCTCTCGTAATACACTTGTCTTTCGTTGTGTCGAGAAGTGTCTGTCCACATCTAAAGGTCAAGGCCCCGAGTCGCACTCCTCCTGTCGACAGTCATTACACTGACGCACCTCACCTCCAAGAGGGGTTCGTAACGGGAGGTCCGAAGAGGAGAGAAGACGGTAAGACCTCGAGGGTCGACGGACCGACGAACTTACGTCCACTTTCAGTGACCACGTTTTCTCGGATCTTGTGAGGACTCTCGAGTGGTGTTGGGACCTTCTACACCTCAGAAGAGGTCCTGGTAGAGTACCTCGTAGTGCAGACAGACTCAAGATTAGGGACATAATGTCCTCTAAAAGAAGAGACAGGAAGAAACCTGGTCTACGGTACTAGAATCAAAAAACCAAAAAAAAATTATAACTCAAAATTCGACCGAAAAAGTAGGAGTAGTTCTCCGAGAAATCAAGGAGAAGTGAAAGACGGTAATTTCACCATAGTAGACGTATAGACTCCAACAACTATAAGAAACACGAACAAATATCAAGAGTTTGTGTGATAAGACACATAATCAGTGGTATTTGATATCCCAGTGTTTTACTGGGGATTTAGTCATCGAATCGTGTTCTTCAAAAAAAAGTTTGATTTCAGACTATGACATTGCTATAACGGATCCAATGTGTCCAGACTTCCGACTCCGTCCCTCTGTTCTCTGTCCTATCCCCACCGTGTACCCGGGGACTCACGGAATCCCGTCTTCTCCGCACAGGAAAGACAAATGTGGAGTAACCAATCTTAAGGGTCACGGGAGCACCGTTCCATGACCCTTCGTATAAGTAAACATGGTCTTTCGGATGGTACGGTCCATCTACTCTGCGACCATGAGGACTGTTGGAGAAATTATTTTTGATAAAAAAATTTGTGTGAAGGATCCCACACCTTATAACAGGATAATCTGAATCAGATTCTGCATTTAGAGACAACAGAGATGTCCCTTGGGTAAGTGTGTCTAGTGACCAAAAACAATTTTATTCATCTACTTACAGGTCCAGAGTTCTTCGAGATTTGCTTGATAACAAGTCGGGGGACGGTACCTATAGATTTGGCGTGGGGGTGTGTGTGGGGCGGGACGAGGATTCCTCTCTAGTTTCAGTCTCTTGTTAGGAGATTTAATACTACCCAGGTCCGAGCTCTGTAGTGGTTCTACGGGGCCTCTTCCTTCACTGTTGGGTAAGACCATAAGAACGGACCTGTTAGGTCCTAGTCTCCTCGGACCACCCGCTGTCAGGTGACCCAGCGTTTTCTCATCATGTGCTGGATCGTTAATTTGGTGTTCTCTGTAGAACCGGAGGGACTGAAAGTAGACTTCTCCTTCTCCTCTCAGCGGACCATTTTGTTGAAAATAGTTCTTTCCTTGGAAAATGTGGGCAGTCTTACTAGTAGTAGTTTTTTAGTTATTTGTTATTTACGACCTCTCCCGAGCCTCTTTTCCCTTGGGAGGATGTGACAACCACCCTTATAGAGAACCACGCCGGTGATACCTCTTGCCGTACCTCCAAGGAACTTTTTGATTTTTATCGAGATGGTATACTCGGACGTCAAGGTGAGAGCCCGTATACAGACCTCTTTTGCTATTAACATCTTCTATTTGTGCGTATGGTTACAAGTGATGTCGTGACAAATATTAACCGTTCTGTTCCTTCACTGGATATACAGGTGGTTGTCAACTTTCCTATATCTTATACACCACTTATATATATATATACTTATAGTGAGTCGGTAGTTTTTCTTATTTTATACGGTAAACGTCTTTGTACCTACTGGATCACCAATAGTATGATTTGCTTCATTCAGTCTATCTCTTTCTGTTTATATTATAACGAATATTCACCTTAGAATTTTTTTTTAATATTTTTGTTTGAATACATGTTTTTCTCTTTATCTGGGTATCTGTATCTTTTGTTTGAATACGAAGGGTTTCCCCTTCCCTCCTTCTCCCTATTTAATCCTCAAACCCTGATTGTATATGTGTGATGAATGACACATATTTTGTCTATTGGTCGTTTCTGGATGATCGGGTCCCTTGATTGAGTTATAAAACGTCATCGATATTCCCTTTCCTTAGACTTTTTCGTTATCTGTACATACATACATAAATATGACTTAGTGAAACGACATGTAGTCTTTGATTGTGCTGTAACATTTAGTTAATATGAAGTTAAAAATTTTCTCCTTCTTTTCTTAGAAAAGGGTCTTAGGGGGGTGGTTCGTGTGAACGGAAGGTAGAGTAACCGGTCCTGACGTGTGTGGGTGTATGGATTTGGTCAGTGACCGACCTCAACACTCTACTGGTATTAACATGAATTTATTGGTTGCATGTGGTGGGACCTCGACCCTTTCCCCGGTACTCCGTGTATTTTCGGACAATAAATCAGGTTTAACTCAAGACAATCGTTCTCTCTTTTCTCTTCCCTGGAGGGACCACCAGGTCACCAATTCCTAGACGGACGGTTACATTCCCTGGGCCCAAGGTCGGGACCAGGACCTTTTAGAGTATACGACACCCCTTCGATACGAACATATGGTGTTGGCGGCTTGGGACACCCGTTTCTCGGACACGAGGTGTCATTCTCCGGTGGTGCTGCTCTTCGAACGCGTGACGGCGACCTCTCATCGGGTGTGAGCGGCGTCAATCTCTTTCAGACAGACTCGTTGTTTGTGGGTCCTATCGGTTTTATTATTTATTGAATTTTTAAAAAACCTTTGTTTTTCTCTTCACCCTGTAAGTTGTCTGCATTATCTGTTATGGACATCTAGTCATAAGTAGATATATAAGGGAGTTATTTAAAAAGAAGTCGTCGGTGAATCACGGTTCACAGTACCACCCGTAATACCTTGATCTTTACCTGATCTGTGTAAGGGATGGGAGTCACTTGAAAGTCGGGTCATCTTTACCAGTCCGTAATTAATTCGTTGGTATTGTCTGACACCATCTACGTGTCTAGATGGCACGATGTATACCTTCGTACTTTCTCTCTGAATTTACGTTAGTACCTTCCGAAGAGTCTCCTCCACTGTAAGTTCGGTCGGGGACTTCCGACTTCTCCTCGAGCGGTTAATGTGTCACATCCCTCTCGTCATGTTCCTTTTCGTCTTCACTTACTTCCGTACTAACTAACTTACTTACTTTTTGTGTCATACTCTTCTATGAAGTTTCTTTTTATATGGATGCTTCTCTCCCGTCACACTCGAAACATTCCGGAAACTTTTGTAGCCCTCCTCAGATACCCAGCATGGACACTAATATACGTGATGACTACCACATTGAAGTCTCATTAACGTCCCTTTCTTTTATTTCACGTAAGTTCATGTTCCTCTGTGGAAGTGGTTTTCATTATTTAGGTTTTGGAGAAAGTCTGTGTCTGGAAATGTCCACACTTCATAGTCCTTGTCAGTTTTAGTTCGTGTTGCTTGACTCGTCACGTGGGATTACGTCACCTTTGGTCCTTAATGAAAGGGAGGACGGAACTTAGCAAGGGGTTTCAATTGTGAAACAGCCGGTCAGGAGAAAGACCGATACCCCCTCTAAACTCGTCAGATCAGTTTCGTTTACCCCTCTGGATCTGCTCTTTCCACCGGGTCACGGATGACGACCCAGAGGGACCCTTCGACCTTTCCGCGTCGGTGGGCCTGACCGACCTCTGAGAAGGTCTGACACAATAAAGAGACAGTCAAAAAAGACTTTCACTATTAGTCAACAGAAGTTACTAATTTTATATGCGAGTGAACCTTCGTCTTCCTACCTGTCAAACTGGAGAGTTCTTGAAGAAATGGTAATATAACGTCCGCTCTAGTACCGTCTCCCTTACACTATGTCATTTCTGATAGACGACACACAGAGAATTGGAGAGGACGTAACCGTCCGACCAAGAAATGGTGATCACGGCGAACTCTTCGATGTAACCTATACTTTAGTTCATTGTTTTAAGAACAATGAGTTCATGTCCCTCTGTGGACAATGTCCCGACGTCCCTTCCCCCGATCTGTCGAAGTCCCACCCTCGATCACCGGTTCCCGTGGTTGCTACACTAATCTCCCAACACGAGAGACCTCTTCTCTCACCTCTACCTCGAACACAAGTTAGTGTGCCAAATTTAATTTAGTTATTAAAATTAGTTAGTACGACTTTGATAGTTAGTATCACTTTGGACCTATTTTTTGAGAACCTGTAGTTCCGAAACCTTATGGAAGTCCAAACACTTGTGTAAAAACACGACCCTCTCACCATGCGGGACTAGGACACCCCTTTCTCAGCACCTTCGACTCGGAGGAGGGGTGGGGGAACGGAATACGTAGAGAAGGTTAATCGATACGAATTCTACATACAAAATGTTATTTTTGACGTTAACACTCAAGACACATAAGCCACTCAAGGAACTCAACAAAATCACTTAACGGTTTGGAGTTTCCCTAAATACCCTTTGCGACACTCTCCGATCCCCTGTAGACCCTGAACGCCAACCACAGACTTCGTCCCCGTCAGACTTCCTCGATTCGGGGAGTCAGACACCACAGACGTGACTAAGACCCCTCGACCACAGTCTTAACTGAAGTAAACTTACCTTACCCCACCTTAACTTGACTGCTGTGGGTCGACCATAACCCCGAATCCGTTACTACTACTACCAACTACGAATGACTCGTGAAGAATACACGGTATACGTACACTTTGTGTGCAAAGTGCACGTAAAAGAGTCTATTCTTGGGTCTGGGGGTGGTACGAGAGTCATAACTACCGACGTTAAATGTTGTACCTTTCTAAGGAGTTATGTAACATACATCGAAGTTTTGTTCAGTATATAGGCAATCCTACAGGACGTTGACCGGTCCCTAACATGTGGAAACCAAAGTCCATGGGGAGGGGTAGAAGTCCCTCGTCGATGTCTAGACATTTGTAAGGTTCCGACGATAAATTTCTGTCAGGAAACATTTAGTCTCACGAAGACTTTGTGTTTACCTACATTAGTACGGGATTAAAGGAACCAAACACCCAAACCTAAATGAACGAACGAAATAAATCTGACAAAACTTAGGACAACGCCCGACTTTTAGTTGTCGAAGTCGGCATTTGCGAGACTGAGATAATACAAAACAAAACACGTTGTGGTCCACACTACGGTCTGTTTGTTACAACAAAAAAAGGGTTACGATATGGAATGCGTAGGTTCACTCGTGACAGGAAGTGTCAAGAGTGGAACTCTTCCGTTTACGAAAGGGGTGGTGGGACAGGAAGCATGGACCTCGTGAGGACGCCGTAGGAAAGAGGGTGAGGGGCGGGATCCCGGACTCCCAAGAAAGTCTTGCTCTTAAAACAATGAACTACAGTATAGGTCACATCGAAGGGTTCACCGCGATCACCATTTCTTGGTCGGACGGTTATGTCCTCTGCAATTCTCTATGTCCAAGTTAGCGACCCAGCCCTGCTAGAGGACCTCCTCCCGTACCGTTGGGTGAGGTTATAAGAACGGACCTCTTAGGGGTACCTGTCTCCTCGGACCACCCAATGTCAGGTATCTCAACGTGTCTCAGTCTGAGCTGACTTCGTTGAACCGTGCCGTGCGTCGTGCACCGGACCCAAGTTAGGGACGAATCCCTTGATTCTAGGGTGTTCGGTACTCTACGTCAGTGGTTTTTTTTTTTTTTTTTCATCATGTGTGGGGGTGGGAGAAGAGTTGTAAAGTCAACTACCCTTTCTTACCTTCGTTTCTCTTCTCCCGATGTCCCTACCCAAGTCCATGTTTGCTCAAATCCTTAATTCTCGAACCTACTCCTACCACCGTCTTCCCTAGCCTTCTCCACTTGATAAAAACCTCAGGTGGTGAGTGAGCTACATACCCTACACCGTCACTTTTATTTTGTCCAGTGAAGATAGAGAGTGGTTTTAAGAGTCACTGGGAGGTCTCGGGAACAGTATGAGCCATTAGTCTTAATAAACACTGACAAAAAAACACTGACAAAAAGATAACAGGTGTAGGATCTCACACTCGGGGTCCTCCCGTGACCCATCGTCTCTCCCGAATCGTGGGGGTCTCCTGAGTTATAAAAGTGTCACTTATTTATCTACCTGTAGAATAGGAGGGCTATCTTTGGGTACGTGTTTGTCTTTGAGCGACGTAGGTCACTGACTCGAAGGACTAAACCGAGGTTTCGAACTTTCCAGCCACCAGTACCTGTGTAAACTCTTAGACAACCTTCGATGTCTCGTGTAGGGGACGGCGTTTGCACTTGTATTAAAACGTCTCATGAGGTCTCTAAAGTGCCGGGTGGGTCTCAAGATCCAATTCTTGAAGACTAGAGATTAGGTTTCGAGATCAAAATGTTTACACGGGTCTCTCGCCTTCACTGAAGGGGTTCTAGTGTACCGACCCTTTTCTTTTTCTTCCCCTTCCTTTAGAAAAAACTCGACATTTACTAGTCCTGAAAGAGTAAAAAGATCTGGGGAGTAAACGAGACCCGTCTCTGTCGGTCGTGTAAGTAGATCTCGACCTGAAAAGATAAAGTTTCAGGAAACGAAGCCGTATCTTTACATAGAAGTCTTTAAAGAAAACCTGGTTTTGGAGAGGTCTGAGCCAAACTCCAAACTCCTTCTCTTCTCGGCGTATGACTAGACGCGTACACAACCCTCTCAAGTCCCTGTCACCGAAGACAACAATCGATTCCTCTTCATAAAAGGAGAAAGTAAGAGAAAAATGACAAAGGGGTTCACAAAAAGACTGAGTCTGCACTTCGTCTCGAGTCAAGACGAGATATCCTAATCAATTGTTAGAAACTGTCATGACGTAAGAGTCACCTTCAGTCTTGGGGACGTTTTGTGACTTAATAAGTGTGGTTTGTCCGGTGTAAACGACTACCTCGTTCGTCTTAAAACACACAGTACCTTTCTGAGTAATTTGACCCACGAAGTCATTCCGTTCGTGGTCACCCCAGATTAAACAACGACAACGAACTGTAGACGGAGGGTTTTCACTACCCACACACACACACACACCACACACACACCCCCCACACACCCCCCACACACACACACACACACACACCACACACACACACCACACACCACACACCACACACACACACACACACACACACACACACACACACACACAACCTCCGACGTAGATGGATTACGCGTCTCCCTCGCTCGGGTAAAGACCAGCACCAGGACGGGGTCCGGGACAGGAAGTAGATGCATGGTCGCAAACCTAGCACCTCGGAAGGTTCGAGTTTCGAGATACCTTCCGACTCTCTGTTTTGGCCAGTGAAAAACCTACTCCTAAGGCTTAGGTCACTACGACAGAAATAGTTCTTAGTAGACCCCCGAAGGGACCCCCAGGTCACCGATTCTGAGACATGAGGGTTACGTCCCCGGGGTCCAACCTAGGGACCAGTCCCTTGATCTATTCTAGGATGTACGACGTTGATTCTGGGTCACGTCGGTTTTATTTATTTAAATACATAATTTTTTTTTCTTAATGAACCAACGTTCCTTGTCTTTGGAGGAATCTGACTGAGTTCACTTTCCAAGTAAATTACCTGTGTCCCGTTAGAACACCTAGAGTCACTACCTCGTTTGGTGACCTGTAAAACTCTTATTCTTGAGTGATCTACTGATTTACAAGAGAGAAGAGGAGGAGGGGGGAGGGAAAAAAAGAGAGGATGGTATACTGTCCCACTTACTAATTTAAATCATTTACCTACGTATTCTTAGGTTCACACAACGAGTACCGTTCACCGGGGTGCTGACAAATTTATACCGGGGACTGTTTGACCTACAGCGGATTGGAGTAACGACACCACTCACACACGATTCAACGAAGGCAACACAGACTGAGAAAACACTGGGGTACCTGACGTCGGGCGGTCCGAGGAGACAGGTACCCTGAGAGGTCCGTTCTTATGACCTCACTCAACGGAACGAGCGGGGGTCCCCTAGAAAGACTGGGTCCCTAGTTTGGGCTTAGAGAATGCAGAGGACATAACCATCCGTCCAAGAAATGGTGAGTTGGAGTAGCGACCCCATACAAATATATATACGACGACAGACACCAGAATTTGTTGTGACTCGTGTTAAGAAAAAAAAAGGGATCGTGACCCTAGGTTTGACCGCGTCCTGTAGAACTAGTATAAGACTTTATCCACACTCCTGTCTCTTACTTTTGTCCTTCTTACTTTCCTTTACTGTCGGACAATCTTCATTCGTACACCCTGGTGTCAGGCGATCTCCACCGTCCTTGACTCCCGCTGGTAGCCGATCCAAGATGGTTACGGGAGCACCCAAAACAACAATCGAACAAAATAGAAGACATGACTACTTGTTAGTTCAAAGAGAAAAGTGTCAATGTTCTGTTTATCTTAATAGTCAGAACGAGGTAAGACTACGGTATGAGTCTTCACAGTCCCTCGAATGGTGAAACATTATAACAGATTAGGGTCGCCATATTCTTAGAAGTAAAAAAAAAAAAAAAACGCAGTCTGAGTTAGACGAGAGAATATTGACAACGGGAGATAAGCACCAAGACACCGAAACGGGGGTACTATCGGGAAGTCTGTTAATTTCGGGTGAGAGTTAGACGGGGGTTCAGTAGGGAGGAGTTATCTGGGACCCTGAGGACTGGTTCGTAGTCCATCTTTGGTCTTCAATTTCACTTTGAAGACTCTACTCTCAGACACGATTACTGTCGTAGTCAACGTTCATCAGGATTCAGGTCCGAAACTTTAATGTATATAAATAAACCCGAAGGACCCACCGAATCGTCCATTTCTTATGCGGACACTACGTCCTCTACATCCTCTGTACCCAAGCTCGGGAACCAGTCCTTCTAGGGGTCCTCATCCCTTACCATTGGGTGAGGTCATAAGAACGGACCTCCTAAGGGTACCTGTCTCCTCGGACCACCCGGGGTCAGGTATCCCAGGGTTCCTCCACTTGTGTTAACTTCGTAGTCAAGGTTCGTCAGGATCCAGGACAGGTCCGAAAGATTTTGTCAAATATAAATAAAGGAGTAAATAAACCCACACGGTTCAGAATCAGCACCGTGCACCTTAGAAATCAACACCGCACACCCTAGATTAGCGGACTGGTCCCTACCTTGGACCCCAGGTGACACAATCTTCGAACCTCAGAATCGGTGACCTAGTGGTCCCTTCTCTCGACGGGCCCAAAACCAGTTTCTAGGGGTGTGACAGACGGTTGTCGTCGTACAGTAGACAAGGGCCAACACCTGGTCCCGTAATTGTAGTCGAGACCGAGGGAGAAAGAGGGTCACACACACGTATGAGTCAGTGAGTAAGTACTGGGTGAGAAACTCCGGGGTACCCGATATCGGGTGGTACCTTCTTATGACCTCACCCAACGGTGAAGGATGGGACCCCCTTAGAAGGGCTGGGTCCCTACTTTGACACAGAGAACGCAGAGGACGTAACCGTCCACCTAAGAAATGGAGATCGTGGTGGACCCTTCGGGGATTTAATCTGTTTCGTCCTTTGTGGTAGGACTGTCGTCTCTCCTTCGATTTGACTACCAGAAGGAGAACCAAGAGGAAGACAGGGTGTAGGATAGGACAACAGAAGTACTTAATTTTTTATGTTGGTAGAACTACTATAGGTGATTAGACACCAGGGTCGAGATTGTGTATCAGAAGATAGGTCTGTGACTTGTAAAGACTCGACGATGACACCCGGTCCGTGCCTACCAAGTTTCTAAAGATTGTGGATCTGGGACGAGGTTTCTTGTACAAAGATCGGTGACTTTGTAGAGTTTTTGTTTACTGATGTTACTTTGTCAGAAAGCTCTATTCCTGGTTTGACCTGTAGATTCGTTCCACGAATCTCCGTAATACCCCTCTCCTATCCAAGATGAATCGTCTAGTCTTCTGCAAAACGTCTTTTCTCTCGTGCGTAGACCCATGACTACCCACTTATTCTCAAAAGGTCCCCCACTTTTCCACTCTTGTTCTAATGTCTGCCATAACTAGTCTCGTGTGTCCACACTCTTACGTCCCCGTCAAACCTTTCCCTGACTACCGTGGTACCCCACTCCTACTGCCTAAGTGTGGTGAATCAGGTGGTTGTTCATCCTTACTTGGGGGTGACTCCCGGTCCGTGGTTCCTATATCATCACTTACACGGTGAGCACTGGACATTAAAGGACCTCAGAGATAACCAACTGTCCTCTTGAAGTCCTCGACCATAAGGGTAGTTGGGAAGGACCCCATCGTGGGTAACGAGAATCTCGATGACAGATACCTAGATAGTTCGAGAGACTAATCTGACACTCAACGAATTCTCGGCTTGCAATACGGTAAATGGCGAAGACTGAAGGGATACGGGTCGTCAAAGACCCTATATCACCGGTGAGTTATCTACACGTTACCTTCTTATTTACTCACTTTTGGACCATCGCGGTCAATCACTGACCGGACCGGACGGAGGATTCGGAGAACTCTCCCCTGAGAATAACCAAGAACATAAGTTGCGTTGTTCCGTCTTTAAAAAAATTCGTCACTATTAACGTAAAGGGATTGGGTCTTAACTTAATCTGTACTGGAAATTGTACCCAATAATTTTTACAACATAAAGAGGGTGACCGTGAATCTTCAGTCGAGAGAAGGAGTCGGTAAGAGAGGGAAGTAAATGAAGAATAGTCCCTGCAGTTCTAGTAACCGTAAATTTTTCGTGTAATACAGCCGAGAAAAGAAAGGTTTGTGACGTGTTCTTCACTAAACTGGAAAGCATTCCTTCTACCTTGGGGCTCGAAGGGGATGTTCCGTCATAACAGCTCCTAAAGAATAGAGGTACACCTCTCTGGAAGAGAGGTCCGCCCTCACCCCGACCCCCTATCTACCTCTGATAGACTATAGTGAGGGAACTCTCTTTTACGACTTCCCTTCCAAATAATTACCATGTCTGGTCGGGACGGTATCCGCTGACAGTCCTCCTCTACCCTCTCGTTCCCCCTCTTGAAACCGAGGTCCCAGTGTCACTTGAGACGACTGTAAAGCAAAGAAACTGTAGACACGCCTCTCAGGATCCGATAACAGGACCCCTACTTTTCCTCTCCTACCGGTATCAGTCTTTTGATTTTACCTTTTTTTGACTGGGTCCTCTGGTTTCCCTGTCTTACTTAAGGGAGTACCCTTTCCCGTCCAGAGTCACTCAGAGGACAAACCCAACCTTTCTATTTTTTCTCCAGATAAATGGTAGGAGACGAGTAAGCTCGAGGGAAAACACCAACGAAAATGTACGTTCTTAATCCTCACGTACTCAGGAATCGACGACGACGACGATTTAGCGAAGTTAGCACAGACTGAGACACGCTGGGGTATCTGCCGTCGGGTGATCCGAGGAGACAGGGACCCTAAGAGGTCCGTTCTTATGACCTCACCCAACGGTAAAGGGAGAGGTTACGTACTTTCACTTTTCACTTTCACTTCAGCGAGTCAGCACGGGCTGAGAATCGCTGGGGTGCCTGACGTCGGATCCAAGGAGGTAGGTACCCTAAAAGGTCCGTTCTCATGACCTCACCCCACGGTAACGGAAGAGGCACTCAGGAATCTGGTATTACAATGTCAAGAAGAATGACACGGGGTACAAGAGACGTTACTCTGAGACGACGAAGAGGATAGTTCCACGTCTCGGAAAGGGGGTGAGGACCTGAGACGTGACCTGGACACTGATGTCAACCGGTCATGTTGTACCACCTTCGCTATGACACAGACAAGATTCAGACCCAGAGATCTCTGACACGCAGAAGGTAAGAGAGACCCTTTGTAAGGACCGGAGGTGTACTTGTTAGACCCGATCGGATACCCGAAGGGACTATCGAGTCAACCATTTCTTAGCGGACGTTACGTCCTCTGAGGTCGAGTTAAAGGCCCAGTCCTTCTGGGGGACCTCTTCCGATGGGTGAGGTCATAAGACCGGACCTCTTAAGGTACCTGATATATCAGGTACCCCAGAGTTTCTCAACCTGTACTGACTCGTTGAAAGTAAAAGTACCCTCCTACTCTCTGGTCTCGGTAAGTTCTTGTAAGTAGGGTCGACTCCAGAGTTTGTGCGCTCTCAGGTCGTTCCGAGTTATTTCGACGGATGAGTTGGATATCGAACTTTCAGCTCCGTTCTTACATAGGTCGATTCAAGTCTTCTTGGTAAGTTGACTCGGACCAGATTTAATGTTTACCGTCTTAAAATTCGATTTATTTACCCAACAATAAAATTCGGTGACCCAAAACTCTCGTAAAACAATATGTCGTTATCGATCGATTATGTGAGCATACGAATGAGTTCGTGAGAATCCCCTGTCATCCTAAATCGTGAATTTGGTCTTCTATGAATTTGATCTTCTATGGTCTGGAGATTCGATCTTACATTCAGGGTACTTCCGTCCTTGGTACGAAAGGACCAAGTTAGGTTACCTGTGTCGTTCACTGTGTTTCGTTCACTACTTATTTAGGATAGCATAACTCAAACTTCTAACACGTCTTTTAACCCGTAAAGGTTCTTCTACGGGAGGACTCTTAAAAGGGTAGAACGGAGGACCTCATGAATAGTAGGACCAAGTTCGAAGTCATTGTTACCGACCGTTCTAGTCAACTCGAAGAAATTAGACTTCTTAACACACGGGACAAATTCTTCGTCGTCCATTCTCAATTTGTAGAGATTATGTATCAAAGACGAGGTAGGTAATGGAAGGATCAGTACATTCGGAGCACAGTAAAAAAAAAAACAGGTTCATTATGTGAAATAAGAAATGTAAAAACAAAGAAACCGAGACAGCTCGGAATCAACGTCGTCCGTGCTATATAAAAGGACTGGTCCCTACCTTGGGTCCCGGGACGAGACCCTTGTCTCAGGATCAGCGACCAACAAAAACAGTAAGTGAGTGATTCAGTACAGACTGAGACACTAGGGTAATTGACGTCGTGCGGTCCGAAGGGACAGGAAGTGACAGAGGGACTCAAACGAGTTTGACGACAGGTAACTCAGTCACTACGGTAGGTTGGTAGAGTAGAAGAAAGCGGGGGAAGAGGAAACAGGAGTTAGAAAGGGTCGTAGACCCAGGAAAGGTTACTCAGTCGAGAAGAGTAGTCCACTGGTTTCATAACCTGAAAGTCGAAGTCGTGGTCAGGGAGCTTACTTATAACTCCCGACTAAAGGAAATCCTAACTGACCAAATTAGAGGAACGTCAAGTTCCCTGAGAGTTCTCAGAAGAGATCGTCGTAGTTAAAAACCCACGAGTCGGAAGAATTACCAGCTTGAGAGTGTAAGTATGTACTGATGACCTTTTTTTTTGTTTTGTATCGAAACTGATATATCTGGAAACAGTCATTTCACTACAGAGACGAAAAGTTATACGACAGATCCAAACAGTATCGAAAAGAAGGTTCCTCGTTCGCAGAAAATGAAAACAGAGACGTGAGTGGTAGGTGTAACTAAAACCTCGGGTTCTTTTACTTTAGACTGTCACAAAGGTGAAAAGGGGGTAGATAAACGGTACTTCACTATCGGTGACCTGGAAGTCCCTTCACGAGTCAGACCACAGTAAGAACTGTAGGGTGGAGGGGAAGAGGCAGTACGTCAGAAGTCAGGACAACGAATGCGGAGAGTGTATGGAGAGTCAGATCAGGGAAGAACGGTGGTCGTAGTAAATCTGAACTTGCTAGTATAGTCGGAGAATTAATCAATGTATTGAGGAGGGGTGGGTCTCGTCGTTAATACCAGAAAGGTTTCGGGGCCTGACTAGTAGGGAGGGGACGATCTGAAGTCCCCGAGGGGTAAAAGGGGTCGTCCTAAAGAATCAGACACACACGGGTGACGACGAAAAGGAGAGAGGGAAAGGGGAACCAGGAGACAAAGGTGGCTTTGCGTACGGAAAGGACGCTATGAATAGATAAACGTCAAGAGGACCCTGTAAGAATCCGACCCTTTCAGAGGGGTGTGGGTAGGATGACGGGTCGATAAAGGAGGGAAGAAAATTCCTGAAAGGAACCTACAGTATCGAAGGAAGGGGCTGGGGGTCCGACTCATTTACTTTCCTAGAGGAGACAACAAGAGGTCGAAGGACAGACGGACAGCACAGAGTGGTTTCACGGTCACGGACAAAGAGAGAAGGGTGGGGAAGTTGGTCCGATGCTCGAGACTCTCCGACCCCGATGAAGAAAGGAGAGAGACAGATCGTTTCCAGGACTGAATGTCATTCACCAACCAACTTACTGACTTACTTGCTTGGATTTTATTCTCCCTGGAAACCGTTGGGGAGGGTTCTTCCTAAGTCTGAACTCTTAGAAGATCTCTCCTGACCTTCTTGGTCAAGGATGAAGATCCGACAAGGTACTAGAAGACTCTTCGCCTAAATTCTCTTTCCTACCCCGAAGGGACCATCGGGTCACCATTTCTCAGGCGGACGGTTACGTCCTCTGTTCCCAAGGTAGGGACTAGACCCTTCTAGGGTACACGCGACCTCCTTGGCTCGGACGTGAGGTGTGGACGACTCGAACAGGAGGTCTCGGTCCCTCGACGTGCATGACTCGGACGCGTGGGGCCTTGGACGCAAGGTGTTGTGCTCTTCGACGGCGTCACTCTTCAGGCTCGTGCCGTTGCGTCTCATCCGGGGTTAGCGGTGTTGATCTCTTTTCGGGTACCTCGTTACTTCTGAGTCGTGTCGGTTTCTATTTGAGAATTTTTTTTATCCTTCCTCCCCGTCATTGTTTACAGACATAGTCCGTATTTGTACCTCGTTTAAGGGCTCAACCATCGAGAGTAGTCTGAAGTCGACAGTTTCCACTCTAAACGAATTTTAGTTATTCGAAACCACAAATAGTCACTGAACATAGTCGGTGTGACGATCCTCGAAATGCTCAGAGTAAAGTGAATGACTTGAGGTAGTGCGGTATTTCACCCAAAATAGTGGTAGAGGGGAAAAGTTCCCTCTGAGGTCTTCGTGTCTCTCCAACTCATTGAACGGGTCCCAGTGAGTCGGTTACTTGACCCAATTCGTTTCAGTAAAACGAACTCACAGTCGTTAGATCAGTAATCGACTATCAGACGCTACTTTGCATCCTATACCCTTTAAATTGTAGTAGTGTGGAAAAATTTGTATCAAACGAGTCAATACCTTTGTCTATTTTTATTTCGTAGTATAAATTTATAAGTTAGATCGGTTGTATTTTCATTTGTCCTAGGGTTAATTATTTAAATGAAAAAAAAGAAAGACTCTAATAATCACGCGAAAAAATTTTTTTAACTTCATATCCCTGTAGGAACCCCCAGGTCACCGCTTCTGAGATACGAGGGTTACGTCCCTGGGCACCAAGCTAGGGACCCCAGTCCCTTGATCTAGGGTGCACGACGTTGACTTCTGTGGTGCACGACACTGTTTCTGGAGCACACGGTGTTGATTGTGGACCGTGTCGGTCTATCTGTTCGAAAAATTACACATGTGCACACATATTAGGTATATTTTTTGACTTCAACCAAATGTTACAACACGATCAAGTACACACACAGTCACGTGTAAAAAAGGGTTCTACATTCGTGGGGTAAAGACTGGACTTGTTTGATTCACACTCCTTCACTTTTAATGTGTACGTAAGTTACACGGGTTAAGCGTATGTACACACACACGATTCAGTGAAGTCAGCACCGACTAAGAACACTTAGGTACCCGACATCGGGTGGTCCGACGAGAGAGGTACCCTAAGAGGTCCGTTCTTATAACCTTACCCAACAGTATGGGAGGAGGTCCCCTAGAAAGGAAGGGTCCCTTCCTTAGGCACCATTTCTACCCAAGAAATGGTGATCGCGGTGGACCCTTCGGGTTCTCACGAGAATTACTGTCCATTACCCCGAAGGGAGCACCGAGTCGTCGTTTCTGAGACGGACGGTTACGTCCTCTACGTCCTCTGTACCCAAGCCAGGGACCCAGCCCTTTTAGGGGACCTCTTCCTTTACCGTTGGGTGAGGTCATGGTTCACCGTTGGGCTGAACCCTTTAGCGTACCTGTCTCCCCGGAACACCCGATATCTGGTACTCCAACGGTTGTCGGTGTGGGCTGCCTCGTTAATTTATCGCTGTCGTCGAATTATAGTCGTGAATTATAACTTTAACCCAGGAACGATCCTAAACCTAAGAACACGAGGAGAATTTTATAAACCTACGTAACCAGATCCCACCCCTCTTTCTTGGATGTAAAAGTAATACCTAAAGTCCACGAAGACTACACTCACTAACTGCCGAGAGTAGAACACAAAGTTCGAGACATAAAATTTCCTTCATCGAACAACCCATTTCACACACACACACAGACATTAGGTATATTTGTGGACACTAGACGACTTAAATTGACCCGGTGTCGACCACAACTAACGTATAAAAAAAATTACACCGAAAACTTATGAGAGAGGGGATCTTGCCGGAAATACTGACTTGCAGCCGTATCTCGGGTTGCAACCGACAGCTAACATTCCAAATAAATTTCCGTGTACTATCGGTCTCGAAGAGTAAGAAATGGATTTACTACGATGTATACCTGAACCCTCAAATTCCACGTCGTACAACTTTCCTCTTAAAGATAGTACCGACCCGTCGACGACCCAAAAATTTCTGACACTCAACAAACGAGAGTCTCAGTCCAACCCGTCTAATACAGTGTTGGGGTCCGGGGGTCTTCCAACCGATACGACTTCTTGTCAGTAGTTCCGACGACGTTCGGATCGAGCCAGAGACATACACTTACCTTTCTTCACGGAGAAAGGAGTCCGTCTTTCCCGAAGAGGGTCAGAATCGCTCACCATACTTCCGACTTCTCACTTCCTTCCTCCGAGGATTTTGTTTCGTTCTGTGTTGGTCCCACAACAATGTTGTTTTCCCTTCCCTGCGACCCATACAGGGGACGGCGACCTTTTCTCTAGAGCTACACACCTGGAACATATCCTAGATCCGTAGGAATGCGTCACGTGTTAGGTATGTTGACATGTACTGTCGGTGCGTCCTCAATTGTGCTCAGATCAAGTCTTAGCGTCTTGACCTTCCCGAGGTTTGTAGTTTACCCTCCGACACATATAACCACCTTTTTATTTTTGTGTCGTCGTTCTGGTAATTTATTCGGTCCACCATTCCCGGAGAAGACACTTCCCACTGGTGTCCCTCGCTCTGGACGGTACGGTAATTGGAGACTCGTCGGTACACCCACAGAGGGACCCCGGCGTCACCCAGTACCAGGGAGCCCCAGGTAGTCTCTTGTCGGGCGTTTCCGGGCTGAGGTCGTCCTCACTTGTGTGAGTCCTAGGGTAGGGGTGAACCCCGTAATTGTGGGATTCTTCAGTAGGAAACTTCTTGACGAAGTGAAGGTGATAGCAAAACCACTAAACCCACGACTTTGAATGTCGTCGAGGGCTCTACTTCTTTACCGGGTCCGAAGCCGTCAGTCCTATTCAGAGGACTCTTCTCAAAACGAAACCTAAAGTGTCTGACACCTTAGTCGACTTCCCCGTCGTAGTACACCCAAGACTTCAGTCTGAAGTCGAGGTGTCTGTAGATCGACACACTGGTTCTCACTGAGTAGGGAAGACCCCGTCTGTCTAGGGGTAGAGGGTTAGTATGGAATACATTGGGTGAGGGGATTCACTCCCGTCCTGGACCCAGACCGGAGATTGGTTATTTATACTGTCTCTACTACCCTACCACAGTGAAGACACTAGTATATTCTAGTGTAGTAGACAGTGCAGACAGAGCGAGCTTCAGGGACAGAGAGAGACTGAACCTTCTTGGTTCACCCTTCCTTGACCCAAGCCCCTCCCCCAGGAGACCGGGTTTCCGTTGTTATTTAACTCTAGGGTCTAAGATACTGGGTGCTCGTTTCCCGACGACGTTGTTAGTATGCTCGGACCTTCGTCTAGGAAGGGGCCAACTCGGTGTCTACTCTTCTGTCGGAACTAGTCGTGAAGCGACGCTGGAACCTTCTGGAGTTCATCCCTGGAGACACTTCAGCACAGGTCTGAGGACTGGGTGTCTTTATCCCTTTACTGTGTCCCCTCAACAATATTTCGACGTCTCACACACAATTAAACAAGACGTCGTTGTCCGTTGATTATGGGAGAGAGTCCTTCTCTGACGTGTCGGGGTACCAACTCTTCTTCCGGAAGTCATACTACAGTTCCTGGGACTTCTGGTCACGCTCCGAACGCTGTCCTATCACACATACACACGGACCGTGCGTCAGCCGGGAGTTATCTGGCGTAAAGGGAGGGAGGGGAGTCTGGTCATAGCATTCAACCGTTGGAATCTCCTTCAACCGTTTAAGTCACAGTCCTCAAAGGTCCCACTGGGGTACTTTTACGGAGGTCTTTAATTTTTCGTTTCGAAGAAGACACCTTCCATTTTTACTAAAATGGAGCAGACTCTCCGACACGTGAGCCGATTTTAACAAAGTATTAGGACGGTACATTTGGTCAACCCTAAAAGGAAGTGTATTTAACCTAAAACTAAATATACAGTTATTTACGGGGGTCTTTGGAGTAGTAAACTTTCAAGTAGTTAGAGCCGACCTTGACGTCTATACCGGGGCCTCCATCGAGGGACCCTTTATTGCCGGGAGCAAATGGTCGGGGTGTTCGACTACCCCCGTCCTTTCTTCCTAGACTTCCGTCCTCCCTATCCGTGTGCCTGTCCCCGAAACGTCCCAGGTCGACACCTGAGCTCAGGGGCCTTCCCACAATCTCTCGGACCCCTAAAGACCCGCCCCCCTCGGGACGGATTTCCACACCGTACCGATCTCGTGCGTCCCGTACCACCGAACTCCAGTCCCTCAGTCCGTCCCCGGCCCAATACTCCTCGTGACTTGCGGTCTTGCACGTCAAACCCAAGACTTTGTTCTCTTGCCGTAGTGTCTGTACTTAGAAGTTCTGTCACAAGGTCGACGTAACACTTCTACCTCTGCGTCCGGACCCGTGTTCCTCTGGTCGACCCTACGGTGGCGGTAAGAACTTATTACCGTAGGACCTACCACCACCGTCAGTCCCACTTCTCTTCTCCCACCTGCCGCCCTGAGGACCCCCTAAGCAAAACCGTTTACACCACTGACTGTCCCTCACCCGGCCCTCGCGACCATCCACCTGTGGATCAGAGACTGAGTTCAGTCTCCCACCGCCGGTGGACCCCCTGGTCTTAACACCTTCTTTTCGTTGTATCAGTCACTGGTTGGTCTCCAGAGGATCGTCAGGGGTCTCTCCGAAAGTACCTTCTCTTTCCCTTTAGAGTTCAGTCCTCCCGTGTCAGAGGTCGATTCTCTTTTAACGGGGTTTAGTCGAGAACTACTTTCACTTTCTCCTCTCACTTGTTCAACCGAATTTCGAGTTGTAAGTCTTTTGCTTCTAGTACCGTAGACCAGGGTAGTGAAGTACCTTTTATCTACCCCTTTGTCATCTCTGTCACAGTCTGAAATAAAAAAACCCGAAGTTTTAGTGACGTCTACCACTGACGTCAGTACTTTAATTTTCTTCGAATGAGGAACCTTCTTTTAAATACTGGTTGGATCTATCATATAAGTTTTCGTCTCTGTAATGAAACGGCTGATTCCAGGTAGATCAGTTCCGATACCAAAAAGGACACCAGTACATACCTACACTCTTAACCTGACACTTCTTCCGACTCGTGGCTTCTTAACTACGCAAACTTGACACCACGACCTCTTCTGAGAACTCTCAGGGAACCTGACGTTCTTCTAGGTTGGTCAGGTAAGACTTCCTCTAGTTGGGACCCTAAAGAAACCTTCCTTACTACGATTTCGACTTCGAGGTCATGAAACTTGTGGAGTACGCTTCTCAACTGAGTAACCTTTTCTGAGACTACGACCCTCTCTTATCCCCGTCCTCCTCTTCCCCTACTGGGTCCTACTCTACCGACCTACTGTAGTGCCTGAGCTAGCAGCACTCAGACTAACTTGAGGTCCTCAACTACTATCTGTCCCTCCGGACCGCACGACACTAAGTACCCCAGCGTTTCTCAGCCTGTGCTGACTCGCTGACTTGACTTGACTACGTGATGTGGTACGTTTCGGGGATAGTGTCTAAGGAGCATCTTACAGGGGAGACCGTTGTAATGCTGGGTCGCTTTTTCTCAGTGTGGGAGGGGAAATTTCAATCATTCGGAGAAGGATATCTCATCAACTCACTACTGATGGGACCGACAAGACTGTATTCCCTAATCTTAATTTCAACTGCACCAACTTGTAAATGACTTGATTCCTCCACAAACCGGTTGGTCACTTTGACTGTTTATGCACGAGACACAAACCCCCGAACAGTTAGGGTAAAGGTAACGGGAGGGAATTGACTTCTGATATAGTGCAGAGTCTTCTGAGGTCAGTAAGACGGGAAGGCAGGCAGGTCGTTTGCCGGTCAATAGGTCATAAGGTTCGGATCTCTCAGGAGACACTCCTGATCCACGGTACCACCCACAGGCCCTAAACCGTGTCAAAGACCATGTTCCCTTCTCGACTCTCAAGGGGCAATAGTCGCGGACAGGAATACCTACGGTAAGTACAGTAGTGACAATAGTATGTTATCCCCCGACTAGTCTGGTGAGGGGAGTTTTCCGGGGGCACCGAGGGGTGACGTGTGTCCTCTCTCAGGTGTGAGTCGGACCGGTAGTGATGCACTGTAATAGTATGGGTGGTCCGAATTAAAGTTGAGAAATTGTGGATAGAATGTAAAATTGGTATTTGGTACGTCCATATCTTTTCTGGAACTACGACCCTTTCTAACTTCTGTCCTCCTCTTCCCCTGTTGTCTCCTCCTCTGCCAACCCACCGTAGTGGCTGAGTTACCTGTACTCAAATTCGTTCGAGACCCTCTACCACTTCCTGTCCCTTCGGACCACACGACGTCAGGTACCCCGACGTTTCTCAGTCTGCGTTGACTCTCTGACTTGTTATTATAAATCATAAACGTTATAAAACGGTTTGTTATTCTTTCCCTTAATCTGTGTTTAATCTGAAAGCGACCGAAGTACTTTGATTACGACATAAACATCTAAGACGACGACGACAGCTAGTGAGTCAACACAGACTGAGAAACGTTGGGAAACCTGACATCAGACTGTCGGAGAGACAGGTCCTCTAAAGGGTCGTCCTTATGACCTCACCCGACGGTAAAGGAGGAGGTCAGCTAGAAGGGCTGGGTCCCTAGTTTGGACGTAGAGGACACAGAGGACGTCACGTCCACCTAAGAAATAGACGACTCGGTAAACACCCCCCCGCCCCCCAAGGTAAACGTCTAATTCTATGGGGATTACTCTTAAGTCTCTTTCGATTTACAACTCGTTCCCTGTTGAAATAGTGAATCAAGGACTCGGTCCACCAGGGACTACTCGTCCTCTCTTCAGACCTTTCAGGGGAACGGTTCTGGGTCACGTCCCGCACTATGGCCTGTAAAACGTGTTAGCAAGTCAAACCCCGGTCCGCGATAAGATCCGTAAACTGTATATAATAGAGTAAATTATTTATTGATGAGACACTCCATATACTAGAGTGGGGCTAAGATCTCTTCTCCTTGGATTCCAGGTCACTCAAATTCATTAGACGGATTTCAAAGGACTCCTATTTACAGTTTGACTCAACGATCTATAAAATTTGACGTTCAGATAAATTATGAAAGTCCTGGTGCACTCACCGAAAGTCCAAACCTAACGGCGACTTTAAGTCTCCTGTGTCCTGTCCGTACTCTGGAGAAAGTGGGATTCTTACCTGCCTCTTATTCGTCGTACTACCGTACAATGCGGTCGTCGTTGCGTTTCCGAAACCTATAGGTCTCGGTCACAGGTGACAGGGTTTGTGGTGACGCCAGACTTCCTACCCTCGACCCCACTGAGACCCAGTGTAGTCGTGTCCCTTCGAAGTCCCAGAACCTCGGAACCTATGACACGACTCATCCCCGAGTACAATGAAAGAGAAGGAAGTCATGGACGTGAGGCATTTAATCACTTCACTTTCACCTCAGCGAGTCAGCACAGGCTGAGAAACGCTGGGGTACCTGACATCGGATGGTCCGAAGAGGTAGGCACCCTAAAAGGTCCGTTCTTATGACCTCACCCAATGGTAAAGGAAGAGGTCCCCTAGAAGGGTTGGGTCCCTGACTTGGACCCAGAGTGTAACCTCCGTCCGCGAAATTGGAGATTCGGTGGTCCCTACAGTGGATTGTTTCTAGGTTGTTGGTTCTCGTCACCCGAGTCTCGTATGTCGCTGTTGTCGCTCTGGTAGTAAATAGAGATCGCCTATGTAAGGAAGATAGTCACAGCGTCTCGGGTTTGAAGGAGTTCACGGGGACTCTTACCTTCTCTCTAAATTCCAAGCGGACCCTCGGGGGCGGGGAAGACTATTACTACTACTGGTTGTGCATGATTCTTGAGTGATGTACGGTCGGGATGATACACGGTTTGGGAAACAGACGAAGTAAAGTTGATTAGAGGTATTCGGTCATCGTATCCAGGTCATAACGAGGGTAAGATGTCTACACCTTTGACTCCGAATTTATCTCTCCGAGGTATTGAAAGAGTTTCAGTGTTGAGACCCTTCACTTTCACGGTCTTAAGTTGGGACCCCGTGGACTGAGGGATTGACTACGAGAATTAGTCAGATGGTTTGACTCATTTGTCCTCTAGTAGGGAGAGTCCATTTAACCGATACACGAATTCAGGATTTTGTTTGTTATTTGGTTAAGTTTACCCTTTTTTTGTGTTTTGTAAATAGTTTTGATCATCTGACAGATTAAACGAATCAAGGACTTCGTTTGTACTGTTCAGTAAAGTAAATTTTATTCATTCGATTATTAACACACGTCTCTACGATAGTACCGAATCAATGTTACTAATGGTCCAAAAACGGGTCAAAATAGTGGATTTTCAACACAAGGTCTTCCGTAGGAGATTCCTTGGTCTCGGAACGACACAACACGATACCAATCACAGACCCGTTTCGTCTTAATTCGGTACAATTCCCCTAACGAAATAGAGTTCTTGGTTTATCGGAACTTGTCCTAGAAGATACGACACTTAGAGGATGTCCCCAGTCTCTGTGTTCTTAGGGGTGTTTAGGAGAAGGATGTCCGGGGTGAAACCCACCTTTATACAAGGGTTGTTACCCTACACGACGGTGCGAGGAGGTCCGAAAGAGGAAAGTCTTGACCTCGTAACGAAACCGAGGGTAGACAGGAGTCCAGTTGAGGGTCGAAGGGTCTTGGAGAAGACGTTTGTACCGTCTACAGTGTTTATCATATTAGTGGGTCCCTTGTCTCCGTACCTGAAGTGCAACGTGATACATCTGGGACGGATCGGTGACAATTCATGTAGGCGAGTTTCTGTACTAAATATCTCCGATGATCTTGTTAACTACGAAAGCTTGACACCTCAACCTCTTCTGAGAACTCTCAGGGAACCTGTCGTTCCTCTAGGTTGGTCAGTTAGGAGTTCCTTTAGTTGGGACTTATAAGTAAACTTTCTGACTACGACTTCGACTTTGAGGTTATGAAACCGGCGGACTCCATTTCTTGGTTGAGTAACCTTTTCTAGGGTTACGACCCTTTCTACCTTCCGTTTTCCTCTTCCCCCACCGTCTCCTACTCTACCAATCTATTGTAGTGACTGAGTTACCTGTACTTAAAGTGGCTTGAGGTCCTCTCTCTCCTCCTGTCTCCTCGGACCTCACGACGTCAGGTACCGTAACGTTTCTCCATCTGTCTGAATCACTGACTTGTTGTTGTTGCTCTTGTTTTCTTTACACTCATGTGTGTGTGTGTGTGTGTGTGCGTGTGTGTGTGTACGTGTGTGTGTGTGTGTGTCCGTGTGTGTGGGGATATTTACAATAACCCAAAGTAGGTAGTTCTACGGAAACTTGTCTAGAGTATTTGTAATTTTTTTTTACAAATACTACCACTTGTTGCGTGAAATTATAGAGGACTTTTTAAACACAACAGTCCTCGCGGGTAACGTTATAAAAGAGCAAAAACAGGAGAGGCCGTCGACGACTGGTGAGGCTTTCTTTACTCGAAGGTTGACATAATTATCGAAAAAGTAGAAGGACGGCGACGAGAGAGATTTACCGGACGGCAATAGATAAGTACTTTATTTATTGACGACGGAAAGTACAGAGGGTTCGGGAGGAACTCGGTCGGACCGTTCTAATCTCTCTAACTTTGGGAGGTTCCTCGAAAGGTTTACGGATGCGACGTCCTTTTGAACCCCTCCGACCGAGACACACTCCACCCACCCTTGATCCATTCAGACCCATAGTAAAACAGTGCCACCCCCACCCCCCCCGTACAAGGGTGTCTCCGGAGCCAGGTTACACGAAGTCACACGTCCATTCAACCCACTTCGGAAGTGACCTAAGCATTAGGAAAGGTGGGTGAGGGACATTCAAAATATCGGTTAAGAGAGACGTCCTTCGACATATTACATCATCCATTTACAGGCTGGGGGTCAGATCGTCTACACTTATGCTCAGGTCGAGACTGTGAGTGATCGACACACTAGGATCGTTCAACGAAACGGAGAGTCTCTGAGAAGATCAAATTTGTTTGTTGCTCCGACACTTTGACGAGAAGATAGTGGGGTGCGACCTCGGTCTCTTCAGGTCCTCAAACAAGTACGGGTGTGGACTCACACTCACCGTTCCCGCCCTCAAGTTAGATCCAAATAGACTACGGTTTTGGACACGAGTGTACCGGTCGTGGGCCTCCCGTTCCGGAACAGACAGACGAAGACGGTCTAGGGACTATTGGTTGGTGTCCTCCACGGGTCCCGAATTAGTCGAGAAGACTGAATGAACCGTCCGTGACAAGATTCGGACACAAAGGATTATATGGGAATAAATTAGGAATGTAATTGGTATATTTGACCCATGACCATAATGTCCGTACCTCGAAGGGGCTACCAAGTCACCATTCCTTAGGTGGACATTTCGTCCTCTACGTCCTTTCCGTTCAAGTCAGGGACTCCTCCTAGCCGGGGGACCTCCTTCTCTGCCGTGGGGTGAGGTCATAAGCACGGACCTCTTAGGGCACCCGTCTCCTCGGACCACCCGATGTCAGGTACCCCAGCAGGAATTAGAAACGTCACTGGTGTATTCGACCCATGACCATAAGAGGGGTAAAATAAAAGATAAAAATAAATGAACCGGGGCGACCCAGATTCAACGACGTACGTCCTGGAAACCAACACCGTACGCCCTAGATCAAGGGGCCGGTCCCTGACTTGAGCCCGGGGGACGTGACCTTCGTGTCGCAGAATCGATGCCCTGGTGGTACCTTCAGGGACTAGGGGTAAAATTTCTACTCCTTTACTTACCTGTCTACGTGTTTAAGGAATGACGAAAGACCTAACCGGACTAGTATCTTTAGTGGATCCAAGAATAATTTTCAGTCTAAGGACCTGAGGGATACTGAAGGAGATTGGGGTCCCTAAGACAAAGATCCAAAGATAGTCGCGGTCAAGACCTTATACATATGTCTTCTGAGACAAGTACTCCAAACTACCCAAAAAAAAAAATTCGACTTGTTCTCAGATCAAGAGTTCACTTTTAAAACCGGGTTCCTACCATGAGTATTTATCGAAGACTCTTCCTTCGGTCAAGAATATTAGACTGTACCCGGTCCCTACCTCTCGTCCAGAACCTGAGGTCGACTGGATCTATTCTGAGGGAAAAACAGGGAATTGTCTACAGGTTACCCGTACTAGTTCAGAGTTTTGGAACGACTCACAGTCGAAGGAGTCGACGTTTCGGACCTATTGGCAGGGAAGGTGTTTTCCAATACCAGTTTACACCGTTGTTATATAAATACTACAGATGGTCTTGTACCATCCGGAAGTTGTTGATCATTGACTTATGTTTATCACATCCTATACCACACTAGGTTTCTCATTCGAAACCTCAGTCCATCTGAAGTGCACAAATGAGTCATTTATAAATCACGAAATGACACACAGTTCTGACACGAGTCTCGTCGCTTATGCCGTGAGTTTTTTATTTGATTTGGGGGACGGGACCCCCTATCCGTTCATCCTCACTCTGTCCGTTATTTTATATACGTTTTATTTAGTCACCTAATATATCATTCTCTCACACAGAATCTTTCGTTTTTCACGAAACGTCTCTTCTTATTAGATCTCGGTCTGTAGAACCTTTCACTTCAGTTCACCCGGAATCTTTCGTAGTGATACTTCTTTCGATCACCTCCACTACCTTAAGGTCAACTCGACAAAGTTTAGGACTTTCTACTACGACACTTTCACGACGTGAGTTATACGGTCGTCTAAACCTTTTGAGTCGTCACNGAAACGTCTCTTCTTATTAGATCTCGGTCTGTAGAACCTTACACTTCAGTTCACCCGGAATCTTTCGTAGTGATACTTCTTTCGATCACCTCCACTACCTTAAGGTCAACTCGACAAAGTTTAGGACTTTCTACTACGACACTTTCACGACGTGAGTTATACGGTCGTCTAAACCTTTTGAGTCGTCACCGGTGTCCTGACCTTTTCTAGTCAAAATTAAGGTTAGGGTTTCTTTCCGTTACGGTTTCTTACGAGTTTGATGGCGTGTTAACGTGAGTAGAGTGTACGATCATTTCATTACGAGTTTTAAGAGGTTCGGTCCGAAGTCGTTATGCACTTGGCACTTGAAGGACTACAAGTTCGACCAAAATCTTTTCCGTCTCCTTGGTCTCTAGTTTAACGGTTGTAGACGATCTAGTACCTTTTTCGTTCTCTCAAGGTCTTTTCGTAGATAAAGACGAACTAACTGATACAGTTTCGGAAACTGACACACCGAGTGTTATTTGACACCTTTTAAGACTTTCTCTACCCTTATGGTCTGGTGGACTGGACGGAGAACTCTTTAGACATACGTCCAGTCCTTCGTTGTCAATCTGGACCTGTACCTTGTTGTCTGACCAAGGTTATCCTTTTCCTCATGCAGTTCCGACATATAACAGTGGGACGAATAAATTGAAGATACGTCTCATGTAGTACTCTTTGCGACCTGACCTTCTTTGTGTTCGACCTTAGTTCTAACGGTCCTCTTTATAGTTATTGGAGTCTATACGTCTACTGTCGTGGGAATACCGTCTTTCATTTCTCCTTGATTTTTAGGAGAACTACTTTCACTTTCTCCTCTCACTCTTTCAACCGAATTTCGAGTTGTAAGTCTTTTGTTTCTGGTACCGTAGGCCAGGGTAGTGAAGTACCCTTTATCTACCCCTTTGTCATCTCTGTCACAGTCTGAAATAAAAAAACCCGAGGTTTTAGTGACGTCTACCACTGACGTCGGTACTTTAATCTTCTGTGAATGAGGAACCTTCTTTTCAATACTGGTTGGATCTATCATATAAGTTTTCGTCTCTGTAATGAAACGGCTGATTCCAGGCAGATCAGTTCCGATACCAAAAAGGACACCAGTACATACCTACACTCTCAACCTGATACTTCTTCCGACTCACGGCTTCTTAACTACGCAAACTTGACACCATAACCTCTTCTGAGGGCTCTCAGGGAACCTGACGTTCTTCTAGGTTGGTCAGGTAAGACTTTCTCTAGTTGGGACCCTAAAGAAACCTTCCTTACTACGATTTCGACTTCGAGGTCATGAGACCGGTGGAGTACGCTTCTCAACTGAGTAACCTTTTTTGAGACTACGACCCTCTCTAACCCACGTCCTCCTCTTCCCCTGCTGGGTCCTACTCTACCGACCTACCGTAGTGCCTGAGCTACCTGCACTCAGACTCACTTGAGGCCCTCTACCACTAATTGTCCCTCCGGACCGCACGACGCTAAGTACCCCACGTTTCTCAGCCTGTGCTGACTCACTGACTTGACTTGACTTGACTTGACTCCTCTTTGTCTGTTCCTCCCGTCTCTTATAAAATTTTCACACCAGTACTATACAACGGGACTCACTCCCTATAGACCTATTCTAAACTTCCTATTCCTGACCACGAAACGGTATAGACCGTAAACTCAAGATCGACGAAAAGATAAATGAAATATACTAAAACCCTTTCGGTATGATGGATTCAGACGTAAAGTGCTAGATATTTTACCCTTATCACCGTGGGTATCAGTAGTACAAAGCATTGTTACATACTCAAAACACGTATTCTGTAAAAATTCTTTTGACTTGTTTATAATCGATTGAAAATAGTCCGTGAAGAAGAGGGATGTCCAGAAGATCCGTAAAGTACAAGTCCTAGAGTCGAATTAGGAGTGGTACCGAGTGACTCCATTGTAAGATACAGGTAAAATGTCTACTCCTTTGAGTCCGAGTCCCTAAACTGCACTAAACGGTCTATAGTGATTTGCTTTACCATGTCGGCTCTGTCCCTGGACCTAGACTGAGTGTTTAGAATTGAGAAAGGGAGTGAATGATACTGGAAGTTGTTTAGTGAGGGATTCGGAAGTAAAGAGTAATAAATTCTTAGTCTCGTAGTACACAAAAGAGTAGTCTCCGGAACTAATCGTAGAATTGAGTTAGGTACATAGACTATCCTTTTTCGTCTACGGATTTGAGTTCGGTCCGAAGTTGTCATGTACTTGACTGTTGACAGTCTACAAGTTCGACCTAAATCTTTTCCGTCTCCTTGGTCTCTAGTTTAACGGTTGTAGGTGACCCAGTATCTTTTTCGTTCTCTTAGGGTCTTTTTGTAGATGAAGACGAAGTGACTGATACGGTTTCGGAAACTGACACACCTAGTGTTGTTTGACACCTTTTAAGAAGTTCTCTACCCTTATGGTCTGATGGACTACACGGAGGACTCTTTAGACATACGTCCAGTCCTTCGTTGTCAATGTTGACCTGTACCTTGTTGCCTAACCAAGGTTTAACCCTTTCCTCACGCAGTTCCGACATATAACAGTGAAACGAATAAATTGAAGATACGTCTCATGTAGTACGTTTTACTACCCGACCTACTTCGTGTTCGACTTTGGTTCTAACGGCCCTCTTTATAGTTATTGGAGTCTATACGTCTACTGTGGTGGGAATACCGTTTTTCACTTCTCCTTGATTTTTCGGAGAACTACTTTCCCTTTCTCCTTTCACTTTTTCGACCGAATTTCGAGTTGTAAGTTTTTTGATTCTAGTACCGTAGGTCAGGGTAGTGAAGTACCGTTTATCTACCCCTTTGTCACTATCTGAATAAAAGAACCCGAGGTTTTAGTGACGTCTACCACTGACGTCGTTGTTTTAATTTTCTGTGAACGAGAAACCCGAAGGGACTATCGAGTCAACCATTTCTTAGGTGGACGTTACGTCTTCTGGGGCGAAATTAAGGGTCCAGTCCTTCTAGGTGACCTCTTCCCTATCCGATGGGTGAGGTCATAAGAACCCGAAGGGAACACCAAGTCGACCATTTCTTAGGCGGACGTTACGCCCGTTGGACCAAAGTTAGGGACCCCAACCTTTCTAGGGGACCTCTTCCCTTTCCGATGGGTGAAGTCAACCGGATCTCATAAGGTACCTGATATATCAGGTACCCCCATTGTTTCTCAACCTGTACTGACCCTCTGAAAGTGAAAGTGAAAGGAACCTTCTTTTCGATACTGGTTGGATCTGTCGTATAATTTTTCGTCTCTGCAATGAAACGGTTGTTTCCAGGCGGATCAGTTTCGATACCAAAAAGATCATCAGTACATACCTACACTCTCAACCTGGTATTTCTTTCGACTCACTGTTTCTTAACTACGAAAACTTGACACCTCTTCTGAGAACTCTCAGGGAACCTGTCGTTCTAGTTTGGTCAAGTAGGATTTCCTTTAATCAGGACTTATAAATAACCTTCCTGCCTACGACTTCGACTTTGAGGTTATGAACCCGGTGGACTACGTTTCTCGACTGAGTGACCTTTTCTGGGACTACGACCCTTCCTGACTTCCGTCTCCTACTCTACCAACATACCGTAGTGACTAAGGTACCTGTACTCAAACTCGTCCGAGACCCTCAACCACTACCTGTCCCTTCGGACCGTACGACGTCAGGTGCCCCAGCGTTTTTGACTCACTGACTTGACTTGACTTGACTTTGAGTTTCTCCTACATTTTGAAGGTCTGTGTCAACCGTTTGACTAAAGTGGAGATTGGGTTAAAACTAGACACCGTCTTCCACGGACCAAGGGCGATGACCCTTCCCAAAATTCTAGTGTCGACCAGACTCGTCCGGTACCACGACACTAGATTATCACTACAGACCGTGCCTACGTCTTCAACTCTCGTCTCCAAGACACACCACGGTTTCAGTGAAGACAACCAGGATTTGTCTTTTAGGTTCATAGGAATGTTTTATTTTTGGTCGGGAGAATAAAAGAAACTGTGACTCTCAATGAACCCGAAGGGTCCACCGTGATCACCATTTCTAAGCCGGACGGTTACGTCCTCTACGTTCTCTGCGTCCAAGACAGGGACCCAGTCCTTCCAAGGGACCTCATCCTTTACCGTTGTTCGAGATCACAGGGACGGACCTTTTAGGGTCGCTGTCTCGTCGGACCACCAGATGTCAGGTACTCTCTTATTGAATTGAATGAACTTCGGTCAATTGTTGAAACTTTTTCACTTGTACTTGAATCCTCAGTAGGAGAGGTAAGACACCTGTAATAGATCAATAACTGGAAATGGGTAGTCAAGTTTACAGAGACCGTTGTGCCAGTTCTATGCCTTTAACGAAAGGTGATGAAACCTTAACTTACATCTCCCTTTTGTTTCCGTAAAGGAACCAACCTTTCCTAGTCTCAAGGAGAGATCCTAGTGAATTACTTACGGTCGGTTTCTTTCCGTCTCTTCTCGTACAAAGGGTTTGACGACTGAGTCCTCGGGTACAGGTGGAGTGACTCCGGGCTCCCAGAGGGTCGTGTGGTTCCTTTGGCATTTTGTTGTACGACCGGTCCCCTAAGTAGCTCCGTGCGTCTGAGGAAGGATGGAAGACTCTTCTTCCTAAATATACCATTGCACGATTTTTATTGAGGGTCCACACTGTCCGACGGAACACAGGGAGACAGTCGAGAGTCAATGGTCCCTACCTCCGTCGGACCCTGTGACCATTTCACTTCCCTTCCGTTCGACCGGTAGTACAGACGAGTCGGAACCCCAAGGCACGTTTCCAAACCCTCAAAGTCTATCTACACCCAGACCTGGAACAAACTTGGTGAAGGACAGTGTACTGGAACCCACTCAGTAAAGCGGAGAATTCTCGGAACCTAGTGAATAGCTCTTTCGTCTCCACGATGTGTGTCAACAAGCAGTCGTAGGCGTCTCCTGACCAAGGTCCTGGTGCGGGGGACGTCTATGGTTTTAGGGACCCCCAAGTTCAGGGAGTCCACCAGGAACCAGGACCCTTACTCCCTAGGTGACTATGTCTCCCGACTGACATGGAAGGAGGATCGTCCATAAAACTTTTAATTTACTTTATTTCTTGTGGGTCGAAAGTCTTCTCACGGACGTTGTGTTACTCTGGAGGTAGTTACACTCAAGCGAGTAACCAAAGGCCTCCTCCCACCACCTGTCCCTTCGGACCGTACGACGTCAGGTACCCCAACGTTTCTCAGCCTGTACTGACTCCTTGACTTGGCTTGACTTGCTCATACTACGTCCGACTCTCATTTGATTCTTAGGACAGTTATTTGGGTTCTCTACGTCGTCCCTTTCGACGGTCTATTCTCTCGATCAAGGACGAGGTAGATGGGACCGAGAGGTTCGAACCCTTAAAATGGGATGCAGAGACTCTGAGGCTACCGGATACACAGTGTCTCTTTGTCCAATTCTACCCCTGTGTCCGAAGTTACGGTCGAGACATACAAGACTCACTGATTCAAAACCAAATCACTAGACAGTCTCCCCCTACTATTGTTGTGGTCGGAGGGTCACTTTAATTGTTTTATTCGTGGAGTTTTACACTCGTTCTGAGTAGGAATCGAAGAAATTATTATTCTCACGATAATAATAATAAACTCACCGATATCGAATCCTTAATGGAACGAGGTTCTTCGGTCCCCGTCGTCGTCCTACCTTTCGTTGGTTTGACGTCACCTGTTGAACGGGGACTTTGTCATGTACGACCCCGAAGGGTTCACCGAGTCACTACTTCTTAGGCGGACGGTCACGTCCTCTACGTTCTCCACATCCAAGCTAGGAACCTAACCCTTCTAGGGACCTCTTCGTTTACCGTTGAGTGAAGTCACAAGAACGGATCCTCTAGGGTACCTGTCTCTCGGACCACCCGATGTCAGGTACCCCAACGTTTCTCAGCCTGTTCTAAATCGTTGACTTGTTATTGGTGTTACGACGTACCTCCCTCTACTTTGAACGTTTCTCCGGAGGTTGTGGGGCTCCGACAGGGAGGGAGTTGGTGGGGTAAGAGGGGAGGGGAGGTTTTTGTTGGTTCTATTAAGTCTTTTTTCAAACTTTCTACATTTACAGGTGAAGAGCCCCGAGACATCAAGTTTAAGGTTCTTTTTCGTTTCGATGTTATAGTCGTGATTAATTAGAGGGTCTATCGTTGTCAGGGTAATGAGTTGACTATTTAGATTAAGGATAGACAAGCCGTCCTTAGGGACTCGGTGTATTTGGGTCCGGGCTCAAAATACATTAGACTTTCCCGAGAACTATCGAAGACCTCAGAAAGGAGAGTGGTGGGTAGAACGTCGTAACTCTTCTAGATGAGACACTCAATTACCTTCTTTACCGAAGGGAGCCGTGAAAGGGGTAGACAGAATTAAAAAATTTAATATGAAAATAATTTGGGAATTCCTTTTACCTGAACGTCTCAAGAGTAATTTGTCCCTTGATACGTGACGTATTTTATCTCTCTACTTTAAAAAAAAATTCGTTGGGAGTGTTAAGCGGAATTACTTAAGAGGGAGGCGACGATATAATGTCTCACACACGTTTATTTATCTCGTGAAACACTCACCACCTACCCGTTTACCTATACGTTCGTCGACTATGATCAAGACCGTCGGAGGTGAACCCTAGAAAGAAGGACCCTTGTGTTTCGTAACCCGCGTACTACAGTGTCGGAAAAGAGAGACCTATGACTGGATTAGGACCCGACCTTTCCGTTGAGCAGGGACCATGGAGAGTACCTCCCCCTTAGGGAGGGTGTGTTGGTAAAGTCTCCTTCTACACCCTCAGACGAAGGGTCCTCTCAAAGACAACAACAACAAGCCAACGACAACTCAGACTGAGAAACCTTGGGGTACATGACCTCGTATAGTCCGAGGAGACAGGAGGTGACAGAGGGTCTCAAACGAGTTTAAGTACAGGTAACTCAGCCACTACGATAGTTTGTAGAGTAGGAGACAGCAGGGGAAGAGGAGGACGGAAGTTAGAAAGGGTCGCAGTTTCAGAAAAGGTCACTCAGTCGCGAAGCTGAGTCCACCGGTTTCATGACCTCCAAGTCGAAGTCGTAGTCAGGAAGATTACTTATAAGTCCTGACTAAAGGAAATCCTACCTGACCAACCTAGAGGAACGTCAGGTTCCCTGAGAGTTCTCAGAAGAGGTTATGATGTCAAGTTTTCGTGGTTAAGAAACCACGAGTCGAAAGAAATACCACGTTGAGAGTGTAGTGTAGGTATGTACTGGTGACCTTTTTGGTATCGAAACTGATGTACCTGGAAACATCTGTTTCACTACAGGGACGAAAACAAATGACTCGTGGATGAGACCGGTCCAAGTAACGATTCACGAAAAGGATCATAGGTACCAATAGTCGACACCACTTGACCTAATACCAAGGGTTACGGTGTCTTAATATGTAGGTACGAGAAACAGTACACTGAACACCCACCCCAGATGAGAGAACGGAGTAACCACAACGTGAGTCAGTACACTGAACAGAACCGGTTACTTTATACTCTCCTTAGTGTCACAATGTCAAGATTCGAAGTTGTCCGTAGTGCAAAGGTTAGAGAACGTGAGGACGGTAGTGGTATTGTTCTCTCGAAGACCAAGCGTTTCCTCTGTTGTGTGTCGGATCTCAGTATGGGTCGACTTTAGTCGGTTTGTGATCAGGTAGTCGTGTCTCTCTTCACTCTTTCTGTTCTCTGTGGCTACCGGTTATCCGTGCACTTTTCTATGAGTTGTAGTGATTAATGATCCCTTTATGTTTAGTTTTGACTTAACTCTAAAATGTAGTATGATCAGCCTTACCGGTAGTAGTTTTTTGGATGTGTATTACTTATGACCTCTCCCACACTTCTTTTCCCTGGGAGGATGTCCCATCCACCCTTACATTGAACCACATCGGTGATATATCTTATCACACCTCCAAGAAGTTTTTTGATTTTTATCTCAACGGCATACTAGGACATTAGGGTGAGGACCTGTATATAGGTCTTTTCTGATTTGCATCAAGTCTTTCTGTGTACGTCGGGGCAAAGTACCGTCGTGACGAGTGTTATCGGTTCCGAACCTTCGTCGGATTCCCAGGTAACTGTCTACTTACCTATTTCTTCTTTACCACGTATATGTACGTTACCTTATAGTGAGTCGGTATTTTTACTGACTTGACAACGGTAGACGTCGTTTTACCTGCCTGGTCCGCTGCCGCGGGTGAGGTCACGAGAACGGACCTTTTAGGGTACCTGCCTCGTCGGACCACCCGACGTCAGGTACCCCAGCGCTTCTCAGCCCGTGCTGACTCGCTGAAGAGAAAGTAAAAAGTGAAAGTACGTGACCTCTTCCTTTGCCGTTGGGTGAGGTCACAAGAACGGACCTCTTAGGGTCCCTGCCCCCTCGGACCACCCGACGGTAGATACCCCAGTGTGTCTCAGCCTGTGCTGACTTCACTGAATCGTCGTCTCTAATAGAATAATTTGATTACATTTAGTGTGTCTCTTTCTGTTTGTAGTATGCCATAGTGAATCTACACCTTAGAATTTTCTTTACTATGTTTACTTGAATAAATGTTTTGTCTTTATCTGAGTGTCTGTATCTTTTGTTTAAATACCAATGGTTTCACCCTTTCCCTTCTCCCTTTTTAATCCTCGAACCCTGTTTTTCTGTGTGTGATGATATATATTTTATTAGTTGTTCCAGGATGACAGATCGTACCTCTTGATATGTAATAGAACATTATTGTATATTACCCTTTCTTGGACTTTTTATATGTGTATGTATATATATTGACTTATTGAAACGACTTGTGGTCTTTGATTGTGTTGTGACATATAGTTGATATGAAGTTTTATATATATATCTTTTTTTCCTTCTTTACTTTGGTATGAAGTTTGTTTAATAATGATATAATCTAAACCCAAAAACAACGATAACAATACCAACAGAACCAGGCTGCAAAAGAACAAACACCTTATTTTACGACTACTGTCGCACGAAACTTTTGTCGTAACAGGGATTGTTTTAAATATGGTCATGGGCAGTTTCACAGACGTTACTTCCCGGTCGAAACAAAAAAAGGGTTTATACAGTGTCTGGCCAGGATCAGCACGTACCTCGACGGTCATTAGTCCGCTGGGATGCGTACACACGATTGAGCGAAGTCGCCACAGGTCGAGACGTTGGGACACCTGACATCGGGTGGTCCGAGGAGACAGGTACCCTAAGAGGTCCGTTCTTATGACCTCACCCGACGGTACTGGAAGAGGTCCCCTAGAAGGACTGGGTCCTTAGTTTGGGTTTAGAGAATGTAGAGAACGTAACCGTCCGTACAAGAAATGGTGATCGCGGTGGACCCTTCGGGTTAGTACACCAGGATGAGACACACTAATCATGAACGAACGTAGTGGTCGTAGAGTGGTGACTTAAAGTTGTTGTGAAACTGACCAGATATCGATCAAGCTACTACGTTCACGGGGACCGGAGGAACGTTCTGATCTAACGATATTTTCAAAAATGTACGACCAAGAGTCACAGGTCAACTAGAACAGATCTTGACAACTGTTTCTAGTGTCTACGTGTCGAGTCTCTGATCTGAAACTCACTACGACCCGACGTCAGTTCGCCCCGAGGTAACGGAGGATCAAGGTCAGGACCCACCTCGGGGTTTTACTGTTTCTGTGTGACTTTTGGAGATTTACACGACCCCTGAATCCGACTTCAAGTGACTCAGGAATCCAGGTACTCCACTGGAAAGTGTCCACGACGTTCAGACGTCCGTCACTGTAAAGTGGACATGAGATCTAAGGAAGGGTTCCTCCTTTAAAGTCCACGCACCGGTCTCTTGGGAAGTCACGGTCGATGTACGACTTGAACCCAAAGAGGTGGACATGTTCTTGTCGCACGGAGACTTTTATCGTTCCCATGTTCGAGTACTCGAGTCACTCCTGGACCTACAAATTGTCTCCGTTGAGCGCCGTTGTTCACCCTAAGTCGCGAACCAGAGACCTCCGTCTGCGAGTTCAAAGTTCAAGTGTAGGACCGAGGCGGTGACCGGTCGACACACTGAAACGTTCGAGAGGGTGTAGAGGCTCGGACTCAAAGGAGTCGACACTTTATGCCGATTTCAAAATTAAGGGAGGACCGCAGTGAGACTTCTAATTATTCTACTGGGGACTTTTCTTAGTCGTCTGAGGTGCTCCGTCTCCCTCGCGAACAGTTGCCACTGACATTAATAACACCGAAGGGTCGACCACGTCACCATTTCTTAGGTGGACAATTACGTCCTCTGCTTCGTCTACTGTCCCCAAACTAGGGACCCGTCCCTTTTAGGGGGACCTCCTCCTTTATCGTGGGTGAAGTCATGAGAACGGACCTTTTAGGTGACCCGTCTCCTCGGACCGTCCGATGTCAGGTATCCCAGCGTTTCTCAGTCTGTCTCGACTCGTGTGTGTGCACGCGGTGATGTGTGGTGGCAATAGTGACACGTTTGTGTCCACTACCGCAACTAGACTTCCGACGTCCCTTCTACAGTCTTCCGGTTCTACTCCCAACTGTCTCAGTCACTGGGACCTTGACTCAATTTGGTTGTCCGGTGGGTGTCGAGTTTGGGTGTTAGACCCCGACACCACGTCTGTCTCGGGTGGAGGTTGTTTCGGTCGGACGGTATTCCGGTGGTTCGGACAAAGGGAGACGTCTCCCGACCGTCGGTGCACGCGGACAAGAGTCAAGTGAGGGCATAGTAAGGGGGATTATAGAGGGACCCCCGACTACCTACCGCTGTCCGCTGTTAGATATCGATACACTGTCTTACAAATGATGGTCGGGAGATCCTTTACTAATGAAGCTCCATTAAAACTTGGAGGTCTGATACTACGTCACAGAGTATATAATTTGACGTCACTCGTCACATATTTTCATAATGTTCCTCTGGAACATAAAGTGTCAAATGACCCCTTTCTCGCACGTCCCCGTTTAACCAAGACCCCCTTTCACTCGTACTCCCTACGTTTAAGACAGAATACCTCCCTTCCCTCTAAGTCGAAGCGCCGATGTTCTGGTTCCAGTTACGACTAAGGTAGGGAGACCTGGTGAGGTCCCCTCCGAGGTGTAGGTGACTCCTGTCTATGTGGTAACAAATCAGTGAGTCAACACAGGTCGAGAAATATTGAGGTACCTGACATCGGGCGGTCCGAGGAGACAGGTACCCCTCAGAGGTCCGTCCTGTGACCTCACCCAACAGTACGGGAGGAGGTCCCCTGGAAAGGTTGGGTCCCTAGCTTGGGCCCAGAGACGGTAGAGGACGTGACCGTCCGTCCAAGAACTAATGATCGTAGTGGACCCTTCTTATGTGTGTTGTATTGGGTGTGATTGTTCCGAGATCCTGGTTCGGTGTCGACGAAGGTCTTCTACCTACCTAAAGAAGGACGGAGAACATGTTGGTAATGGTTTTTACCTAAGGAACCCCCATGAAGGATTGAAGTGTTTGGAGAAAAGGGGTACTTTCAAAAGATTTTCAATCTGCATATCTGGTTGCCTTGTTTTATCCCAGGTCTCCAACTGAGGAAGTATTTATCCGTGGACTGAATGTTGTTTTAAGGGGTCTTCGTCTCCCACTTTCTACGACAAAAGTTAATGACCACGACTCAGTTAGGTACCACCTTTGTTTTAGTCAAACTTGGGACGGTATGTGGTTTTAATTATGGTCTACCTAACATGTCCATTGCACTTTCCCTTTGGTTATCTTGCAAATCCGTTTTCGGACCCTCTTACATAAGTACTGGAACCCCATCCGTTTCTAAAGAGTTTATCCAGTGTTTTCACGTTGGCCTTCCTCTTCTGACTATAAAACCTACTATCCGTGTTGCCAAGTATCACTAGTTTGATATGACACCTCCCTTACTTTGTGTGGGTTCTCTCACCCTTACCTATAAACGTTTAAGTTTTTCCTGAACATAAGTTTTTCAGAATTTCTCTTGATGTCTAGCCATTCTTTCTCCGTCTGTTGGGTTTCTCTTATCACCGGTTTTCTGTACTTGTTCTTCACGTGTTTTCTACTAGAGGTTGATCGGTTATTCATGCACTTTTCCACTAGTCTATGATCTTTTGTGCGGTTAATTTTGATAGTACACTGTAACGAGTAAGAATGGCCTTATCTGATTTTACATTTTCAGTATCTGTGGTTGTATATGCGCGTACGAGTCAGGACAAGTCGAGAAACACTGACGTACCTCACATCGGGTGGTCCGAGGAGACAGGGACCCTAAGAGGTCCCTTCTTATGACCTCACCCAACGGTAAAGGAAGAGGTAGTGTAGAGGACTCACCGGACGTGACCGTCCACTAAGAAATGGTGACACGGTGAATCCTTCGGGTTTCCAACCTCTCTAACGTTTGAGAGTCTATAATAGTCGCTGCTACATTTTAACCACATTTGTGAAGGATTTCCTAAAGTGTCACGGACGATTTCTGTTAATACATATAGTAGAAACTGAGTCGTTAAGATGAGTGTTCTTTACGTATGTATGTAAGTGGTTATTTGTGCGTGTTCTTATAAGTATCGTCGGGATAAACATAATCGACTTTTGACCTTTGTCGGGTGTACAGATAGTTGTCAACTTAATTATTTAATTGATGTCCCTGAAAGGACTATCAGGTCACCAATTCCGAGGTTTGAGGGTTACGTCCCCCGGACCCAAGCCAGGGACCAGTCCCTTGATTCTAAAGTGTACGGTGGGTGACGATTCTGGACCACGTCGATTTATTTATTTATAAAATTAATTAATTAATTAGCTGATACCATAGTAGTGTACCACCTTATCACGAGACGCTACCCCTACTCAATGCATATCGATGTACGTGTTATATTAAATATAAAAATACACATATAATTAAGTTAAATATATATGTTAATTAAGATAATTAAAGGTATATAGAAGTACATTGTAGATAGAAAAATATTTAAAGTGACGACTTTTAATGTTTCTGATAGGTTTGATCGGATACGAAGTCTTCAGTTCTCCCATCTATAACCCCCTCTCACTGAAGGGGTTCTCATAGAGGGATGAACTGAAGACTTCGTAATATATGTTTATATGCAATGAGCAGTTATTTTTTAAGGGGGGGGGGGGGTTTTTTTTTTTTTTTTAAGGTTCAGAAGATCCTAACCCAGGGGTCTAACCTGGTGTTCGAACGTTCCTTCTTCCGTTCCACTCAAAAACCGAAGAAGGAACCTCTCTACCCTGAGACCTGTTCCCTTTTATAGGGATGCGTCCACCCTGTAATATGACTATGAGTGACCGGTTTTCCGTAATTTTTTTTTACAGGTGGTCTCGTCTACCTTCCCCCTCCTCCGTCGGTAGGAATGGACGGTCCGGGACACGAGCCATGGAAACACGTGGACAGAAGTGAGTTCGGAGTGGACCCGAGGTCCACCGCACCCCACCCCCCTCCACCCATTCATGACGTAGCAGGACACTCGACTCGTGACGACTCCTTTGACTCCGTGTCTCTCCCCGGTCGTGTGTGTGGGTCCAGAGTCACTGAGGTTTAGGTTCGAGGGTCGGAGGTTCCCGTCGGGCGTCTGGGTGTCGTCGAGTGACGTGTCCCCACCGGTAGAGGGGTCCCGGGACGCAGAGGCACTGGAGGGTCTTTTGTGCACCCCTGGTCTGCCCGTTCTCCTCGGGAGGCCGAGTCGGAGCAGAGGCAGAAATCAACCGTGCTAGACGAGGTGCATCGTCTTCTCTACAAATGCGACAATTGTTCCGTGCGACAATTAATTCTGTCGCCATGGGAGTCCCCCAAAATTAAATCCCATCCGTCGCTGGCTCTATTTCTTCTACAAGTCAGGTAGCCGACACACGTAAAAGATGTGGGTTGACCGAAGGTGCACCTGAAAAATTACTTCCACTAAGACGAAAGAGCAATACTAAAGGTTTATGGACGTTTGTTCCCGAAGCGACAGAGTCTTCCTAAGCCTCAGACATGACCCCCTCGACTATTGTCTCCCTTCTATACACTCCGTCGTTTCTCCGACCACTCCTGCATGCGTCGGGGCCAAGTTTGGGGTCCCGGGAGCGAATAGTCGTCACTACTCAGTGAGCAGGAGCTACTCGGGGTCTGAGGAGCCACTTTTTGGTCCCAGCTGTACGGGTCCATTATCCCAACAACTCCAATGTCTTAACCTTGTGTACATACACACATGTGTGCACTGTACACATGTATGCGTGTATCCATGTGAGCAGAGTAAAGCGTGTCAAGACCCGTATATGGTTTCACGAGTCAATAACGGTTGTCAACAATCCTGATACGAGTGTCGTGTGACAGGAGCCAAGTCGAAACCCTTTGACCGGATCCACAACATTTCTAGAATTGAAGTCTCTTTAATAGTTTCAACGGGTTCCAGTGAATCGAGAACACCAACCCATAGACCGGTCTCACTCCAACCCAGGGTGAACACAGACTGAACTCGGAGAGGAAAAAGTCCGGTCAGATGACGTTTACACTGGACTTAACGGTAGAGGGTCAGAGACGGGTCTTCGACTCTGCCCTCACTAGACGTGTCTCCCGGGTCGGACCGTGTGGCACTCTTGGGGGAAACAAAGATTCGCGCACTGGAAGTGTGACAACCGAGGGGACTGGGTACTCCGAAAGGAGAGACCGACGACAAGAACCGGTTCCTACTGTGTCGAACACCTAAAGTGTCGTAGTCCTCCGAGGTAATCCCCGACGGACTCCGTATCCTTCTCGAGTCTTAATAGTCTGGGAGATTTTTATCGTCGTTCCCGAGGGGAACCACGTTCGAGGGGGAAGGGTGCGGGGGTCACTCACTGTTCCCCTGGTCATTCTGTCCCAGTTTCACAAGACTACGGCCTAAGGTTTCATTTGTTCGGACCCGGGGAGATTTCAGATCTAAAGTCGACGACCACGAAGTAGGGACGGGTAAGGTCGGGACCGAAGATGCGTACTGACCTAAGGTCGGTACCCTTCTCCCTAAGTCTACATCTAAGTTCAAGTAGATATGAGGGGTTCCCTCAGTTTTGCTGTACTCCAAAATAGGAGTGGGGGTTGTTGTGACTACATAGATGACAATTTAATGTGTGTATTAGGATATGATTATGTAGTGTCTGTGCGCCGCTATACAGATAATACTTTGTACCCCTCTTTACCTCTCCCTCTCCCCTCCCTCCCCCTTCCCTCTTCCCCTCCTACTTCTTCCCTTCTTTTATGTACTTTACCTCTCTTTCCCTCTTTTATGTAATTCACATTTTTCCTTCTTTGCCTTTTATCTATATTTATCTGGCAGACTAGGAAAGAAGGGTGTGAGGGCATGTATGTCAGGTGTGAGACCCACGGGTAATATGAGTAAGTATTCACTCGGTGGGAGAGTAGACTCGTCGACGGGAACTGGTTTTCCTCCCCGGAACGTAACTTCGACTGCAGGGAGTGGTGGGATTCCAATCCGTCGACTGTATCGCTGTGTTTTCCAGTTGGGGGATACTACATTGAGTGGTCGGTCTCTAGGACCTTCCTGGTCCGCCTTCGATCTGAGGTCGACTTCAGGGGTGGGAACGAATAATCGAAAAACGGAGAAGTAGGACGAAGGGACTGAGAACCTATCCAAAGAGGTCTCACAGGAGAAGAGACATTCAGTATACCTAGGTTTAGGAACGGAGTCCGAGACGAGGGTCCCTTGGACTTGGTTCTTTGTGTAGGGTCTTTATATTGAGGGGTTTGTCTACGCTATCTTTTATGTGTCTTTCTCTTCAAGAATAGGGAAGAACGGTGTGGGCCCTCCTAGTAGGACACGACTGGGACCAAACGCTACGGGGCAAAGTCTCTGGTGACGATATCCCTTCAGCTCGAAACCGTCCTAAACGTCCTCCTCTCTCCGGCCCACTCTAAACGTCCTACTTTTCTCCCGAGACCAACGGGTCCTCTTTTACCTTACCCCTACCCTTGGTCCGACCTTCGTCGTTGTCGTTATTCCTCTACGAAAACCGTCGGACCTACTCCCACCACCCTCCCACCTCTCTTCGCCGACTACCCCTTTTCTGAACCCTCCACCCTAGAGATGATACGCCTCCTCGTCCACACACCCGACCCCTCCTCCCCCTCCCTCCTCGAAGTAAGACCTGAGTCGAGACGACGGACTCGGTTCGGGAGATAGGGACTTTCCCTGATCTTCAAGTCTCTTCTTGGTGTGTGTAGGAGGTATCGGGAATGGACAATATTACTGTAACAGTACTAGACTACGGAACCGGGAAAGTTTACAGTCGAGGTGTTCCGCCCCTGAGGTGAGATCAAAGGTGTCAAAACTCACGGACCGTGTCCCAGACTGTGGACCGTCCACAAACTGTTCATAAAGACATTCTTAGTTCTCTCCCTTCCCTACGCACCTACAAGTCCTAGTGCCGTAAGGCCTTAAAGGACAGACTGAAAGTAAGGAACCACCCAGTGCTTTCAACAAAGTCTTTGTGAAGTGGTGATGAGTCCGACCGTATTGCTTTACGATATCTGATTGACCAAATTCCCCGAAAGAACCACCGAGTCACCGTTTCTTAGGCGGACGGTCACGTCCTCTACGCCCAAGATAGGGACCCAACCCTTCTAGGGGACCTCCTCCCGCACCGTTGGGTAAGGTCATAAGAACGGACCTTTTTAGGGTACCTGTCTCCTCGGCCCACCCGATGTCAAGTGCCCCAGTGTTTTCTCCGCCTACTTTGAAGCGTTGATTCGTTGGTGTTTGTCCCGTGTGTGGTGTTTCGCACAAGTTCTTCGACGTTCTGATCTACGTTAAATGAAACAACTGGTAAACAACTCGTGAATGACATATTTTTCGACTCCGTCTGTCCTCCGACTTCTGTGATATCCAAGACGGGTGGCCTCTTGGACTCCCTTTCTGTTCGCATACGTCCGTCCCGAGACTCTCGGGTGTGCGTCTTGGGACGCCTGAAACTCCGGTGTAGATGACCCCAGGATGGGGTAGAAGAGTCAAATTAATAACCGAATCGAAGCCACACAATGAATTAGGGAGACTCCGAGGTAGAGGAGTGGACATTTTACTCCTCCTTTTATCACCGTGGATGGAACACTCGACGACACTCCTAATTTATTATCGTTATCATTATTTATCGTACATAACTCGGGGGTTCGAGGTCGTGACATATGGACCGTGTGTCGTCTACGAATTGTTTACAAGTAACTTACTTAATTAACTCGTGAATGGTACACAATCTACGACAGAACAAAAATTAATAACTTAAAAGAGTTGTTGAGACACCCTGGGGCTTACTGACAAAGTGGGAGAAAGTCCACTCTTTTGACTCTGGGACCCTGAAATTCACATAGTAGGTTTTAGTGTGACGATCATTTACTGTCTTATGTGAAACGGTTGTTTCCAGAAATATCAGTTTCGATACCAAAAAGGCCGTAAGTACATGCCTGACTACACTCTCAACCTGGTATTTATTCCGACTCACGGTCGTGTAACTACGAAAGTTTGATACCACGACCTCTTCTGAGAAATCTCAGGGAACCTGACGTTCCTCTAGGTTGGTCAGTTAGGATTTCCTTTAGACGGAACTTATAAGTTACCTTCTTGACTACGACTTCGACTTCGAGGTTATGACACCGGTGAACTACGCTTCTCGGCTGAGTAACCTTTTCTGGGACTACGACTCTTTCTAACTCCCGTCCTCCTCCTCCCCCGCCGTCTCCTACTCTACCGACCTACCATAGTGGTTACGTTACCTGTACTTAAACTCGTTTGAGGCCCTCTACCCCTTCCTACCCCTTCGGACCACACGAAATCAGGTACCCCCGCGTTTCTTGGCCTGTGCTGAATTACTGACCTGTTGTTGTTTGCTGTCTTATCCTAGGTTGGGTCGGGTTCAGACCTCGGTCACAGGAGTCGGACGACTTACATTTAGTGTGTCGGACGAGGTTCCGGACGACTGTAGACGCGGGGGCGTTAATGCCTTAGGAGAGGCTCGGGCCACACCCGTGGACCCATTGTCCCTCGGGGCCCTCTCTATACTAGTCTCGGGACTACACACTAGTGTGCACACTAATTCCCTCTATTAAGACCGAGGGTGTGTCCCGGTCTAGATCCCACTTCGCTCGCTCCGTGGGTGGAGTCCGTGTTTTGAATTGTTCTTCGGCTTTTCCAAGTGATTGTTCTATTTATTTCTGTCTTAGTCATAATGACTATAAAGGAAAACGGGATCCGAAGTGATTTCGAGTCGTTTCGTGACAATACTTAGGACAGAATTTCACAACTATAAAACAAGTAGTACCTAAAAAAAAAAACGTCATTAACTTTTTATGTCGTAACCTTATAGTAACAAGAACTAACGACTCTAAAAACCACAGTTGGAAGGAAACACGGACTCAGGTCCAGGAGGAGGGTACTGAATAAATAAGTACAAAGGAGTTTCGTTTTTTTTTTTTTTTTTTTCCCAGGTACAGAGTCAAAGATGTAGACACTTTACCCAAAGAATTTTGGATTTGAGAGTCTCAACGACCGTCACGATCTCTTATAAGAAGCCCAAGTTCGGGACGAACACACTGTGAGTCGTCTTCAATGACAGACTAGAGCACCTTGTCCTAGTGGGACCGGCACGGGAACCGACTGGGTCCTCAGTAAGTCCTGAAAGGAACATTCGAAGTCAGAGCCAGTGTGACAAGAGGTAGGATAAAGGAGTAGGTGTGGAAGGTTGGGAAGGACGGGTGGTGTTGGTCATTTCTGTTAACATGTCTCATTGAATAAGGGTTTCTTCAAGATCTCGTCTTTTTTTTAGGAGGTTCTTTAGTCACATTTTGTCTCAGAACAAGAAACTGTTTTAGACAAGGCTTGGTCCGTTGACTTTTGTTTGTAACGAAGAAGGCGACCACAGTCTTTTGGTCCGTGACACACCACTCCGGAGGACCTCTCCCGACTTTATAAGAAAAAGAGTCCCCTCTACTTTGGGTCGGAGTATGTGACGTCAACCCTACCGAAGGTTGGGGGTGTAAGTCCTATAAACGATAAAACTAACATACTCGGGTTCAGTCCATGTGTGCGACCCCGAAGACTTATATAAATGTTCCTTTAGTCGTATTATGTGTCAATTATAAGTCTTATACTAATTAGGTTTTCGGGGCGAGGTATAAGGTTAATGTAGGTGACGAGGGGATGCACCCGACCAAAACGGATTTACGTATACCTCAGTTAACCTCGCGGTCTAAATGCCTCCGACGGCTTTCCGACCACGAGACTACCATTATTCAATATAAGGATAATGCCCCACCCGTTATTTCTTAGACTATAAATAAGACGACGTAAAAACTCTTTGAGAACCTTTCTTAGATCCGACGACCTTGTGTCGCTGTATAAAGGGTTTGTTTAACAGGGGTGACGTCAAACTGACAAATCTCCTCGGCCTCAGTGAAATCTTTGGGTTATCGGATTTTTTTTAAAAAAATTAAAATTTTTATTTTTTACTTAAATTTTTAATTTTAAAACATTAAATTTTTATATTTAGTAAATTTACAATTTTTAATTTTTTTTTAAATTAATTTATATTCTTCGGGTCATAGGTTCATGAACCCGAAGGGACCACCGAGTCTACCATTTCTTAGACGGACGTTACTTCCTGTGGGACCGAGCTAGGGACCCAACCCTTCTAGAGGACCTCTTCCCTTATCGGTGGTGAGGTCATAAGAACAGACCTCTTAGGGTGCCTGTCTCCTCGGACCCCCCGATGTCAGGTACCCCGGCGTGTGTGCTGTGCGTGTATAGGCTCGTGAGTTCATCCGAGGGGTCTTGGAGGTGATACTAACCACTAAAGAGTGATGGGACTCTATTCTGCGGACCGAGACAGTAGGACCATCAGTGTCCGACATACTGGAACCGTACTGGGAATCTGGAGAGACTTGGAGAAAAAGAGGTAGACATTTTACCCTTATAGTTATCGTTGGAGTCTCAAGACAACGGTCCTAATTTACGTTACGTGGACCCGTCCGGTCACGGACCGTGTATCATTGGTAGATTACCCACCGAAAATTCCTTGACCTTAAACGTTTTCCTATTTACTCATTTTCGACTAGAGAAGTTGAGTACTACCGTGGATAGTGTTGTCACGTAGGAGTCTTTACACCACTAGCGTGGTGCACACCTACATCCCTTGTTCAAAACTCCCTTGTACCTACCATTAAAATTTCGACACGTGAATGTAAGGGTGAGGTCACAATAACGGACCTTTTAGGGTACCTACCTCCTCGGACCACCCGACGTCAGGTACCCCGGCGCTTCTCAGCCTGTGCTGACTCACTGAAGGGAAAGTGAAAAGTGAAAGTACGTAACCTCTTCCTTTACCGTTGGTGAGGTCACAAGAACGGACCTCTTAGGGTCCCTGCCCCCTCGGACCACCCGACGGCAGATACGCCAGCGTGTCTGAGCCTGTGCTGACTTCGCTGAGTCGTCGTCGTCGTCGTGAATGTAATCACGTGGAACTTCTACGTGATTATTTGTGAGTCGGAGCACTAAAACACTGGTACTAACGGACCCGGTTCCGATGTCTCCCTACTGACAATCTTGTTTAGGAATTTTTTTATTTTAACATATTGACTTCTCTCCCATTTTTAGAACTTCCACTATAATTTCATTGACTCCAAACCCTTTGTAACAAGACCTTCCTCTTTTTACCACTGTATTTTTTTAGAATCCTAATCGTCTCGTTTAGAACCCCAATCGTATTTATATAAAGATATAAAATTTGTAATTTTTAGTCATAGGTACTTCCCATTCTAACACCCATAGGTCACAACAGGACTTAAGGGGTCTTCCAACAATTTAACGGTTCAGTGCAAGTTGAGAAACTCCTGGGGTGCCTGACGTCGTCCGGTCCGAGGAGACAGGAGGTGATAGAGGGTCTCAAATGAGTTTAAGTACAGGTGACTCAGACGCTACGATAGATCGGTAGAGTAGGAGACGGCGGGGGAAGAGGAAAACGGAAGTTAAAGGGGTCTACCAAGGGTGACAGGTAAGGGTGAGTAAAGGGTGGACGTCCTTTCGTGTAAACTTTCGTTTGGTAACTTTCGTCCTACGAATATCTCTCTTTGAATTTACAAGAGTGTAAATAAAAAATTCGTTTATTAGACAGTTGAAACGATAAAGTGGTTTCAACTTTATTGTTATTAGATTACCGAGTCTAATAAAAGGTTGTAGGGACTATTGATTACCGGTACTTTACCACTACGGTACGTCACCAACTCTTGACGACCCGAGGTCTTGTAGGGTACACCAACTTAATTTTGGTGGAATCTCTAGTTCTTGAGTTTAAGTCTGATATTTTCCTCTCTCAACCGAGCTCGAGAAAGACGACCTCAAAATTGTCGATCTCTCGACGATTCCGGAAACGGGAGAGGAGAGGATTCAGGTCTCGTGAGAGAGAGAGAGAGGTAGGTCCGACCTTTGACGTCTTGTTCCTCGAAGACTTCGTCGTTCGTACCCCAAACAAACAAACCCCCCACCCCGCGAGTGGATACAAATACATTTAAAGACTTCAAGAGAGTGAGTGTTCAATTCTCCTCTTCGAGAAAAGGAAACCGTTTACCCAAAAGTCTAATGGCTACCACCCGCGAGAATGAGTCTTTGACCCTATTCTAAGTCTTACAGACACCTAGGGGACTTTACTAATCGTTTCGAGACACACACACACACACACACACACACACACACACACACACAGACGCAGGTGTGTGTACCTACGATTCATAAAGGAAACCCCTGTCAGATACACGTAGGTCGTTTAACGACAAACCTCGAAGTCCTACACCTTAAAATTGCGTTTTCTGCTTTCTGCCCTTTGTCGACGTAGTCAATTCTCACCTCTTCCCCCAAACCCCACACCACACCGACCCTACCTTTTTCTCCAAATTCTCTATAAAGACACCTAGTACTCAGGAGTGGATCACAACCTCTTAATGTTATTCACTTATACTCAATAAGACTTTAAAAAGGACCCTCGTAATCTGACAGAAGACAACTAGAGTTGTCGAGACCTCTGGTCTAGTGTATTCGTGACGTAGCTACGGAGAGAGACGTAGAGCAGAGAAGAAGGTTCACGAGTAGGGGATCTTCCGTCCTTGACGGATTAAGTCCGATTAATGTGTAGTATGGGAGGAGGCAGACGCGAGCACAAACGGTTTAGGAACGTCTTCCTTACTGACACGGTCGGAAATCCTCGGTAACCAGTTTTCACGTATTCGAAACGAAGGTTCACCTGTGCATGAGTTTGACACTAGAGGTAGTGTATTAATATTCCAAAAGAGCCCGTTCAATGTCTGAGTAAACGGAGGTGTCAAAGGGTAGGTTTTCTACCGCCACTTGTGGGGATCAGGCGTACCGAGAACTCTACTAAGTCACTCACTGACCTAAAGGAATCGAATTGCGATTACAAGGACCATGTACGCTCCGTGCACCGGTTAACATCAATGACGAGGTTTTTGTGTAAACAAACTTTCCGGCTGGGACGAATTAACAAATTTTTAGTAAATCCCAGTCGTCGTATTTAGAGTTTGACGGTGATTGAAATTGTGTTGTAATAAAGTGGTTTATTTCTGAACGACTCTCGGAAGGTGTACGAGACACATCCCGGTGTCACTACGTTAAGAACGACAACATCCACTGGATCCCTTGAGATGGATCCAAAGTTCACCTAAGAAAGACCAAGTCCTTTTCAGACCTACTAGCTCTCGACGATAACGGTAAAACCACCACCCCCTTGGTAAGAGACAGAAACTTTCCTTATTTAGTCCATGGGTCTCTACATTAAAAAGTCAAGTACCCCAGGTTACCCCTCCTTATTTCAGTCCACCGTCACCGAGTTCTTAGAGTGTTGGGGGTAGTGTAAAAGTTTTACTCTTTTGTGAACCGACGAGATTTAGTCTGGAGACGTCTTTTTCTTTATCTTGAAAGAAGAGGGTTGAGAGGTCACCGAAGTAAAGAGGTTGTAGTAGTCCCACAGGTTCCGTGGACGGGGTTGACCGAGCCTTTTGAGCTAATGTTTAGGTCTTTTAGGGACTGATTAGTATTCTGTGCGCTTAATCTTTAACACTCAATTAAACTAAAAGGTCAGTCAACTCCCGAGCAGTCTTTTAGAAGACGTTAAATTCGGGAGACCGACCAATAGAAAGTTATGTACGTCACCAAGAGAGGACGAGAGTTAAGACCAAGACAGTGACTCCTCGATACATCGGAACCCGTTCAAAGACTGGCAGAATCAATAGATAACGACGTAGTGTTGTAAGGAGTTCGAATCGCCGAATTTCGGCGTGTGCTAGCTATGGAAAGTCAAAGGTACTCAGTCATCAGGTCCATACCGAATCGACCCAGAAGAGTCCCAGGGTGCTACGAAGTTAGTTCGACAGTTCACCCGAGGAAAGGTCTCGAGTCACAGATGAAGACTCGAGTGTCCCAACGACCGTCTTAAGTAAAGAAGCACCAACATCCTGACTCCAAGGGTAACAGAAGGACCAACAGTAGACCCCGACGAGAGTCAAGGGTCTCCCGCAGACGTCAAGAAACGAGACACTGAGAAACGGTTGTACGATTGAAGGTATCGTAATTAAACAACCCACAAGCGGCACTAGGAGACTTCATCTACGTTAATGATAAGGGCGAATCGTCTACTCCTTTGATCCCAAATTATTTCACGACGCCGACCATGTTACTATAGGCTGATCGTTCACCGTTGTCTCGGGTTTTGGTTTAGTTTCCACGTATTGGTGATATTCTAGAACGTACGACACAGAATAATTTTGAACCAACTCCCTGAAGGGACCATCAGGTCACCAATTCTTAGGTGAAAGGTCACGTTCCCTGCACCCAAGTTAGGGACCAACCCCCTGATTCTAGAGTGTATGAGAACGGACCTTTTAGGGTACCTGTCTCCTCGGACCTTCCGACGTCAGGTACCCCAGCGGCTCCCAGCCTGTGCTGACTCGCTGAAGTGAAAGTGAAAAGTGAAAGTACGTAACCTCTTCCTTTACCGTTGGGTGAGATCACAAGAACGGACCTCTTAGGGTCCCTGCCCCCTCGGACCATCCGACGGTAGATACCCCAGCGTGTCTCAGCCTGTACTGACTTCACTGAATCGTCGTCGTCACCCCGTTGATTCGGATGTTCGGCGTTGAACGAACTCGGACGCACGGAGTTGATCTCTCGGACGTACGGCGTCCGACATCTCGGGTACGTGAGACCACGGATAAGTGGTGTTGATTTCTCTTCGGACGCGCTGTGTTGTTTCCCGTTGCTACGTTGTGTTGTCACGCCCTTGGTTCCGTCGGTTTATTCATTTATTTATGTATAAAAAATTTTTTGAACCAACTCAAAATAAAACAGAAAAAAACAAAATATTCATATCGAGAACGTGTGTCCTGTCTCTACAAGAACCCCTTTCCTCAGTACAGAATTCAATACACACAGGATCCAGGTGTTGTGTTCAACACCGTGTGTCACTCGTTAATTATCTACAAGCTATTCACCTACCTATCCCACTCGGTAACCATCTACAGACCTACCTCCCTACCTACCTACCCTCCCTACTAGTCGCTCAAACTTCCCTCTACCCCACCCATCTCCTAACCTGCCTACTTCTTACCCCACCTATAATCCAACCTATACCTCGTCCACCACCTACGTTCTTACTCACACACCGATTTAAACACCCACCCACCCCCACCCGTACACTATTGACCTATCTTTGTCTACCATTGAAGAGAGGAGAGACTCACCGAAGGATCTGTAAGGGATGAAAGGGGACGTTAGTAGAACATCACACATATAGTAAGTAGATGTTCTAATTTCGACCGGGTTCAAGTAGTAACCGAAGTACGGGTATTTATATATAAATCTAAAAATTTTTAGGTGTATGGGATCCTATGGTGTCCCTGACCGTCTAAGAACAAAAAGATCTTACCTCATGCGACTTGCCGACAAATTACTCACCTACTGCGGTCTGGTGGTTGTCTGTCTAGGATCCTCTTTAGAGTCACATCGGGTCTCGGGACCTTCCCGACTCCCTACGGAGTCAGGGATGGAGGGACCTTTCCTCTTCTTAAAAGGTTCTCGTAGAAAAGGTTCTCGAGAAAAGGTTCTCGAGAAAAGGTTCTCGTCTACCCTAGGAGAGGGGGACTGTCTTCTTGACACGAATCGGGAGGGTTGTGGTCCCCAGCCATTGGTTCCCGACGTCGTGGCTTGTCTCGTAAGACACTGTAGGATGGGGATAAGGTCCCAGAGTCAGAAATGAGACTAGAGTGAATCCTACACACATCAGTATTATTACTGAACCGTAGAGTCGGCATTTTTTGTGCGGACGGTTACGTCCTCGACGTCCTCTGGGTCCAAGCTAGGGACCCACCCCTTCTAGGGGACCTCCTCCCGTACCGTTGGGTAAGGTCATAAGAACGGACCTCTTAGGGTACCTGTCTCCTCGGACCACCCGATGTCAGGTGTCCCAACGTTTCTCAGCCTGTACCGACTCCGTTGAATCGTGCGTGTGTGTGTCAGTGTTATTGTCAAATTGTTTGTTATCGTTTCAAGACACGGTTCCCGCAATTGTATGAAGGGTGAATTGAGAGTTTCACCGGGACCTGGGACCACGACTATGTAAGAGAGGTGACCAAGTCCTTAGTCCCCTCCAGTAGACGAGTTCCGGTGGGTCGTCGATTCTCCCGTTGGACTCGAAGTGTTGGGTGAAACTAGACTGAAATTTTGAGAGGAAGACACGAAAGCAAGGTCGAGTCGGGGTAGGTTCTTCCTCCTTGCAGAACAGAGTCCTGTCCTTCTTTGAGTTTCTCCTGTCCTATCTCGATCCGGAGAACACTCGTTAAAGAACCTTGTGTACCAAAACTATTTCCGTGACCCTCAGGTGTCTAAGTTTGAAAGAGATTTAGAGGAAGATTTGATATCATTAGAACCCTTACGGAGAACAAACCGACTACCTGACCCCTCCCCCTTTTAAGAACTTTATTCACATTCTAACAAGTTCTACGGGGACGACCGATTCAGGTACCTCTCGAGGGTTTCTGACAAGGGTTAGTGGGTCGTCTCGTTCTCTTTTGGTTCACCTGATTCTTCCATGGGTTTCCCGATATATATCTAAGTCAAGGAACATGTTTCAGGAATCGTGTCACAAAACAATTAGACTCTCGAGGTGTGTGAGAGTAAAGGGGCGGGGAGGGAAAAAAAAAAGACCGAGGTGGTGTCTCGAACATCCTAGAATCAGGGGGTTGATCCCTAACTTGGGACCCGGGACCGTCACTTTCGCGGTTTATGATTGGTGACCTGGTGTACTCTTAAGGGGGAGGAAGGAAGAATTGACACGATGGTCGAACCTACTTACTCAGTCTACCCGTTTTTAGTAAGGTAAAAGAACGACCCGAGTGTGATATAAGACACGTGCCACGACTAAATAGAAATACACGTAATAGAGTAAATTACTAGTGTCGGCTGGACCCTCCCCCGAAGGCAATAATAGGGATGTGTATTTTTGACTCCGAGCCTCACCACCTCACTGAGGGGTCCCAGTGAGTTGAACCTCCCCTTTATCCGTCCTAAGGTGGGGTCCAGACGGACTGAGGTGTCAGAGAATTCCTGAGGTGGACTGTCGGACCGTAACGTCAGTTTTGTCCCTGTGAATAAAACAGGAGTAGACACGTTGTCCAAGTCAAGTAGCGGGTAAACTGACCATTCTTTTGGTTCATAGTCCCTTGTCTTAGGTTAAGGGTTCTTCTTAGTGCCCATCCTCTGCCGTATAGTTTTATGTGTAGGTGAAGGCAGATGAGGTTTTGAATGCGAGAAAGACGGTGTTGAGTGACAGTTAACTTGGATGAGAGAGCGGTTCTGCTACAGGACTCGACCAGGGTTACCCTTGAGTCCCGTCGCGACTGGTGTCGGTGGACCTGTCTCCCGTCGGAGGTGGGAGACAGAGTAGAGAGGAGATTGTCGGACCCGGGGAGGTCCGGGACTCTCGAGAGGCGAGGACACAGTTGTCGAAAGCCCCGACGGACAGTGGGCACAAAATGTCGGGTGGGCTACTTCTTGTTTAAGCATAACTAGAGCCTTGTTGAGTTCGACATTTAATGACCAGTACTAACCGAACCAGTGGACCTCTACTCCCAGATAGGTAACGCGGTCCCAGACTTAAATTAATAGTAAGGTCTTTTGGGTGACCGTCACACTCTGGGTTACAGACACACTCTTCTTGATAATTCTACCGGTTCCCGATAGAAGTTTTGACGTATGACGAATTAAGTCTCGACCGGGACCAGAACAGACTACTTAGTTCTCAGAATCGTCGAATGACACCCGTAACTTAATTCAAACTCTTAACTGGTACTCGATAAGGACAATAATTATTTTCACTAATATTACTGGCACCGTGTTGTTATCGATTATGAGTGACTGGTGAAAGGTACGGAATAAAGCATAAGTGATTTCGGAACAATGAATGATCGACATCCTCAGACCCGTTCAATGAATCGAAGAGCTGTGGAGACGATGAAGTGGATATTCTACTCTTTATTATCATTGTCGAAGGAACATGTCCCTCCCTTTCCGAGCGATTTCACCAAATACATTTAACGATTCTAGTCCTCGATCCACATAAGAATAAGAATAAGAGTGATGAGAATTTCTTTCTCTTCAAGTCCCTCCAATTCTCTGAACGGGTTCCAGTGTGTCGGTTGTGTCCCGAAAAAAAAAAAAAATTATAAGTTGATGGTTGTGGTTTTTTATCTCTACTAAAAGACAAAGAGAACTTGTGACCCCTTTTTTGACCGTCGTGACCCGAACGGAAAGAAAGGTGGTATAAGAAGACGATTGGTTTAGACAAGAGAGGGTAGTCGATTCCGGTTGTTGCGGTTTCAGTCGGGTGTCTGAGAACACTCTTTTTTCTTTTTTTTAAGACCTTTAAACTTCAAAAGATCTTACGGACCTAGTTTACGGACTCACGGGACCTCGTCTACTGCGACTGGTCGTCGACGGTGGGAAGACACACGAATCCCGAGGACCAAATGGGGTCAGGGGTGGTGAGGGACGACGGGAGTGAAGAGTGCAGGTGGTACGGACGGACCGGGGACATCCGTGGACTCTGACACCCATACGTAACCGTGGGGGCTTAGGGACTTCCTCCCGCACTATTTAGTAGGAGTCTCCGTCTTTGTTCCTCTGTCACTGAACGGGTTCCAGTGTGGCAGGTCGCTCGCAGTCCTGGTCCTAAGGTTCCGTTCGGATGGAAGGGGGTCCGGGTCGGAAGAAACAGGAAACGTCTCGAAGGAAGGGTCCGACCGCCCAACTCACCTTCAGACGGCCGTCTCTGTTCTTTCTTTTTAGTCAGAGAGGACGACCCCTTCCTTACATTTCGAAGGTCTCAGAGGTTCGGCCGAAGGTCCAGACCGACGGACAGGACGTGACTGAGAAGACTCCTGTCTCCCGACAAAGGCCACCCTACCGAACGAGACACGTTCTGAGTATGGGCCCTCTTGTGTCTCGAAGGTCCCAGGGACAAAGCGCTGCCGGTGTGTGTCCGAAAAGGGTAGAAGTCTGGACCGGTCCTTTCGTTCTCCGTTCCTCGCCCAACACTGACTGCCCCTGGGGGGAGTGTGTCGAGGCTGGGGTCGCTGTCGAGATTCCGGGGGGTGGAGTTTATTTAATCTGGGAGAAGGACCAGGGGTACGGACCCCCCGTCGCCCCCTTTCCTCCGCCGCGGCCCTCCTCTCCAAAGTAGAAGAGAGGCGAAGGTCTCGACTGTCGAACCTGTCATCAAAAGCTCCTTGTTTGAAATAAGAGTCCGTCTGCCTGTCCGGGCTCGAAGTTCCCCACGGTACTTATGACTACCGAAAAGAGGGCCGCAGACGGAGTCGGAACCGCCAATGTGTCCCAAGGGCGAGTGGCGGACGCCCGCGCAGAACAGCGAGGTGCCTTCGGCGAGGAGACAGCGCCCCCCTCCGTCTCGGCGGTCCGCCGCGACGACACGGAGCACTTACAGCTGCCGCCAGCCAGATGGCGGGGCGAGACATCGGCTACCCTCACCCGGCTCCCGCGACGCACCCACTGCAGTGAGTTAGGAGCGCTACTGGGGGCCCTCCTCCGGCGCTCTCCGGGTCCCTCCGGTTCGACGAACGGGCGGCAGTGTGTCGATCCTTCCTAGCCTCTGTTGTAAGTCTAGATATTCGGTCGCCGTCTTCCAAAGACATCGTTTTACAGTTCGCACGTTTGTGGTCGACAGGGACGGACCCTTTCCGATGCCAATAAATAAACAAATAAAAGGACTTTAATACAGGAAGAATGTGAATGCCCAAGTCTACGTAAAAGAAAAAACTTTACTACCTCGCCACCTAGAGACTGCCCAAAAGTGCAGGAAGTCAAGTCAAGTCAAGTCAGGGAGTCAGCACAGGCTGAGAAACGCTGGGGTACTTAGCGTCGTGCGGTCCGGAGGGACAGGTAGTGGTCGAGGGCCTCAAGTGAGTCTGAGTGCAGGTAGCTCAGGCACTACGGTAGGTCGGTAGAGTAGGAGACGGCAGGGGAAGAGGAGGACGGGGGTTAGGGAGGGTCGTAGTCTCAGAAAAGGTTACTCAGTTGAGAAGCGTAATCCATCGGTTTCATGACCTCAAAGTCGAAGTCGTAGTAAGGGAGGTTTCCTTAGGGTCCTGACTAGAGGAAATCTTACCTGACCAACCTAGAGGAACGTCAGGTTCCCTGAGAGTTCTCAGAAGAGGTTGTGGCGTCAAGTTTTCGTAGTTAAGAAACCGTGAGTCGAAAGAAGTGTCAGGTTGAGAGTGTAGGTATGTACTGGTGACCTTTTTGGTATCGGAACTGATCTGCCTGGAAACAACCGTTTCATCACAGAGACGAAAAGTTATACGATAGATCCAACCAGTATTGAAAAGAAGGTTCCCCATTCGCAGAAAATTAAAGTACCGACGTTAGTGGTAGACGTCACTAAAACCTCGGGGGGTTTTATTTCAGACTGTGACAAAGGTGACAAACGGGTAGATAAAGGGTACTTCACTGCAGGAATTATACGTTTTAAATTTTACAGGATAGGTTACCTGGATCTCTAATAATATGATTCACTTTATTTGGCCTCTTTCTGTCCATAGGATACTATAACGAATATATACCGTAGATTTTTTTTCCTATGTTTAATTGAAAATCCGTTTTATCTTTGTCTGGGTGTCTGTATCTTTTATTTGAGTAATGGTTGCCCCTTCCTCCCTCTTCCCTATTTAATCCTCAAAGTCAAATCAAGTCAGCGAGTCAACACAGACTGAGAAACACTGGGGTACTTAACGTCGTGCGGTCCGTAGGGACAAGTAGTGGTTGAGGGCCTCAAGTGAGTTTGAGTACAGGTAGCTCAGCCACTACGGTAGGTCGGTAGAGTAGGAGCCAGCAGGAGAAAAGGAGGACAGGGGTTAGGGAGGGTCGTAGTCTCCTAATTGTATATGCGTGATAATATATATATTTTCTATTGGTTGTTCTTGGATGACATATCGTGTCCCTTGATAAGAGTTAAGAACAAAAGATATTAAATAGAATATTAGTATCAAATAGAATATTATTGGACAGTCCCTTTTATTAGATTTTTTATATTAATATATGTATAATATATAATATTTTAATAATTTAAAAATTAATTTCATATAAAATATATTAAGTTATAATAATATATAGTATATATAATATATTATATATTAAGTAATATTATGTATATAAATATTATATATAATATACATCATAATATATCATATATCATAATATGTAATAATACATACGTAATATACATAATATATCATGTCAT
>SJYO01018169.1:5251991-5554995 GCA_006410555.1 Capra ibex | reverse complement strand
ATATAATAATATATTAATATTATATTATTATATATAGTTTTTGTATTATATAGTATATATTTATTTAATATAATATAATTATATGTTAATTATAACTATATATAATTTATATATATGAACTATATATATATTTTCACTTAGGGAAACGACATGTGGTCTTTGATTGTGTCGTAACATTTAGTCAATATGAAATTAATTTTAAAAATTACTTATTCGTTTTAAAGGATAGATTTTGTAAAAGGGGGTAAAAAGTTCGGGGTTCTATAAGTTCTAGTCCCTGGTAAATGGAATTACCTGTTAGAGACCACAAGTCAATCCTCCTTTAAGTTCAAACTTATTGTCTTAAGACAGACATTGGGTGAGGGTGACCTTATATTCGTCATTATGTAACAGACGATGTTCGTCTACATCTGTCCCCTGGGTTCAAGGCACTCGGAGTCGGCGGAGTAATCATTTTACCCTATTAATGTCGTTGAGTACTAGAACACAACTTCTGACTTACTCCACCACACACATTGAACAGGTAGTGCAATAGACCGTTCGTCGTCTATTAGACGACAGACTATAGGACGGAAACACTGTAAGTAGATGGAACTAGAGACGTCAACACCAAGTGAGTAGGAGAAGCACACACCGTAGGGTACCACACCTGTACGGTGGGAAACGAGTAAAACGACAATTACCCGTACGTCTGTCAAAGTGCACACCCCGAGAGTCACTAGCACCACGACACTTGTAAGGTCTTGTACACATAGACACTTGTATTCATGTGTGGACACGACCCTGATGCGGGTCTCCCTTCTGAAGTCTCAGGTTCCGTCCCTACCCATCAAAGGACCTCTCAACACAGTTGAATAAGTTGACGGGTGGGACCCCTTCAAAGGTCCTGGAGGTATGGGAGTCGTTGTCATCTATACTGTTGAGAATGACATCTGCAAGACCACTTACACACTTTGACAGTGTACCCCCACAGTTTAACATGAAGTGAGTTGTGACTTTTTCTCGTGTAAAAGCAAACTTAAAATCGGTGCCTATAAGACAACCTCTTACGCACAAGTGTAGGAAACGAGCGAAAAAGACAGAAAAAAAAATAATGGTGTAAGAAACATCCGTTACGCGTAGCGTCTTTTGGAAAAGGTGAGGTAAAATGACAAAGAAAGAGAATTACCACAGATAGGTTCCCTTGTAAAGTGCGTTTCTACCCGTGTTATCTCCTGTTGTTGTCGTTCCTGGATTGTCTTCGTCTTCTCTAATTCTTCACCGTACTTATGTGTCTTTTTGATATGTTTTTTCAAGAATTACTGGGTCTATTGGTGTCACCACACCAGTGAGTGGATCTCGGTCTGTAGGACCTCACACCTCAGTTCACCCGGGATCGTTCGTAATGATACTTGTCTCGGTCACCTCCACTACCTTAAGATCGACTCGATAAATTTTAGGATTTTCTACTACGACAATTTTACGACATGAGTTATACGGTCGTTTAAACCTTTTGAGTCGTCACCAGTGTCCTGACCCCTTCCAGTTAAAAGTAAGGTTAGGGTTTCTTCCGGTTACGGTTTCTTACAAGTTTAATGACATGTCGACCGGGAGTAAAGTGTACGATCGTTCTAATGCGAGTTTTAAGAAGTTCGATCCGAAGTCGTCATGTACTTAGCTCTTGAAGGTCTACATGGTTCACCTAAATCTTTTCCGTCTCCTTGGTCTTTAGTTTAACGGTGTTAGGTGACCTAGTATCCTTTTCGTTCCCATAAGGTCTTTTTGTAGACGAAGACGAAACAACTGATAAGATTCGGAAACCGACACACCTAGTATCGTTTGATACCTTTTAAGAACTTCTCTACCCTTATGGTCTGGTGGAATGGACAGAGGACTCTTTGAACGTACGACCAGGTCTTCGTTGTCAATCTTAGTATGCACCTCGTTACCTGACCAAGTTTTAACCCTTTCCTCCCGTAGTTCCGACATATAACAGTGAGACGAATAAATCGTAAATACGTCTCATGTAGGATCCTTTACGGTCCGACCTAAGTAGTGTTTAACCTTAATTCTAACGGTCCTCTTTATAGTTATTGGAGTCTATACGTCTACTATCGTGACATTACCGTCTTTCACTTATCGTTGACTTCTCGGAGAACTATTCCCACTTTCTCCTCTCACTTTTCAACCGAATTTTAAGTTGTAAGTTTTTTAGACTACGGTAGTGAAGTACCGTTTATCTACCTCCCCCTCCACTTTTGTCACTGTCTAAAATAAAAGAACCCGAGGTTTTAGTGACGTCACTGACGTCGGTACTTTAATTTTCTGCGAACGAGGAACCTTCTTTTTGATTCTGTTTGGATCTGTCGTATAATTTTCCGTTTCTGTAGTGAAACGACTGTTTTAGACATATCAGTTTCGATACCAAAAAGTTCATCAGTACATACCTACACTCTCCACCTGGTATTTCTTCCGCCTTACGACTTCTTGACTACGAAAGCTTGATACCAAGACCTCTTCTGAGAACTCTCAGGGAACCTGACGTTCCTCTAGTTTGGTCAGTTAGACTTTCCTTTAATTGGGACTTATCGGAAACCTTCTTGACTACAACTTCGACTTCGAGGTTATGAAACCGGTGGAGTACGTTTCTTGGCTGAGTAACCTTTTCTGAGACTACGACCCTTTCTCACTCCTCTTCCCCCGTCGACTCCTACTCTACCAACCAACCGTAGTGCTTGAGTTACCTATACTTAACTTTGTTTGAGACCCTATATCACTTCCTGTCCCTTCGGACCACACGACGTCAAGCACTCCGACGTCCCCGTCTGTATTGAACCATTTACTTTTTGTTGTTTTAACAACTTACCTTCAAGAAGTAAAATTTTATCAGTCAAAAAGGGGATGTACCACCCGTGTCAAAATAGGATCAGTAGGTCAGAAACGGATAAGGGCTTCAATGCTTTTGCAAGAGAATCCAAAATAAACTGCTCACACATAAGATGGAGTGTATTCATCTATGTGTTATTTAGGCCTTGGCTAAAAACCCAAACTAAAACTCCAGGTCACTTTATAAAGGTATACCTTTTTACTCGGTCATAGAGAAATAACTTTTCATAGTAGTTTAAATAAAAACAAAAGTAAAGGTTCTTACTCCACATGTCTACACTCTCAACCTGGTCTTTCTTCCGACTCGTGGTTTCTTAGCTATGAAAACTCAACGCCACGACCTCTTCTGAGAACTCTCAGGGAGTCTGACGTTCCTCTAGTTTCGTCAGTTAGGATTTTCTTTAGTTGTGATTTATAAGTAACCTTCCTGACTACGACTTCGAGGTTATGAAACCGGTGGGCTACGTCTCGGCTGAGTGACCCTTTCTAGGACTACGACCCTTTCTAACTCCCGTCCTCCTCTTCCCCCGTCGTCTCCTACTCTACCAACCTACCGTAGTGGTTGAGTTCCCTGTACTTAGACTCGGTTTAAGGTCCTCTATTATTTCCTGTCCCTTTGAACCTCACGACGTCAGGTACCCCAACGTTTCTCAACCTGTGTTGAATCGTCGACTTGCTGTAGTAGAAATTCACGGACAACATCTCTGACGTCGTCACACAAGTAAATAAGTCGGTTGTAATTGACTCGAGTATGAAATACGGTTCGAGACACGACCCGTGACACCTGTACACCCGTGACGGGAGTCGAAGGCACCCCTCACCCGTGCCCTGTTTGACGGGTGACTTACCCAGACAGACGAAGTGGAGACATAAGAGGTTCGGGGTGTACCACGATCGTGTGTCATTCTCGAGTTATTTATGGTTGAGGAAACCTACTGTCCTGTTATGAGGTCGAGACCGTGGGCCGAAACCTGCTTTTGAAGTAGTTCGGTGTCGGACGGGTCAGGGACGAGACACTGAGAGTCGTCCAGTGTAGGAGAGAGACTCTGAGTTAAAGGACCATACATCGTACCCTTGAACGTAGCGTCCCAGAACCCGTACCCCATTCCACCCCAATTCATCGATTAGGGACTTTTCTCAGACCGTGTAGGACTTACACGTTGTTCCATATGAAAACCTCAATTATGACAGTCGTACTACAGGTGTTCGGGACCATTTACAAGACTAGGGAAGATCTTTTAGTCCTGGTGTAGTGAAGAGACAGAACAGACGTGGTCCTAGAATTCCCTAGTCTTCACATAGTCCACCCATATCTCGTCGTAGATCACCTCTTCCCCCTTTTTACAATGTTTCACAGTGTTCCTATAAATCTTCTCCTGCAAGGGTTCCGACCGTCTCTTCGGCCCTTCCATTACCCGTGCCCGACCACAGGAGTCGTGCCTTCCATATTTTCCGCGGGAATCGTCGTGGCTCCTGAGGGAGGGTTCGTAGACGGACTCGGAGTTTCAAGATTGTTCCCTATAGGGGGGCGGACAGAAAACCGAAGGGACCCACGACTCAGAGACCCAGGACACCCGAGTCTCCGAGTAGAAAGTCCAAGACGAGGTAGAAGGGGCACAGGTCGATTCCCGTGACGGAGGCGACTAGGGTTCAGGGGCCGCGAGTTCTATTAATTCTGAGACACAATCATTATGAGTTTGTGAGGAAAGACAAAGGTGTAAAACGATGAGTCTCTCGTCACCGATTAGATCCCGGACTGAGGTCCGAAAACAAAAGGTACAGACATTTGTGTAGTCTGTTAAGAGACGTACCAGGACTGTCCAGTATCACATTGGTTTTCATCCCAGACCTACGAGTTCCGGTCCAACCACCTTTCAAACGAGGTAAACCCTATGACCGTTGGTCCCTTACCCCCCACCCCTCCCACCTGGGGACAGGTTTCCAGTCGAGGGGGGTTGACTGTTGGTCACCCGTTTAGAAAATATCCGACTCCCTCCCCGATGTACGTCTTTGTCGTGGCAGTCGAGGCTGTAGGTAGAACTCGACCAGTAACCATCAGACTAGTCGTAGTAGAACAAAATTCGTGTCAATTGGAAGTCATTGCACCAACGAAATGAAGGTAAAGAACTCCGGTCAAGAGTCTTAGCACCGTCGCATACAGCCCCGATATCAGATACACCACCCCCAAAGTCCTAGATAGTCTGTCGTGTGTCTTACACCGAGCCTTATAATAGATATCGGGTACCCTACCTCGATTTACAGGCATCGATATGAATTACTCATTTGATAATAATAAACTAGAAGAAATTGTCAAAAGAAAACAAAGACACACAAGAGTAAAGAGTCTAATTGGAGCATAAGAAACCAACTTCAAAAGGTGTCTGTTTTCCGTCCGTCTCCTGCGTCCCACGTTCCTGGTATCCCAGGGTGAGGTAAAGTCATCCATGCGCCGTGGAAGTACGCTGCCTCAGTCCGTCCCGGCGACATCCAAGTCTAGTATCGACATGATCTTCGTTTTGGTCACTTCGGAAGAAGTCATTACAGAGTGTGTCAGAAGGCGAGACCCTTGTACCCGCGAAAAGGGAAATAAGGACAGAAGACACAAAACCAAGTCGGTATAATACGTCAAACGTCCTCTACCCTATAGAGACGTCTACCGTTATACCCCTGTCTCCGTGGCAGCGACCTGTAGACATCCACAGACACCCGTCCTCCTTCTACACCTTGATTTACCTTCTGAGAAAAGGTCCACGGTGATCCCCATTTCCTAGGTGCACGACGACGTCGTCTACGTTCTATACACCCAAGCTGGGGACCCAGTCCTTCTAGGGGCCCTCATACTTCGCCGTTAGGCGAGGTCATAAGAACGGACCACTTAGGGTACCTGTCTCGCCGGACGACCCGATGGCGGGTACGCCGGTGTTTCTCAGTCTGTACTGACTCGCTGATTCGTGTGCAAAAGGTATAATACACCCTCCACTCCGGAATTCGTTTTATTTGTCCTTACTACTTAGATGTCTATAGGCCCTTCTTTGACCGGACTAATTGAACTGACTAATTTAACACGAATTAAACACTTTGTTGTCAAAAGTTTAATGCTTACTGAACTTGTATTAGACAAAAAGGGGGTGGATTTTTTACATAGCATTCAGAGAAAAGAAACATATGTAAAAAAAAAAAACCATTCTGGTTTAAAACCAGGATAAACTATTACTAAATAGTACACTAATTGTCTGTGTCTCTTCTCTGAACACAAACGGTTCCTCAACCTCGTACTCCCTCCCTACCTAACCCCCAAATCCTAATTGTCTACGTTTGTTAATATATATCCTACCTATTTGTTCCGGGATAACATATCTGGCATATATAAGATATAGGATAGTAACTTGGTATTACTTTTTCATATACTTTTACACACACATATATATATTTTCTTAGAGAAACGACATGTCATTTTTAATTGTGTAACATTTAGTTGATATGAAGTTATTTTAAAATTAAAAAATTTATATTTTTTTTATGTTAGTCTTCTAAGGATGTCTCAGTTACAAAATCGTTTCCTTTATTTCTGGACCCTGCACCGACATTCTCCAGTCCAATTAAGATTCACCAACCTAATTTGACATCAAGTAGATATTAGTGACGAGTTACAAACGTCCTAAGAAACGAGTAACATCTGTCCGGGTCGGGAGGACATAATAGATTCTTTTCAACTTTTTCTGTGTAGAGGTCTTTCACACGGGGTACAAGACACTCCGTCCCCAAGTCAAAGGACACCCTTTTGTCTTCTATCACCTCTATTAAATAGAGTTGTATTCCTGTCCAAATACATCCTTCGTTGGTAACTCGACCCGAAACTCAAAAGTACCTCAAAAGAGTCGGTTTGTCCGAGTAGAGACCCGACTTCCCTCCCATACAACTACGATGACCTTCTCACGTTTGTTGTATCCGACAAGTAATTAGGACAACCACATTGAACATCCCTTATGTTTCTGGAACTATTGGTCCTATTACCCGTTTACGTGTCATACAGGTGGTCCGCCGCGCTCCTGGCATAAGACACTGGGCACATCGAACATCCCTTATGTTTCTGGAACTATTGGTCCCATTACCCGCTTATTTGTCATACAGGTGGTCCACCGCGCTCCTGTCATAAGACGATGGCACACTTTCACTTCAGTGAGTCAGCACAGGCTGAGAAACGCTGGGGTACATGATATCGGATGGTCCGAGGAGGGAGGGACCCTAAGAGGTCCGTTCTCATGACCTCACCCAACGGTAAAGGAAGAGGTCCCCTAGAAGAACTGGGTCCCTAGCTTGGACCCAGAGGGCGTAAGGTCCGTCTGCGAATTGGAGACTCGGTGGTCCCTTCGCTTCGACATGGAAAAACGAGCGTCGCGAGAGTTTGTCGACACGACTCGTAGCACACGCCACCCCCTACCGACCCACGACCCCGGTCCCACTTTTGTCAGTGCCAAATCCCCTTTCATTGTCTCCCGTTCCTTGACTACAGAATCTCGCTACTGGCCAATCCGGGTTGTCAAAAGGGCAGGGACGTCACTTTGGTGCATACCAGGATTGATTCGTTCTGTGACCCTCTCGTGTCAGGGGTCGTCTCTGTACGCCTTTCCGTCGGCACACTGGTTCCTCTGCGGCTGGGACCACCCCTTCGTGTCCCACCTTGGAAGTCTCTTAGCCGGGTCCTATCCACCCTTGACACCCACTTACGGGTGGTGAACCGTCATGTAGTACTCTTTGTGACCCGACCTACTTCGTGTTCGACCTCAGTTCTAACGCCCCTCTTTATAGTTATTGGAGTCTATACGTCTACTGTGGTGGGAATACCGTCTTTCGCTTCTTCTTGATTTCTCGGAGAACTACTTTCACTTTCTCACTTTTTCGACCGAATTTCGAGTTGTAAGTCTTTTGATTCTAGAGTCGTAGGCCAGGGTAGTGAAGTACCGTTTATCTACCACTTTGTCACCTTTGTCACCGTCTGATAAACCGCCCCTCCCGAGAGTTTAGTGACATCTACCACTGACGTCGGTACTTTAATTTTCTGTGAATACGGAACCTTCCTTTCAATACTGGTTGGATTTGTCGTATAATTTTTCGTCTCTGTAATAGAACGGTTGTTTCCAGGTAGATCAGTTTCGATACCAAAAAGGTCCCCAGTACGTACCTACACTCTCACCCGATATTTCTTTCGACTCACGGCTTCTTGACTACGAAAACTTGACACCACAACCTCTTCTGAGAACTCTCAGGGAACCTGACGTTCCTCTAGTTTGGTCAGTTAGGATTTCCTTTAGTCGGGACTTATAAGTGACCTTCCTNCCTACACTCTCACCCGATATTTCTTTCGACTCACGGCTTCTTGACTACAAAAACTTGACACCACAACCTCTTCTGAGAACTCTCAGGGAACCTGACGTTCCTCTAGTTTGGTCAGTTAGGATTTCCTTTAGTCGGGACTTATAAGTGACCTTCCTGACTACGATTTCGACTTTGAGGTTATGAAACCGGTGGACTACGCTTCTTTACTGAGTAAACTTTTCTGGGACTACGACCCTTTGTAACTTCCACCCTCCTCTTCCCCTGCTGTCTCCTAGTCCACCAACCTACCGTAGTGACTGAGTTACCTGTACTCAAACTCATTTGAGACTCGCAAACCCTACCTGTCCCTTCGGACCGTACGACGTCAGGTACCCCAACGTTTCTCAACCTGTGTTGACTCACTGACTTGATGTCATGGGTCACCTCCCAACTACCCTCCGACACTAACTCCGTCGTGACGGTCCGGGGTAGGCTTCCCGTGGTCCTCGTTGGATCCGTTACCCACCCGACACGTCGTCGACCAGTCTCGGAGTCCGTAGTCCATACGGTTCGAAAGTCTAAAACGAATGATGAAAATAAAACACTTACTACCTTTATAACTACCGTTGTAGTGAACAGAAAAGTTTAATATATGTTTAAGGGTAGCAATAATAAACCGACACGGTGTGTCGAATAGCCCAGAATCAAGGGACTGGTCCCTGACTTGGGTCCGGGAGTCATCACTTTCGTACCTCAGGATTGATGACCTGTCGGTCTCATAAGGAATGCATGTACAATGAAAATACAATTCTTTTAAAGGTTTAACACAATGTAAAAATTTTGTTATAATAAAAGTTTTGAACATAAAAGCCCTTGAAGAAAACTCACAAAGGTTCGAGCGGTGCATAACGAAAGTCGGTCACAAACAACTACAGTGAAACTGCAACTCCTTCTCCAAATATAACAGTTGTTTTACTTTAAATCCCTGCAAGACCACCAGGTCACCAATTCTTAGGTGGAGAGTTACGCTCCCTGTGTCCAAGTCAGGGATGAGGCCCCTCCAAGGTGTACCGAATCTCGTTGATCCGGACACGTGGCGTCGATGACTCAGACACGAGATTTCGGACACTCGACCTCAACTCGGGTCCCGTGTCGATGACTTCGGACGTACGAGATCTCGGGGACGAGACACCGTTGTCTTCGACGGCGCCACTCTTCGGGCACGTGGTCTGGATTCATCGGGGTCGGTCGGTGTCGATCTCTTTCGGGTGTGCGTCGGTGTTTTTCGGTCACGTCGGAAAATTTTGGCATCTGTCAGGTGAAGTGACGACGTACATGCACATATCACAATCAACGAGTCAGTACAGGTCGAGAGACACTGGGGTACCTGACATCGGGTGGTCCGAGGAGACAGGTACCTTAGGAAGTCCGTCTTTATGATCTCATCCATCGGTAAAGGAGGAGGTCCCCCAGAAGGGTTGGGTCATTAGATGGGAGTTAAGAACGTAGAGGACGTGACCGTCTGTCCAAGAAATAGTCGACTCGGTGGTCCCTTCCGTCATGTATATTGTATATATTAGTCATGTAATATTTATATATACACACATATTCATATTGTAATCTGTATATACACAAACATATATTTATAAAGTACGAATTAGAAATCGGTCACGTTATAACCCGAATTTTTTTTTTCTGAAAGTAAAGTTGAAGTGAAACTACTGAAAAATTTCTAAATTCTTCAAGTAATAGTATATTTGGTATGGTTACAAAAGGATCCAATCAGAGCGTTCCGTTATCTTTATTTTCGTTTTTGTTTGTGTACGCCGGATTAGTTTGAATGTTCAAAAATATGTCGTTTCCTTTGGTATTTGTTTTACTTCTCTGTCGGATACCTGACCTTCTTTTATATACGTTTACTACGGCACTGGTCCCGAATTAAAGGTTTTATATGTTTGTCGAGTGTGTTGAGTTATTGTTCTTTTGTTTCTCGGGGTAGATGTTTACCCGTCTTCTGGATTTACAACGACAACAAATCAGTGTTTCAACATAGGTTGGTTTCTACTGCATATATACCGGTTGTCCGGATCCTTCTCTATGAGTCAAGCTATTAAAAGTCTCTTTACGCCTGGGTTTGATGTCACTCCATAGTGGTATGTCACCAGTCTTACCGGTGATAATTTTTCAGATGTTTAGTTGCGACCTCACCCGCACCTCTTTTCCCTTGTGAGTAGAACAACCACCCTTACATTTAACTACGTTGGTGATACCTTCTGTTGAACCTCCAAGGAGTCTTTTTTTTTTTGTTTTATCTCGACGATATAACTAGGACGTTAGGGGGAGGACCCGTATACAGACCTGTTTTGATATTAAGTTTTTCCACGTACATGGGGTCACAAGTAACGTCGTGACAAGCGTTATCGGTTCTGTACCTTTATTGTATTTACAGGCAGTGGTCTACTTGCCTATTTCTTCTATACTATGTATGTATGTCACCTTATGATGAGTGGGTAATTTTTCTCATTTTATTACGGCGAACATCGTTGTGGCTACCTGGACCTCTGACAGCACGACTCACTTCAGTCTCCTCCTACTTCTGGGACAGTGACAACACACCTTAGATTTCGCACTGTGTCCTGACGAGACCACCAGGTCACCAATTCTTAAACGGACGGTTGCATCCCCTATACTCAAGGTAGGGACGAGGTCCTTCTAAGGTATACGGTACCCCGTTGTCTCCGGTACCCGGTTTATATACGGGTCCTCCCCCTAACGTCCCCGTTATGCCGTCGAGACAAAATCAGAAAAAAGACTCCTTGGAGGTCTAACAGAAGGTATCGCCGACGTAGTCAAATATAAGGGTGGTTGTTATACTCACAAGTGTTGACGACTTCGGGGGTATGGGATGTCAGACACGAGACGTTGCACTCTTCAGCACCGTTACTCTTCGGGTTCGTGGTGTTGAGCCTACATCGGGGGTGAGGGACCCTAATCTCTCTCGGGTTCGTGTCGGTTTTTATCTCAATTTAGGTAATTTTACTGTGTCTATCCATGCTCACTTCACACTCTACGCCTTTTCTGTGACCTTTCCTGACACCTGTTGACTCGATCTTCTGTCCCATTTACGTGTGTGTCTATCAGATAGCACTGACGACAGGCGCCTCCGAACTCACTACGAGCGGTCCGTAGGAGTGTGCAAGACGGGGAACTTCAAAAGGTTTCCTTAAGTAGTCGGATTTCTCTTCTTTACTGGAGGAGTCTCTAGTTCGGACTCGGAAACCACACCCTCGTGACTGAGGTTCTGGGATCTGATGGTCTCTTGATTGGGATCGTCCATAGTTTATCTTGAGTGTGTTTCCTTTGGAAAGATTATGTTCTGGGACGTAGCGGGTTGGTGGTTATCATGGGACACGTCCTGCGGAGTAGATTTGTTGTTTGTTTTGTTTTTATGTTTGGGTCAGCAGTCGTCTGTCCTAACGGTGGAGTGAGTCGGAACGGGTAGTCTCCTTTTTGTTCGTTTGTTCGTTTTCGAGTCGTGTTTAGAGTGGGATATTCTTCGAGTGTGTTTGGTGACCTGGTTGGACTTTCCCGTCTTTCGTTTTCCTTCTTTCTTAAGTTGGGCCTTCGGACCCTTTTCTTTCACTTCAGTGAGTCAGTACAGACTGAGAAACTCTGGGGTACCTGACATCGGATAGTCCGAGGAGGTAGGTACCCTAAGAGGTCCGTCCTTATGACCTCACCCAACGGTAAAGGAAGAGGTCCTCTAGAAGGGTTGGGTTCCTAACTTGGGCCCAGAGGGTGTAACATCCGTCTGTGAATTGGTAGACTCGGTGGTCCCTTCAGGTACCTTTTCATCTGGAGTTTGTGTTATTCAAATTTTTTTTTTCTTTTCTATTTCTGTTTACTTCCTTCTTTGGTGTTGTCTCTTGAGTTTTATTTACTTCTCCTTTGTTCATTTGATGGACTTTTTCTTAAGTCTTATTACTATCACTTCTACTAGTTTTTAGAACTTTCGTTTTACTTCTTTTACATTCTTAGTTAATTGTTTCTGGATCTTCTTAATTTCTTTTTTGTATGTCTCTGTTGTGATAATGACTTTAATTTTTATGAGATCTTCCCAAGTCGTAGTCTTGCAGACTTCGTCTTCTTGCTTAGTCACTCGACCTTCTATTTTACCACCTTTATTGAAGACTTCTCGTCTTTTTTTCATTTTTCTTACTTTTCTTGACTCCTATCAGAGTCTCTGGAGACCCTGTTATAGTTTACGTGGTTGTAAGCTTATTATCCCCAGGGTCTTCTTCTTCTCTTTTTCTTTCCAAACTCTTTTACAAACTCTTTTAAAAACTTCTCCAATATCAACTTTTAAAGGGGTTGTACCTTTTCCTCTATTAGTTCAGGTTCTCCGTGTTTCTCAGGGTATGTCCTATTTTGGTTCCTCTTTGTACGGTTCTGTTATGACTAGTTTGATTGTTTCTGATTTGTGTTTCTTGTAATTTTCGTCGTTCCCTCTTCGGTGTTCATTGTAAGTTTCCTTTGGGGTATTCGAATTGTCGACTAGAAAGTCGCCTTTGAGACGTCCGGTCTTCCCTCACCGTCCTATATAAATTTCATGACTTTCCCTTTTTAGATGTTGGTTCTAATGACATGGACCGTTCCTAGAGTAAGTTTTGACTACCTCTTTATTTTCGAAAAGTCTGTTCGTTTTCGATTCTCTTAAACCGTGGTGGTTTGGTGGAAATGTTTTTACCAATTTTCCTGAATATATCAGTTCTTTATGTTGTCTCCTTTCTTATAGATGTTTTCGTTGGGGTTTGTTAATTCTTTTACCGTTATCTTTGTATATATATAGTTATTAATGAAATTTACATTTACCTCATTTACGAGGTTGGTTTTCTGTGTCTGACCGACTTACCTATGTTTTTGTGTTCGGTATATATACGATAGATGTTCTTTGGGTGAAATCTAGAGTTCTGTGTATATCTGTTTCACTTTCCTATATTTTTATATAAGGTACGTTTACCCTTCGTTTTCTTTCGATCTCATCGTTAGGAATCTGTTTTATCTGGAATTTTACTTCTAATATTCTCCATTCCTTCCTGTGATGTATTACTAGCTCCCTAGTTAGGCTCTCCTTCTGTGTCGTTAACATTTTTAGATACGTGGGTTGTATCCTCGTGGAGTTATGTATTCTGTTTGTGATTGTCTGTATTTTCCTCTTTGACTGTCTTTGTGTTATCCTCTGAAATTCTGGGGTGAGTGTGTCTACCTGTCTAGTAGTTTTGTCTTTTAGTTATTTCTTTATGTTCAGAATTTACTATGTAATCTACTCTACCTAGAGTAACTATAGAAGTCCTGTAATGTAGGTTTAAGTCTTCTTATGCGGAAAAAGAGTTCACGTGTGTTTTGTAAGAGGTCCCATCTGCTGTGGAACACAGTGTTTGTAGTCACTTAAATTCTTTTAACCTTAGTATAGTTTGTAGAAGAGGTTGGTGTTACGATACTCTGATCTATAGTTCGTGTTCCTTTTTTGACATTATTTGTGTTTGTGTTCCTCCAATTTGTTGTACAAAGATTTATTGGTTGTCCAACGACCTCTTTAGGTTTGTCTTTAGTTTTTTAAAAATCTTTGTTTACTGTTACTTTTGTACTGTTGAGTTTTGGATACCCAACGTCGTTTTCGTCAGAATTCTCCCTTCAAATATCGTTGTGTTAGGATGGAGTTCTTTGTTCTTTTTGTATGTTATCTGTCGGATTGAGATGCAGATTTCGACCTTTTTGTTGTTGTTTATTTTGTTTGGGTTTTAATCTTCTTCTTTAGTATTTCTAGGTTCGTCTTTATTTACTTTTTCTTCGTTTTCTTTGTTATCATTTCTAATTATTTCGATTTTCGACCAAGAAACTCTTCTATTTGTTTTGACTGTTTACAAATCGGTCTGAGTAGTTCTTTCTTTTCTCCCTTCTTAGTTTAGTTGTTTTAATCTTTACTTTTTCCTCTCCGATGTTGTCTGTTTCGTCTTTATGTTTCCTAATATTCTCTGATAATACTTGTTGATACACCGTTATTTTACCTATTGGACCTTCTTTACCTGTCTCAGAATCTTTTCAAGTTAGAAGGTTCTGACTTGGGTCTTCTTTATCTTTAATACTTGTTGGGTTAATGTTCGTGACTTTAACTTCGACACTAGTTTTTAGAGGGTTTTTTGTTTTCGGGTCCTGGTCTACCGAAGTGTCCTCTTAAGATAGTTTGCAAATCTCTTCTCGATTACGGATAGGAAGATTTTGAGAAAGTTTTTTAACGTCTCCTTCCTTGTGAAGGTTTGAGTAAGATGTTCCGGTAATAGTGGGACTATGGTTTTGGTCTGTTTCTGTTGTGTGTTTTTCTTTTGATGTCCGGTTATAGTGACTACTTGTTTCTACGTTTTTAGGAGTTGTTTTAAAATCGTTTGTCTTAAGTCGTTGGGTAGTTTTTCGAGTATGTGGTACTAGTTCAACCTAAATAAGGTCCTTACGTTCCTAAGAAGTTATATGTGTTTAGTTACACTTGTTTATAATTGTTCAACTTTCCATTTTTGGTATACTATTAGAGTTATCTACGTCTTTTTCGGAAACTGTTTTAAGTCGTGGATAAATACTAATTTTGTGAAACTTTTTACCCGTATCTTCCTTGGATGGAGTTGTCTTCGTCTTCTATAATTCTTCTCCACCGTTCTTATGTGTCTTCTTGACATGTTTTTTTCTAGAAGTGATGGGTCTATTAGAGCTACCACACTAGCGAGTGGATCTCGGTCTGTAGGACCTTACACTTCAGTTCACCCGGAATCTTTCGTAGTGATGCTTGTTTCGATCACCTCCACTACCTTAAGGTCAACTCGACAAAGTTTAGGACTTTCTACTACGACACTTTCACGACGTAAGTTATACGATCGTTTAAACCTTTTGAGCCGTCACCGGTATCCTGACCTTTTCCAGTCAAAAGTAAGGTTAGGGTTTCTTTCCGTTACGGTTTCTTACGAGTTTGATGGTGTGTTAACGTGAGTAGAGTGTGCGATCATTTCATTACGAGTTTTAAGAGGTTCGGTCCGAAATCGTTATGCACTTGGCACTTGAAGGACTACAAGTTCGACCAAAATCCTTTCCATCTCCTTGGTCTCCAGTTTAACGGTTGTAGGCGACCTAGTACCTTTTTCGTTCTCTCAAGGTCTTTTTGTAGATAAAGACGAAAGAACTGATACGGTTTCGGAAACTGACACACCTAGTGTTATTTGACACCTTTTAAGACTTTCTCTACCCTTATGGTCTGGTAGTCTGGACGGAGAACTCTTTGGATATACGTCCAGTCCTTCGTTGTCAATCTTGACCTGTACCTTGTTGTCTGACCAAGGTTTATCCTTTTCCTCATACAGTTCCGACATATAACAATGAGACGAATAAATTGAATATACGTCTCACGTAGTACTCTTTGCGACCCGACCTCCTTCGTGTTCGATCTTAGTTCTAACGGTCCTCTTTATAGTTATTGGAGTCTATACGTCTACTGTGGTGGGAATACCGTCTTTCACTTCTCCTTGATTCTTCGGAGAACTACTTTCACTTTCTCCTCTCACTTTTGCAATCGAATCTCGAGTTGTAAGTCTTTTGCTTCTAATACCGTAGACCAGGGTAGTGAAGTACCGTTTATCTACCCCTTTCTCACCTTTGTCACCTTTGTCACAGTCTGAAATAAACCCCCCCGAGGTTTTAGTGACGTCTACCACTAACGTCGGTACTTTACTTTTCTACGAATGGGAAACCTTCTTTTCAATACTCGTTGGATCTATCATATAAGTTTTCGTCTCTGTAATGAAACGGTTGATTCCAGGTAGATCAGTTCCGATACCAAAAAGGACACCAGTACATACCTACACTCTCAACCTGACACTTCTTTCGACCCGCGGCTTCTGAAATACGAAAACTTGACACCACAACGTCTTCTGAGAACTCTCAGGGAACCTGCCGTTCCTCTAGGTTGGTCAGGTAAGACTTCCTCTAGTCGGGACCCTAAAGAAACCTTCCTTACTACGATTTCGACTTTGAGGTCATGAAACCGGTGGAGTACGCTTCTCAACTGAGTAACCTTTTCTGAGACTACGACCCTTCCTAACCCCCGTCCTCCTCTTCCCCTGCTGTCTCCTACTCTACCGACCTACCGTAGTACCTGAGCTACCTGTACTTAGACTCACATGAGGTCCTCAACCACTACCTGTCCCTCCGGACCGCACGACGTTAAGTACCCCAGCGTTTCTCAACCTGTGCTGACTCGCTGACTTGACTTGACTTTGAGGATTAAATAGGGAAGAGGGAGGAAGGGGAAACCATTACTCAAATAAAAGATACAGACACCCAGACAAAGATAAAACGGACATTCAATTAAACATAGAAAAAAAAAATCTTCGGTATATATTCGTTATAGTATCCTATGGACAGAAAAAGGTCAAATAAAGTGAATCGATTATTATAGATCCAGGTAACCTATCCTGTAAAATTTAAAACGTATAATTCCTGCAGTGAAGTACCCTTTATCTACCCCTTTGTCACCTTTGTGACAGTCTGAAGTAAAACCCCCCGAGGTTTTAGTGACGTCTACCACTGACGTCGGTACTTTAATTTTCTGGGAATGGGGAACCTTCTTTTCAATACTGGTTGGATCTATCGTATAACTTTTCATCTCTGTGATGAAACGGTTGTTTCCAGACAGATCAGTTCCGATACCAAAAAGGTCACCAGTACATACTTACACTCTCAACCTAACACTTCTTTCGACTCGCGACTCCTTAACTACGAAAACTTGACGCCACAACCTCTTCTGAGAACTCTCAGGGAATCTGACGTTCCTCTAGGTTGGTCAGGTAAGATTTCCTCTAGTCGGGACCCTAAAGAAACCTCCCTTACTACGACTTCGACTTTGAGGTCATGAAACCGATGGAGTACACTTCTCAACTGAGTAACCTTTTCTTAGTCTACGACCCTTCCTAACCCCCGTCCTCCTCTTCCCCTGTTGTCTCCTATTCTACCGACCTACCGTAGTGGCCGAGCTACCTGTACTCAAACTCACTTGAGGCCCTCAACCACTACCTGTCCCTCCGGACCGTACGACGCTAGGTACCCCAACGTTTCTCAGCCTGTGCTGACTCGCTGAGTTGACTTGACTTGACTTGGAGTTGTATCTTTTCCGGTATATACTATCCGGATATCGTTTACAATAAGAGTTACCACTCTTTGACTTTCGTAAGGGGGATTCTAGTCCTCGTACTGTTCCTAATAGAACATTAACATATTAATTGGTGATAATAAGTTGTATCCTCAAGATCGATGTCGTTAGTCTCCTCTTTTTCTTTTACTTAAGTCTATTCTTTTCTTCTTCATTTCGAGAGTGACAAACGTTGACTGTACTATGACAGGTATCTTTTGGGATTTCTATCATAGTCCTTTAATGATCTCGATTAGTCACTTAAATCGGTTCAACGTCCTATGTTTTAGTTATGTGTCTTTAGTGAATGTAAAGATATATGAGTGTTACTTTTTAGTCTCTTTAATTCCCTAGTCAGGGTAAGTGGTAACGTTGTTTTTCTTAATATATAGATCCTTATTTGAATGGATTCCTCTGTTTTCTTGATATGTGCCCTTTAATATTCTGTGACTACTTTCTTTAGTTTCTGTTGTGTTTGTCTACCTCTCTATAAGGTACAAGGACCCATCCTTCTTAGTTATAACACTTTTACTGATATGATGTTTTCCGTTAGATGTTTAAGTTACACTAGGGATAGTTTAATGGTTACCGTAAAAAGTGTTTTGATTTTGTCTTTTAAAGTGTCAAGTGTACCTTCGTGTCTGAGGTCTATCGGTTTCGGCAGAACTCTTTCTTCTTACGTCGACCTCCTTAGTTGGAAGGACTGAAGTCTAATCTGATGTTTCGATGTCAGTAGTTCTGTCATACCATGACCGTGTTTTTGTCTTTATATCTGGTTACCTTGTTCTGTCTTTAGGATCTTTATTTGGGTGCGTGGATACCCATGGAATAAAAACTGTCTCCTCCGCTCTTATATGTCACCCCGTTTCTGTCGGAGAAGTTATTTGCCACGACCCTTTTGACCTGTCGATGTACATTTTTTTACTTTAATCTTGTGAAGGATTGTGGTATGTTTTTCTATGTGAGTTTTACCTAATTTCCGGATTTACATTCTGGTCTTCGACGTTTTGAGAATCTCCCTTTGTATCCGTCTTGTGAGCTACTGTATTTAGTTTCGTTCTAGGAGACACTGGGTGGAGGATCTCATTGTCTTTATTCTTATTTTCATTTATTCGTCCTGGACTAATTTGAATTTTCCAAAACGTGTCGTTTCCTTTGATATTAGTTCCACTTTTCTGTCGGGAACAGTACCCTCTTTTATCATCGTGTACTTTGACTGTTTCCTAATTAAAGGTTTTATATGTTCGTCGAGTATGTTGAGTCAGTTTTTCACCCTTTTTCTGAATTTGTCTGTACAGAAGTTTCTTCTGTATGTCTACCGATTGTTTATGTACTTTTCTACGAGTTGTAACGAGTAATAATCTCTTTTCGTTTAGTTCTGTTGTTACTCCATAGTGGAGTGTGGTGAGTCCTACCGATAGTAGTTTTTCAAATGTTTGTTATTTACGACCTCTCCTACACCTCTTTTCCCTTGTGAGAACGTGACAACCACCCTTATATTTGACTATGTCAGTGATACCTTCTACTATACCTCTAAGGGATTTTTTGATCCTTATTTTGGTGGTATACTGGGTCGTTAGGGTGAGGATCCGTATATGGGACTCCTTTGGTCCCAACTCTTTCTGTGTACATAGGGTAACAAGTGACGTCGTGATAAATGTTATCGATCTTGTACCTTCGTTGGATCTACGGGTAACTGTCTACTTACCTACTTCTTCGACACCATACACATGTGTTACCTTATAATTTCCTTGTGTAAACTCAGTCAAGACTACTCCACCTACTTGGATCTTGGATAATATGTCTCACTTCACTCAGTCCTTCTCTTTCTATTCGTAGCATAAGATTGTGTGTATATATCTTAGATCTTTTTACTAAGACTTCTTGAATATCCCGTCGTTACCTCTTTGTCTGTCTCTTATTAAATACCTGCACCCCTCTCCTCTCCTCTCCCACTCTACATACCTTTCTCCTTGTACTTGTGAACGTAACGGTATATATTTTATCGGTTGCCCTTAAACGACATACCGAGTCCTTTGAACTCCGAAGGGACCACCGAGTCTCCAATTTCGTAGACGGAGGTTACGTCCTCTGGGTCCAAGTCAGGGACCCAGCCCTTCTACGGGACCTCTTCCTTTACCATTGGGTGAGGTGATATGAATGGACCTCTTAGGGTACCTGCCTCTTCGGACCATCCGATGTCAGGTGTCCCAACGTCTCTCAGTCTGTGTTGACTCACTGAAGTGAAAGTGAAAGTCCTTTGAGTTCCCGAGACATAGTTGGATCTCCCCACCCTAGCCCTACCTCTACCCTCCCTCCGAGTTTTCCCTCCCCTATATGTACATGGATACACGGCCCTCGGTCGCACTCCTTAGGACGGGTGTCGTTGCCAGTACTCCTTCCTTCGGTCTGTTTTACGTTTCCGCACTAGATCGAAGTCTCCAAGGGGGACTGAAAAGGACTTGTAGATGGGGGGTTTTGGTCTCAGACGGACGGAATAACGTATATTTTTCTTACAGAGCCAGACTTGGGGGAAACTACCGACAAATTGAACGAACTGTCCAAGGGGTCCTGAAAAACGTCGAACACTTAACAAATGTCGGGGGGTTGGAGCTCTCTGCGTTTCGAATTTCGTAGAATTTCTATGTCTCGGAAAAGATTTCTCGAGTTTTAGTATAACCACTACCCAAAAGTGACAACTCAGTTACTGACAAACAACGGTCCGGAGGTATAAGAAATAGAAAATCCGTGGACTTCCTATAATTAGTTACATTAACCCTATATCTTTATCCTTATATCATTCATCAAAACTACAATCGTTGTGATCTGAAAACTCAATTAATGAAAAGAAACAATATATAGTGACGTGAGGAGAACACAGGAACGATACATTCTTACATAGAAATAAATCACGACTCTCACCGTGGTCTGAAACCCTTCTTGTTGTGTTTATTCAGAAGACCAACTGTTTAGGAATAGTCTTTTCCCGACATTTTACAATTAACCGGGACACCGGTCTTCTACTACATTTAGTGGATTCTGAACACATATGTTGATCCATACGTCTTTCTTTCGGACCAAAACTATTTCTCAGTCCCGACGACTACCACGTATTAAAATATAATAGGTAACTACAGATACATGTTCTTTTCCATATTTTCCGGAAAGACCTGTTATCCCCTACCCGGTCAGCGACCTAACCAAAGGGGGCACAGAGGGGAAATGAGACAAAAGACCGACTTAAGAGTAGACCCCACACCTCCGAGCGGTACAGATGAATGAACGGGACCGAAGATTCTAGGCACTCTCTCCCTCGGGTTCCGCCCCGTGGGAGGCTATAAGTTTGTCTGCGACCACCGGATTGCATCTACCACGTTTGAAGAACAGGACTTCAAAATAACCGAAAGGTGCATTTGGTTCAATAAGTCGGAGAAAAGAGGTGATTTAAATGGATGATGTGATAAAGAAGGACTAGAGAGAAATATAAAGATTAATTTATTCAGAAAGGAACGGGTGTAACAGAGACGAAGCTTAATGGGACCTAGGTGGACCCGACCTGGGGCCGTGGATACCGACTGAGTACAACTCCAGACTGTCTTTTGTTTTAAGACATTTCGTTAATAGGAAGTTATTTTTATATTTAAAAATATTATACTGTGTTTATTTGAATGGATACTTTGTCTTCGTTTGAGTGTCTGTAACTCGTGTCCGAACACCGACGATTCCGTCTCTTCCATCCCCTCCCTACCTAACCCTCAAACGTTAATCGTCTATTTGATAATATGTATCCTACCTATTTATTGTTCCAGGTTGACATATGGTGTCCTTTGATAATTATATAAGTAATAAGACACTATTTGGTATTACCTTTTCCTAAAACGTTTCTTGCATACATGTCAATTTAAGGGATGTATACTTGCTCAAGGTAAGGCTTTGACGTAAACATTTAAACTAAACAAGCATTCAGGTTGTTTCAATGGGATCCATGGGTTAATTGTGGTAGTCGATATATCATGACATCGTATTATCCAAATATGAAAAGTATGTTTATTATGTATTTTCTGTTTGTTTTTACGTCTTTTGTAGAAATTAGAATGATATATCATGGAACTTTTTATGTCATAATGTCGTCGACCGTATGTCCTCGACCGTAGTTTACTTGTCCGACTCTCCCACTTATCCATCCTCCGGTCTCCAGGGGTTCGTCGTCCTCCTTTATTGGACGTTCACCTCTGAAGAAAAAGAGAAGAGACAACTTCTGTGAATCAAGGTGGACTTGAATTGAAAAAAGTTTGGAACTCGATTGGTTACGTTAAAAGAATACCTTTATAAAAAGAAAAAAATTTAAATTTACATAAATTAACCTCCGATGAAATTTATAACATATCCAAAACGGTATGTAGTTGTACATAAGAATACCTTTATAAAAAGAATTCGATACAATTACTTTGTACATAAACGAAACCTTAGATGGAAAGAAGTTTAACCAAGGTGGTTCCTGATTATAAAAAAAAAAGAAAAGAGTTTGAAACCCGACTATTACCGAGATGTTTGGTCATAATTACAGTTTACAAAATGCCGACATCCCCTACTGTGTGGTAACGGTAAGATAGAGTTTTTACGCATAACATCCTCTCCCCGGACCACCTTGAGGGAGTGGTAACTCTACAAAGGGAATAGGTTAATCGTCAAACGATTGTCTGTGTTTTGTGGAACGATTTTTGATCGTTTCCCACCCCGTGAGAAAGACAGGGGAAGACTACAGATACAGCCCTCGAAAGAGATAGAGAAAAATATGAAATTATTTCGAAACAATGTGTTTTTCCGAGACTCACTAGTTCGGAACAGAGACCGGAGTCTAGTTTAAGGAGAGATATTCGGTACGTAGGACCACAACAAGTGCCGAGACATCGTCGTCGGAAGGTGTCCGTTCTTGTCAATGACTGATCTCGACCCTCTCCTCCACCCTCTACCATCTCGACTTCCTATAGTCGTTATCCTCTGTCTCCTGTCCGACTTCAGAGTGAGTGTGGACTACAATTACCGTGTCTAAGATTAAGGAAAGACCCAAGTCAAGACAGATGGGAGAACTTTTTTACTAGGTCACTACGGACCCAACAATGATATGACAACTCCAGGAAATTACCTGGCCTTGGACCGTCAGGTCTCAGTTGCCATTCTTTCACTTTCTCTCTTTCTTTCTTTGCCCCTGGGTTCGAGACTACCTCGTTCCCATAAAATAATCGTCTTTACGTCCGAATATATAGAAATCATTCTTACTAATGAGTCGATAATGTGTCTTACTTTACAATAGTTATCGGTGTTATACCTATCAGATTATGTATGTTCCAGCAACTGCGATTTTTCTCAGTGACGTACAGAGTAGGACACTGGAGTCAGGACTCTTGACGCACGTCGAGATGAGCAAGAGCCTTATCCTTGACTATTCTTGTCTCTTAGGAACTCTTTGTCTTTCGTCGTACGTCCTTAGGAGGACAATTTACGAGGGACTGTTGACATGGTGGATGTGGTGACGACGAAGATGTGTACGAAGGCCTGGAGGACCCGAACTTTATTTCTGCGACACGAGAACATGACACATGTCGTGGCGTGTCTTCTACGTCCGTACACTGTCACGTGCGGTCTGTGCACTTGATGAAATGTACTGTCCTGTACGCTTGTGTGCCAGAGTAGAAACGTTCAAGTGTTGAACTGTCAAGCACACGTTCATCTCCGCATTCACGTAGAGAGACGTCTTGTCGTCTTTGATTGTGTTGTGACATTTAGTCGATATGATGTTATTTTCGAGTTTTTATAAAAATTTCGGAATTTTTTTTTTTTTCTTCTCACTCTCTCTTTGACCCCGACCTTGCGGCCCTCTGAGTGACAGTGTAGACCCGTAGGACGAAACCCAGAGATGTAGGAGACTTCGGATGCTTCATGAATCTCTAGATGGCGATTATACAATGTTTGCCTTTCCTAAGGTTATAGGTGGAGGTCCTTTAGGGACTCCCGGTGATATCTGGACCCGACGGGTCATAACATCGGTGGTCGGGGTGCACCGGCGAGTCGTGACCCTTATACCGAATAGACTTGACTCTACACGACTCACGTTTTACGAAGTCTTGGTGTAAAACTTCTACAACCAAAAAAGAAAAACATTTTTTTTCGTTAAAGTTGATAAAACTGTATAAAATTAACAACTACTGACCAACTTTATTGTAAAACGGTTTATTTTACTAAAACTGAGCCAAGGAAAGCGAAATCTACTTCCACCGATGATCTTTTAAAATAGTAATCTACACACCCAATGTAAGGTGACCTATAGGACCAAGTCTGAGTCTCTGGGAGGTTGGAGGTGGTCACCCAGGGTGACAGACCAGCACCGAGTCTGGGTGTCGTCGTCGACTCTCCGACTTGATCAGTCACGCCCCTTGAGTAAAGTGGTAGAATACCCCCTCAGGTTCGGTTCTAGACTGACTCCTCTCTTTCGTAACAGAGAAGGCGAAGTCCCGACTTAATAGATCAGGACGGATGTCGAAGACCTCGTCTCCCGGGTTGTCAGGGATTCGCATATGGAACCCACTCCCGAAACTCAACCGGAGTCGTTGTGAAAGACATAAATTTCTTAATGAGATGAGGGGGTTCGAAACAAGACAGGAGAAACGGAAAACATCTTTTGACTTTGCGTTCTTTCTCTAATTCTGTCCGGAGTGCAAAGAGGATCCAGGAGGAGACCGGAGGATGAGGAAGACTCCTCCCAAGTCCGAGTCCTCACTTTAGGCGGACGTTCCCCGAAAGTGTAAGTGGAGGCAAAACATCTTCTACGAGTCGAGACTAAAAAATTTGCATTGAGTACACAAATAAAAACCAGAGCACGGCCCAGAACCAACGACGGCGAGAGATCGACGTCTCACGACCGAAGGGCAACGAGACCGAAGAGGACAACACCTCGTGTCCGAGAGCCCACGAGTCCGAAACCATCGAAGTCGGACACCCGAGTCGTCAACACCGAGGACCCGGGACCTCGGGGCCCCGAGTTGTCGACACCGTGTGCCCGAATCAACAAGGTGTCGTAGGCCCCCTAGGTCTCCTAGACCCTAGGAGGGTATAGTCCCTAGGTTGGGCGTAGAGGGCGTGACCGTCCACCAAAGGAATGGTGACTCGGTGGTCCCTTCGGGAGAATCGATATGTAAATTACTCTGAACAATATCTTGACATATACCATTTTGGACGTTTAAAACGACTTCCTATATTTTTAACGATAAAAATGACTTCATATCAACTAAATGTTATAATATAATCAAAGTCCACGTGTCGTTTCACTAAGTCGTAAAAATGGTTAATATTACAATGTTCAATGAATATTCTAATTACCGATGTTAAGGGGAACTATGTTATATAGCGACGACGAATAGTTGACGAAGTTAAGTCAAGTCAAGTCAAGTCAGCGAGTCAGCACAGGCTGGGAAACGTTGGTGTACTTAACGTCGTGCGGTCCGGAGGGACAGGTAGTGGTTGAGGGTCTCAAGTGAGTCTGAGTACAGGTAGTTCAGTCACTACGGCAGGTTGGTAGAGTAGGAGACAGCAGGGGAAGAGGAGGACGGGGGTTAGGGAGGGTCGTAGTCTCAGAAAAGGTTCCTCAGTTGAGAAGCGTACTCCACCGGTTTCATGACCTTAAAGTCGAAATCGTAGTAAGGAAGGTTTCTTTAGGGTCCCAACTAGAGGAAGTCTTACCTGACCAACCTAGAGGGACGTCAGATTGACGAATCCTCAAACATAAAGAATTAGGGAATTAGGGTATGGGATGGGAGTGACCGTTGGTGATCAAAGACATAAAACTCGGACAAAAAGTAAACGATATATGTAAGTAAACATAATAAAGAATCTAAGGTGCATACACTATAGTATACATAAAGAGAAAGAGACCGAATGAAGTGACTCGTATTATTTATAACGTTTAATAACGTTTACTGTCTTAGAGTAAGAAATACCGATTTTCATTGTAAGGTACCGTACATGTATGGTGTAGAAGCTGTCACCCGAAAAGTACAACCTCCTAGAGAAGGACGGGAAGTTTGGTCGACAGAAATTGGACTGACATAAAAATAAAGTAAGACCGTTTTTACTCTAAGAGTGACTTCTGTCTCTTTAATGGTGTTTGAAAAAAATAACTTCATGTTGTTCGTAAAAATGAATCATGACTTGGTTTTAAAGTTTTAATAAACGTAATTAATGTTAAGTGATTAATAAAGTATATATAAACATTTATACAATACGAATAATTAGACATTTGGTGTTTTACGATCCATTTCAAGAGTAAGACTGAGTATAAAATTTCTACTTAAAACGATTATAAATGGGAAGTGACTATAGATTATATTTAAGAGTGAAGTCGATTTGATAAACCTTATACATCCAGGTTAAACTGCCCGTTTGTTGTATGAGCTACTGCCCGAAGAGTCCACCGCGATCACCATTTCTTAAGTGGACGGTTATGTCCTCTGTACACCCCTTCTAGGGGACCTCATCCTTTACCGTTGGGAAAGGTCATGAGAATGGACCTTTTAAGGAACCCGTCTTCTCGGATCGTCAGGACGACGACGACTCAACGAAGGCAGCGCAAGCTGAGACACACCGGGGTATCTGCCTTCGGGGGGTCCGAGGGGGCAGGGACCCTAGGAGGTCCGTTCTTGTGACCTCACCCAACGGTAAAGGAAGAGGTTACGTACTTTCACCTTTCACTTTCACTTCAGCGAGTCAGTACGGGCTGGGAGTCGTCGGATGGTCCGAAGAGGCAGGTACCCGAAGAAGTCCGTTCTCATGACCTCACCCCACGGTAACGGAAGAGGTCTAATGTCAGGTGACCCGGTGTTTCTCTACCTATACGGACTCACTGATTCACACACACATGCGTGTGCGTGCGTGCGCGTATGTGTGTGTGTGTGCGTATCGGATAAGCGATTCCTTAACGTACTATCCGATAAGGTATCACTTACGTCTTCCGTTCTACCCTCAACCATTATTGAGGGTAGGATACTATTTAAGAAGTAAAACTGAAAGAACGTTCTCCGACTTTTAACGATAAAACAAAATGATGTGTAATTTGACTTTTTCGTTTCAGTTTCGTTTTTTAGTACTTCGACTAAAATTTATGAGAACTCTAAGTTTTATACTCCAGTATTACCGTCAAATATTTAACATGTATAAAATTGATAGGTATAGTGGCTTGTGAGTTACTTTAAACTCTCAGACAACAAAGATTTGTGGAGGGGCGTATTACACTGGAAAAAAGAAGTCTATAATTTTTTGAGCCCTGTCCAAAATCAAGAACTCACTGTCAACGTCTGTACCAATTGTAAACTAAGTACTATTAGTATTTTCGAAGATCGGTAGAATGTCGATGGGCGATCCACCGCGAGACAGTTTCAGATCCTTTCCTGGAACGAGAAGGGACAAGACTAAGTGCGGAGGACAGAGGGAAGATGAAAGACTTTATGGGTGGTCCTCCGTTCGTGGGTAGACTACGACACTGCGGAGTCGAAACGTGTATAGAGACGGAGAACCATTGATCCGATACCACTGATGGAACAGGAGGGTTCTGATATTTTTGAATGTTCGACAAATTTAAGACAATACCCGACTTACCCCAGGGGGCGTTTTGGTTTAAGACTACAACTTCGGGATTTTGGGTCATAGAGTCCCACTTTGATATAAATCTCTCTTCCGGAAATTTCTCCCCCAAGTCAAGTCTACTCCGGTAGTGGACTCGGAATAAGTCAGACTGACCACAGGAGTGTCCCTCTCCTCTGCCCTTACATGCTTCTCTTTGGTTTACACGCGGTCGGGCCTTTGCTGGCGCCCTACTGTGGGTCCTTTGAAGACGTTCGGGCCCTTCCACCCGGAAGGTCTTTGAAAAATTTGTGAAAAGAGTTCAACACTTTTCCTACCGACCCTAAATCTGTGTCTATTGGTTCGGTCATAACTCGTGGTTGAGATACGGGCCGTTATTCATCAGTCGACCCAGTAGGTGGGTTGCACCATCGCTGAAAACAATGACAACGGACTGAGAAACACTGGGGTGCCTGACACATCGGGCGGTCCGAGGCGACAGGTACCCTAAAGGGTCCGTTTTTATGACCTCACTCAACAGTAAAGGAAGAGGTCCCTTAGAAGGGCTGGGTCCCTAGTTTGAGCTCAGAGGTGGTAGCCGTCCGTCTAAGAAAAAGTGACTCGACGATCCCTTCGGGCACCATCGTTGCCCGAGTCACATTGATAACTCGGGATGTTTACACCGGTGTAAAATATGCGGTGCACACTTTTAAGGTTGTAAAACCTGTATAACTCAACTTTTTTATCTACTAAATGTAAATGAAGCAGTAAAAAGAAAAGAAAAAAGGCTTCAAAAAGAAAAAAAAGAAGAACCAACACGGTATGTCGTACGTCCTAGAAAATCAAGGGACTGGTCCCTAGTTTGGACCCGGGAGACTTCACCTTCGTGTCTCAGAATTGGTGACCCGACGGTCCTTTCAGAGAAAGGAGAGAGAGAGAGAGAGAGAGAGAGATATATATATATATATATATATATAATCTACTAAGTTTTACACACGTTTTTGAGACTAGATCTCCTGCACGTGACAGGGGAGTGAAGGTGTTTGAAGAGTCGGGACGAGACCCAGTTGCAGGGTCGGTTTCTCTTGAACGTCCTATCGACCTCCACTCAGACCTATAAAGAAGGTGGAGTCGGATCACTACCTGTTGGGTGCTTACCCTTTTCTTTTACGTTTAGTACATAGACTTTTCTCCAATTATAGGTCTTATATGTCTCTTGAGGATGTTGAGTTGATGTTTGTTGGGCTGAAATTTTTACCCATTTTCTGATCTTATAAGTTGAAAGGTTTCTTCTATGTGTTCACCGATTATTCGTGTACTTTTTTTTTTTTTTTGTTGAGTCCTAGTGACTAGTTCCCCTCTCTATGTTTAGTTTTGGTGCTCTATGGTAGAGTGTACATAATCCTATAGTTTATGATTTTTTTGTTTTTTGTTTCTTTTTTGTTTTTGTCTTTTATTCACAACCGGTCCAACCCTTCTTTAGTCTTGGGAACCCGTGACGCCCTCCATTACATTTTACTCCGCCGGTAATGTCTTTTGTCTTTCCGTCAGAGAGTTTCCTACTTTTTTATAGTGTGCTCGGTTGTTAAGGTACAGACCGATAGCTGGGGTTTCTTAGAGTTTCATCTCAGAACTCCTCTAAAAACATGTGGGCATAAGTGTCGTCGTAACAAAGGGTATCGACTCTCCACCATCGTTCGATGCACAGGTGACTGTTCTCTTACCTGTCCGCTTTGTCCAGATAGGGATGTTTCCGTACTAAGTCGGAATTTTTCTTCCCGCAAGACGGTGTACGATGGCTACCCGAAGGGAACACCAAGTCGACTATTTCTTAGGTGGGTGTTGCGTCCTCTGGGCCCACACTAGGGACGTAACCCCTCTAGGGGACCTCTTCCCTTTCCGATGGGTGAGGTCACAAGACCGGACCTCTTACGGTGCCTGACATACGTATCAGGTACCCCAGCGTTTCTCAGTCTGTGCTGTCTCTGAAAGTGAAAGTGGCTATACCTACTTGGAACTCCTGTAACACGATTCACTTTCTTCGGTCAGTATTCTCCCGTATATGGCATACTAAGGTGAGTGTACTTCATAGGTCAGTCTAAGTCTCTGTTTCGTCTTACCAGGACAAGTCCTGTAGGGTCCTGTGAGGAGGACCGTCGGTGGTACCGAACTGGTGAAACTTCGTCGTTCGTGTACCGGACCCGCGGACCGGAAGTGGTTCTATGAGCACATTTACGCCTGCATAGAGGTGACGTAGGCAAATGACGTCCTCTTGGGGATACCCCTCCCGGTGACGAGACACTTGAGAGTCTTCCTATTGAAGTCTGGGTTGAACTTTCGACTAAAGGTTCTCCTCCCTGGACCTCGGGGGCGACTCTCTATCAGAGGGTCACTTACGACCCTCTACGACTGCAAGGTTCCTTTCTGGGGTAGGAGGCACTGAGGATAGGAGAAGTGAGTCTTGAGTTCTCTATCACCTGCAAGGGATCACGGTACCCATACTCGCTCCCATAATACAAGAGACGAGAACGCCCACCGGAGTTTTCGTTTCTTTTGATGCATAAGTCCTTACTCAGATGACGATTCCTTTTTTTCGATCTCCACCTCGAAAAAACGACCGAAAACCGGACCTCCTGGTAAGTCTAACGTTCAAAGAATACCCTCTCTCCTAAACCCCCACACCGCTTCATTTAAATATGAAGTCCCTTTCTGGATACCGGTACAGGATCTTCAGGGGCCGTTACCGACCGACGTCGGGAAAAGCCACCCCACCCCCACACGTACACTAATAACCCCCACCCCACCAGATACACATTCAGATTCACCCCATTAACACTTATACACACGTCTCCAACACACACGCATGGAGGGGGTCATCTATGTAGATTGCATGTGTCGATTGGACGGTTAAAAGAGTTCATCGTATCTCCCTCACCTCCTCCGGTAGGGGTGACGTGGGTAAGTAAGTAAGTCGTGGGTGGTACCGGGTTGTACCACCTCCAGACGGGTTGTTGGGGTGAGGAGTCTACCTCTTTGACCCCCGGTCCATACGTACACGGGGTCAGAGTTCGCGAACTCACCTTCCCTGTTGTACACTGGTCCGTGCACCACACCCACCGTAGCGAACCTGGGGGACTTGTGGGTAGTCACCTTTGCAGTCAGTGGTCGCAGACACGAACGCGGGAGTCCGCGGGTCCGGGGGTCCGGACGGTGGGGATCTTCCACCAGGGTCTCCAGGGTATTTGGTTCTCTCGCCAGTCCGTCCCTCCCGGTCGATGGTTACGGGTCTCTCCCAAGGGTCTTCCACGTCTAGGAGTGCTATGACTGGGGGGTTTCATCCTCGGACGTCTGGGGGACGGGTGCCGGTAGGCCCCGACCCCAAGTTCAGAGGGCCCCACTAGTGTGGTCAACCCAGCCCTATTCGAAATCCGTTCTTGTCTCTTCGGTGTATCGCACCAGTCACGGACGTCACACGGGACCGAGGGGGTGCCGGTCGTCCGGGGACGGGTGTCGACAGAGCTTCGGCACCTGGCGTATAGACGTCCACCCCAACCGGTCCCCCGTATGTTGGTGGGTCAAGTTGTGTGCTAAACTGAGTCCAGTGCCCGTCTGGTCCCGTCTTCAAGAGGATTATTCTTCTTAGGCCCCGGTATTCTGTGTCCCCCTTGAGGACCAAGGTCAGGGTCGCATGGTTACAACGTTAGGACGGGTACCCCGTAGGGGTCGTCAGGAATACCCACGTCGGAGGAACACCTCTGAACCCGTGACACCAATCGCACTTCGCGTGCATCTCAGGTGTCCGAGGAGCCGGTCGAGTATCTACGATTCGTGCCTTCCGTCTCAGCTCCTGCTGACCCAGCGGAAGACGGTGAAGACCCAGTACTGAGGAATCCTCGGTCGGAGTCTGTCCATTTCGACTCACAACCGATGTAATAGTGGTCCTCAGGATCTTTAAGACTTTAGGAACTCGATGTGTGGGACCCCTATCACTGTCCAATTCTTGAGTCCCACGGACCACGGGTGGGAGAAACGATGAGAAAACGTGACGGGTGTAAGTTTTCGTAACCACGAGTGTGTGTGTTGGGTAGAGGGACGGAGGCCTCACCTGATCGGGTGGGGATCTGACGATGGGTCCACTCCTGTCGGTGAAGAGAGTTACTTATGTGTGCACACTATTTCTTTTTTCTTCTGACCTCCATTTTGATCGTGTACCGATGTCCCCCAATAAAACTTTGCCGTCATAAAGTCACAAGAGCGTAGAGGTGTCGTCTCCTAGCAGTTTCGTGCCATCTTCCGTGGTGGAGTTGATTTAGAGAAGGTGGTCTTCAGAAGAGTAGGACACACTCTAGGGAGCGGTGTCTACCGACTGTGGTCTCGTGGTCACGTCGTAGTGACGGAGCACCTCTGACTTTACCAGAACCTTCTCCAGTCCTTCTTTTACCGTTAGTTTTACTCGAAGTCTTACCCGTCCTCCCCGTTACCCCTGGTGCGGCGACTTAGTGTGTGTCGGACGTTCGGTCCTGGTGAGCATCTGACTGTGTAAGCGCAACCAGTCAAATCCAGTGGTACTCGTTGTTTTGGTTTGTTTCCCGAGACGAAAGACCAAAGAAAGTGTAAACCCAGTGGAACTCTCTGCTTCGGTTTGGTTCCCGGGACAAAGAGAAAGTGTGAGAGAGGAAGCGGAAGGGGGAGGGGAGACCAGGTACGGACAATTGGTCGGTGTAGGTGTGGGGCGGTGGGGTCCCAGGTATGTAGTTCGTTTCGGGGGTTTGTGTGTGGTTCAGTAAAGACTCACCGTGGTGGTTACAGGGGGTGTCAGTGACACCCAAAAAAATCCTGGGGTGGGGCTGGGGGGGCGTCCTGGATAATCTCCTAGATGGGTCACTGTCTCGTCTCCTTCTTCGGGGTAGGTCTCGGTTCCATTCGATCGGAAAGAAGCAGACCCCATCTTTACGACGAAAGAACCAAAGAAAGGAAAAGTTAGTTTAATAATTTCGACCGGTCCCATGCACTCCCCACTATCCGTGGTAAAGGTACCACCCTCTCCTCTCCCCTGATAACGCACTCTCAGAAACTGACTGACTGTGGACTAGGTTCTCCCGTAAATGTTTACTGTCGTAGTCACCATTTAAAGCACCACCGCCTCACCCCACCTCCCCTTACCCCACCCCCATCCCGTCTGGAAAACGAACCGTCGTTATCAAGGGAGAACTTAAAACCATATCGGCCGGTTATTTGAACTCTCAGTGTTGGAAGTCCTTCTCGGGTGTAAAAGACACATGACCGTCCACCGTAGTCCTTTGTGCCCTACATCAGACCTCAGTGAGCGACTCACTTTTTTTTATTTTTGTACGACCGAAAGCACCCGTCTCGGGTGGACTAGGTCCAACGTAGACCCTGACCGGTCCTCTGCACGGGTGCCCCTGCTCCCAGCACCCTGTCTGTCAGTCCCGGCTTCTGTACCTCCAGGGGTCCGGAGAGGGTGGACCCCCGGGTCCTCCCTGTTAAAAGACGAAGTGAGGATAAAGACCTTCAACGGGCTGTTGGTCAGGAATAGATGTGTGACAACCGGTTCCCAACAGACCGAGTCTTTGTATAAATTTGCCGTCGCGAAAGTATAGTGCACCGGTCCCGTCGACACCTGGTAAGAGTAACGTCTCCTCCGTCCTCCCCGAACCCGGGGTCCCGACCGGTCCCCCTCCCCTGCGTTCCTTTTCTCTACCCCCGACTGGGGTCCCACCTCCACCAGGGACGACGAGAGGAAAAGACCGGGTCACCAGTAGTCAACCTCTCGAGGAGACTGTCCAGAACGTTAAAAGTCCGGGTTTGAGGTACAGGTGGGTGAGCACTCATGTCGTTGGGACCCGTAACGTAGCCACCCAGAGATGTTCCCGTGGTGGACACACACAGAGGGCGTAGTTAAGGGTAGGTTCACTCTTGACCTGTCGAGTCGGGAACCTGTTGGGTAGAGTCGTGGGGGGTGGTGGTAGTCACAGACTTCACATGGGGGACCCGACCCTAGATCAAGTCCCCACCGTTCGAAGGGAGACGAGTCGGACAGGTCCGGACGACCCGGGTGCAGTTCGTTCCCCGGGCAGGTGTCCGAGATTAGAGGTAGCCCCGCTCTTTCCGCCCGAGAACTTCGTAGTGAAGGAGGGGTGGTAGTGGGCGGTGGGGAGGGTTGGGACGCCAAGCCTAATGTCTAGTACAGATCGTGTCCACAGGGACCGGAGCGGGAAGTGGGACCACCCTTGGGAGCTCCGGGGGACCCACAACTGGAATGACACGAGGGGTCCCGGAGTGCATCCCAGGACCGTGCACACGGACTCGGGTCCTTCTTAGACGTTTCCGTACCAGTGGTACTCCGGCAGATTGAGGAGGTTTCGTTCCTCGGCGAAGACTGGAGCAACATCACGTGACGGGGGTGACCGGGGTTCGGTCTCGACGGACGAGGGTGACTTTGGTTACTTTCGTTTAGTTTTCTTTGTGAGTTCAGGGGAGGGGACGGGACGGGTGGTGGGTAGCGGGCTCGGGACAAAATTCCCGGGGTAGTTGTTCTCTTGTAAAAGTAGGAGTGTCTTGTAAGAGGGTGCTTCGACGGGACACGGGCGGTGCCCGAGACGAGGGAAGTTCAGTGGATTGAGTGTTTCGGACACGTACGGAGTGTACACCTAAACGTCCGATTATTTCAACCTCCGGTCTCGCCCTTCCTAGGTTACCTTCCCCCTGTACTCTTCAACTTCCCTCCCTAGAAGAGAGAGTCACTTCCGAAACGTTCACGGTAGTTGGAGACCCACCTCCCGAGACCGAGGTCCCTTGGGACCCTTTCCAGATATGCCATTGGGTCTCCTTCCTCGAGCCACTACGACTCACTGTCGGTCGGGTCGGAGACGCCCGTGTCCTTCTTTTTTACCCGGTGAGAGAGATAATTGAGATAACGAGTGCAAACACAGCGATTCCTTACGTAGGACCTCTCGTAAACATCGAGTCACTCCCACTTCCGAGAGGTCCCTCCCTGACTGCGAGTCCGTCCCAGGTTATCCAGTCCCAGGGGTCCTCGTTAGTCCAATGGGTGCGGAGAAACCTCTGACTACTTCTCCCTGTACTTTATTCTTTCTTCCTTCACACACACTCCCGAACACAACGAGAAAAGAATATAATTACTGCATTGTCACACCCTGTGATTCGGATACATACCCGAAGTTCTAAATTCTAAATAGAAAGGGTACTGTATTTCTCAAGGGTACTCGAGAAAGGACTGAAACGGTTTCGTTTCGGAAACGAATGCAAACGAACCGTAGAGAACCCTTATTTCGTGTTCGTAATGACCAGCCCGAAACCCCCAACTCGACCCTACTCCGGAAGACCACCCTACGCTGAGGGAGCGGCTGTGACCTTGGATCTCTGTGTCAGGGAGCACACGCGAGGTCCACGTCCCCCTCTTCGTCTGCGGGAAGGAGACGTGCACGTCCAGAGTACCGTCGGGGAGGTGACCCCTCGAGCCCAAAGGACAGGAGTCCAAAGGAGGGTCAAACTCCCCCGACGAGGGTCCCCACCCCTTCAATCTCTACTGCAGGGGGGTCGAGGGGAGGTGTCCGAGGGTCCAGGAGGGTGTCTCGACTCCCCCTCGTGTGAGACCTCGTGGAAAGAGCGGAGGTGAGGAGTGGATGTAGGGCTTAGGACCCCGGTCGGTGGGGAACTCGGGGAGGTGTCGGTCGTCCTTAAGAGGTCCTGCCACACTTACTGACGCCCCAGCCGACGTGTGGGGACAGGAGTGTCAGGACGACTAGGCCAGGGGACCCTCACTGGACGGGGTCCTGTCGCGGAGACCCGTCGCCCCGGTCCCCAGTACCGAGAAGAGTCTTCGGGGACGGGGGCGGTCTGTCACAGACGAGGACGGGACGATGTGGGGTCGGGCCGGTCGGGACGGTGGAAGGGGGTCCGGCCGGGGCCGGGGGCGGAGGGGAAGGGGTCAGGAAGGTTCCGAGACCCTGATTGGGACCGGTCCTCACCCCTATAAATATACTGGTTGTGGACGACCTCCTGCTGGGACAACGTAGCGAACGTCTCGTTCTCTTAAACCTGTTCAATGAAATGGAGATTCGAACACAAGTAGAAGTCTTGCATTGTCTAAACGACACTCAGAGTTTACAGAGGGTCCTTGGATTTCAACGGGGTCCTACCCTGTCAGTGAGCGATGTACCTCAATCGACAGTCAGAGACGGGGTCTCGGGTAGTGTCGGTCCTTTCGTTAGCACCATCCCCAAGGGTCCCATCCCTACCCCCCACCTTGTGGGCACTAATGAAGAGAAAGGTACGAGGGTACAATCTCTTGTGACTACCTACCTCCAACTGTTCCTCTGTCCTTTGCCCGAAAATGCGTTCTCTCTTTTTGTCCCTCCAATTCAGCACTTCCCTCCCCCACCTTGTCTTCCGTTACATACGTCACTGTACCCCCCTGTACTTTATTCTTTCTTCCTTCATACACACTCCCGAACACAACGAGAAAAGAATATAATTACTGCATTGTCACCCCCTGTGATTCGGATACATACCCGAAGTTCTAAATTCTAAATAAAAAGGGTACTGTATTTCTCGAGGGTACTCGAGAAAGGACTGAAACGGTTTCGTTTCGGAAACGAATGCAAACGAACCGTAGAGAACCCTTATTTCGTGTTCGTAATGACCAGCCCGAAACCCCCAACTCGACCCTACTCCGGAAGACCACCCTGCGCTGAGGGAGCGGCTGTGACCTTGGATCTCTGTGTCAGGGAGCACACGCGAGGTCCACGACCCCCTCTTCGTCTGCGGGAAGGAGACGTGCACGTCCAGAGCGTCACGTCATCACGTCATCACTGACGGAAGAACCTCCTTGTCCTACTGTGTCCGTAAGTAAGAGCCGGTGTGTCAAACGCCCGACCCTTTGCTGCAACCTCTATCTTTCGGGTGTCTGCGGGGGGGTGTAACGTTTTCACTGTTCTAGGTCCGGGATCTCCTCTTACGTACCATCCCCCTCCCCCGTCTTTTCTAGGTTTCCAGTCCGAAATGGGGACGGTCCTCGTCGTCCTGGGGCTCAAGAGTCGGTCTAAGGGTTCCGGAGGGGTGGGGGTAAGAACGTTAAGAGGTACACCCCGTAATGAACCACCTAAAACTTCGGAGAATTTTCTCTCGTTGTTAGACGTACACTAAATGAGGAGAAAAATTTTAGGAGTAAGAGAATAAGTATTCGAGGAGAAAGATCGAGAAAGGACGGGAGAGGAAGGGAGAAAAAGACGAAGAGTAAGTCTTTCTGAACCAGAGTAGGTCCGTGAACTCCGGGACCCTAGCCGATATTTTAGATATGTTATTAGAGGGACGTCGGGAGGAGGGGGTAATGGGACCGAGGACTGTTGAGGTGGGAGTTGGGGACAGACATAGTCACTTAAGATACCTCTCCCAATGGGGTTCATGGGGAGGTTCGGGTGGGGTGGGGTGGGGTACGGGTGGGATGGTGGAGGGTAGGGATGGGTTGGACAGGTTGAAGGTCGGGGGTAGGATGTGGGGTGTCGGGGTCCGGGTCCGTTCTCCTCTCCGAACTCACAGTCTTCCCGACCGGGGTGGGACGACCTCCCTGGGGGTCCTGTAGACCGAGGCGGGACCTGGAGGGGGTGTGGTGACGGTGAAGTCGGTAGTTACCCACAGGGCGGGACCCGCCGACACCTGTGTGTATCAACAAAAGGAACGGGAGGTTGGTAGGTTAAGAGATCAGGACCTAAGTTCTCTTTCCTACTTCCTTTTCCCCTACTCCTTCTTGTTCTTCTCCTTTACGCTCGCGTCTCGTCCGTCCTCCTTCTCGTCTTCCGTTTATTCCCGCGTGTGGAGGGGACGGTTGGGACCGAAAAAAAAAAAAAAGAACCGCGAAGTCCTTTTGGGTTTTGGTCTCTTCTCGTACCTCCACCGGTAGAGACACACACTCGTGTTGTCGTCTCTGTTCTCATACCGCCAGTAGCTGTGTATGTAGACCACCTACCGGACTCGCGTCGAGCAGTCCCTTGCCAGGGGCAAGGTGTCTTGGGCTCCTACGTCCGAGGAGGTAAGTCCCGCCCCCGCCCCCGTCCCCGCCGGTCACCCTGTTCGGTACGTGCAGTAGGGACCTCCATAACAAGTGTAGTACAAGAGACATTTTCCACAGGGACCGTGCCCAAGTTGCAGAGGGAGACATCCTGGGTCGGAACGGGGAGGGTCGGTCGGTTCCAGTCGTCCGGTATACCGGTGTAGGGGTCAATTAGTGCTCTACACCACTCTATGACTCCTACCGGGCCGATTGGAACTCACGTCCGAAGGACCCTTTCCCACTCTTCCTGTCTGTGTGGCCCCGAGGAAGAGCACTCGTCTGTCGAGGGAACACCCGCGCGTCGGTGGGACTGCAGTTCGTCCCCTGGGACGTCTTAGGTGTGGACCGACCCTAAATGGGTTGATGGACGGAGTCGGAGACACCTCGGGGTACCTTGTCGGACCGGAGTACCGTGGTAAAGAGTTGAAGTCCAAGATAACTAGAAAGTATCTACACACTTTTAACTTATGATGTGTGTGTGTGTTTACTTCCGGTTAAGTTTCGTTACGATTAAATCGAACGTAATTTCTCGGTCAGAAGGTTTGATTATTAGAATTTTAATTTATAGCTCACCTAGATCAAAGTACCGTGAGACTTTTCGCCACAGAAGACATTTGAAAAGTACAACCCTACCCCATTTCACCACTTTTAATACTAGGACAGTATCGTCTTCTTTGTGTCCGTTCAAACCGACCCTACAATTTCTTTTTACCAACAATCCCCTTTTCTCTTGTAACACCAAGAGACTGGTAAAGGTGACTGAGTTACCTGTACTCAAACTCGTTCGAGGCCTTCAACCACTACCTGTCCCTTTGGACCGCACGACGTCAGGTACCCCAGAGTTTCTCAGTCTGTGCTGACTCGCTGACCTGACTTGACTGGTAAAGGTGGCACACCCAGAGGGTTACTCGGTCCACTCATCCCGACCTCCCTGCCCAATAAATGGTGCGGATGGACACAGTAGTCTGGAGGGTGAGGAGTCTCGCGGGTCTGTCTCCCTGGGTCGGAAAGAAAAGTAGGACCTCGGGTGTCGGAGGGGAAAGGAGGCGTAGTGAGTGAGACAAAGTATCCTGGTCAGTGAACTCGTGACGGACCGGTTTGCGGGTCCAATTTAGTGACGAGTCTCTTGTAGAGAGGCGATGATCTGTTGTGCAAATCATTTCTCGTTGTTTGTCCGGGGTCACGGGACCCCTACACTTGGGACCTCCTCGGTCCCGGGTCCAGACTGATCGGGGGACCCAGGGCGTGTGACTGGTCTCGCGGATGGGCGGAGAGGTGACTCAGGTCGTGGACGTACACATCCCGTCCAAGACCCCGCTGTGGACGCTTCCTTCCAGGTACTGGGTCTCCTGAGTAGGACTTTGAGTCTCCCCTACCTCGAAGGTCACAGACCTTCGAATTTACTCTGTGCACTCCACTTCCTTCCTCCCGGCGGAGGGATACGGAGGACTCAGTCGACAAAGCACGGGCAAAAGAAGGGACTATACTAGGCATACCCAAGTCGTAATCAAAGGATATATACAAAATATAAATTGGGAAAATTATAGTTCGTTTTAGCTCGGGGACGACCCAAATAAACCGTTTGTAAACATACATTTTATTGTGTGTTCATATCTTTTTGGTGGGAGTGGTTTCCTTCCCGAGTCACCTGACGTTACTCGCGGGGTGAGACCCTTCATCAGCACAAAAGGAGACATTTTCGGGTCCACGAAGACTGTTCGAGGAGAGTGTCGAAGGATTGGGACTGGAGTCTGTAGGTGTCGTCTTCAGGGTTTCCGTAACCTAAGAGGGTCGGGAGGTCGAGGGAGGTGATGAAAGGTCCACACGACGGTGTGATTAAAACTCGATTGACACACATTTAGTAACACGAACGTCATACGTGCCTATTGACTAAAAGTAAGAATATTGGACAATTCAATCGTTGAGGAGATGAAGGGAAGAAGTCTCCCGACGGTCGTACGACCCCTATAGGACACATGACTTGACCCACAACCTGTCTACACGAATATAAAGGTTCTTTGGTATTTCGAGGTATGAATTCTAGACACGGGACATGTTATATGGTTTATTCGAAGACAACTTTCTTTACGTTTTTTCTTTTTTTTTTAAGGTGTTTTGTCTGAAGTCCGGGTCTACCGATCGAGACTAAAGATGGTTTGTAAGTTTACCTTCAACTACGGGTAGAGGATTGTGTGAGAAGGTCTCTTGTCTATATCTCTCTTATGTGGATTGTGACGGAAATAGCTTGGTCCTCTTATGACAGAGTTGGGGTCGTTATCTGTAATCACTGTTTCTGTTGTCGTAGTCTGTTTCTTTTAGTTTTAGTGTCCGGTTTACCAGGACTTACAACTACAGTTTTAGGTTTCGGTTTATAATCGTCAGACTTAGGTCTCCAGAAGTCTTTCCTTCCTTCGACCCTGAAGGACCGTCCTAAAGGTAACCAACTACACCTGTCCTGGCGACCCACAAACCCACGACGGACCCTCTTACTGCCACGGCCCTCGGTCGCACTCCTTAGGGTGGGTACCGTTTCCAGTACTCCTTCCTTCGGACTGTTTTGTGTTCCCGCACTAGTCCGAAGTCCTCAAGGGGGACCTTAAAGGACTAATAGGTGGGGGGTTTTGGTCTCAGACGGACGAAATGACACAATACGAAAGGTGGATGAGAAGACTGTAATTGTCCCCCGACAGGGGGTGTGGTGGAAAAGGACCTTTTTCAATTAAATCTCGAAAATCTATTATTTAGAGGACCCGTATTATTCTCACAAAGTTAGGTTTTTGGGGAGACTACCGAAAGATCGGACGGACGGCCTGAGAATGTCGACGCGTACACTAACAAACGTCGGAGGACTGGCGTTCTCCGTGTCCTTCGAATTTTGTAGGATCCTTACATTCCCGAAGGCTCCTCAGTTTTAGTAATCTTATCCTGACTATTTCCAAAGTAAACAACTCGGTTATGAACAACGGTTTAAAAGTATAGAAAATAAACATCTATATCAACCATATATCTTTTTTGTCCATCTGGACCATAATCGTTGTAATCTAGAAACTCAATTCATGAAAGAAACAATATTGGGTGACGTGGAAACAAGATATCCTTACATTGAAATAAATCATGAAACTCCCACTACGTCTCATTTCTTTTTTGAGAAGATCCCTTTTTTTCTCAAAAAGACCAACTATCTGTAAATAGATCCTTCTCTCGGTATTTTTACAATTGTCCGAAGAACCGGTCTTCTATTACCTTTGGTGGACTCTAGAAAACATATGCCCTTCCATACGTTTTTCTTTCGGACCAGAGTTACTCCCAGTCCGGACGACGGGGACGTATTGAGACATATAAGGCAATAAAGAAATGCATGTTGAACCCCATATATTCGACGAAAACTTTTATTTCAACACTCAGAATGTGGCTACGACCCGAGGGGGTACACCAAGAAAAGAGGGGAAAAGGCCGACTTAAGGGTAGACCTCGTACCTCCGAGCGGTTCAGATGAATGAACGGGACCGAAGATTCTAGGTACGCTCTCCCTCGGGTTCCGTCCCGTGGGAGGTGATAAGTTCACCCGTGGTCACCGGATTGCATCTACCACGTTTGGAGAACAGAGTTCCAAAGTAATCAAAAGGTGAATTTGGTTCAATAAGTCGGAGAAAAGAGGTGATTAAAAGGATGATGTGATAAGAAAGGATTAGAGAAATATAAAGATTAATTTATCAGGAAAGGGTCTGAGGTTGAGGTAGGGGCGAAACTTAAGGAACCTAGGTGGCCCCGACCTGGGGCCGCTCACCACGGGCTTGTCCAGCCCCTCGGGTCGTACTTCCCTGTTACGGTAGTCCAATGTCCTTACTCGTAAATCACTGTCTCCACACCTCCCGGACTAGAAAGTTCCTTTAAGAAAGGTCTTATAATCTGCCGAAACCCCAGTCCCTAGTTGTACAGTTCCTCCCAGTTCGATCCAGTCTGTACACGGGAGGACAACCGATTCTAGGGAGAACAGGAGCCTCGTTGGCACCCCGTCCTCCTAACTCCCCGGTTTCCCTCGTCTCAGGACCCGAGGTCCCAGGTCCCGTGGTAGATCTCCTAAATCCCCAAGTCTCTAAAGACAGGGGTCCCTTGGTCGATGTAAGTACAGGGTGTGGGTAGACAGTAGTCGAAACTCTGAGACCCTTTCAGTGACTTTTAGATCTGTAAAATCACGGTACATATATACCTAGTGTCGTGGACGGGACTCACAAAGGAGGGACGGGGGTGTCGACTACACCCCTAGTGTCCTTTATTGTCTATTTGAGAAGTGTTCGACGTTTCGTAGTGTGGGTATTGGAGGGGAGTAGGAGACGGGACACCGTAGGTCCTCCGTCGTGAAGATACAAAGAACGAATAAGAAGGTCTGTAAATTAAAGACTTGTGAATCCATCGTGGATACTTCCTGGTCAGTAAAAAGAAGTCTCAGATGGAATGAAAAATATAATTCGTAGTACATTATGGTTATTCACCCGGGTAATTGTAAAGGTATAGTGTCTTGTCCCTTGACTCGAGTCTCTCAAATTCATTGGAAGGGTCCAAGTGCACTGCGGACCATAAACTTGGGTCTGGTAGTCCGTGGTCGGGGGTGTGGGAGTCAGTGACACGACACGCGGGAAAGATATAATAGAGTAGACTTATTTCAGTACAAGGTCACGCTAGCCGCGATTTATCAGACCTCACATAATTGACGTGTGGTGTAACATTGTAAGGAGAGGGGTCGTCGTTGAAACTAAGTCGACTGAGGGGATCCGTCGACCGCTAGTTCCCCTTGTCTTCACCCTGGACCCTTACTTAACTATAAAGGGGTACCAGAAGAGGGTCCTGATACAGTTATCAAGACGAAACTTGCATAAAAGGTCCTAACACCGGGCCAATTGGTTTTCTTTTCCTAGTGTTCCCTAAGTCTGTGACCTGCGTGTTCTTATAGTACACGCCAGTTCTACCAGACAAGTGGTAAGGGTCGGCACCAAGTCTGTGTAGTCTTAAGTGAAGACCGGTTTGGTGTCCATCCCCGTCTGTACACGGTGGGGGTGATTGGTGAGGTAACTTCCATGACACCCGCATTGTGGTCACTCATCTAAGTTCTCATTTCCGACATCACCTATGTCGTCTCGGACCTAGACCCACTCGCTCCTGACCCGTCTCTACCACGGGTGAGTTTTGGTCAAGTCGGTGACGGGCGGGAGTTGGTCCGGAATCAGGTCCGAAATCAGTCACTCCGCGACCCCGGGTGTCTGAAGTAAGTAATTCGGGGGGTTTGTGGTGGTCGGGTCCTCTAGGGCAAGGGTCGATCACTCCTCGGTGACGAGGAGCAGGTCCAAACCAGTCAACTTCTACTACGCTTAAGAGACACGTTGACAGTACACCCGTCAGCCAAATCTTACAGGACCCAAGACTCGGTCAAACTCAGTTCGTCCAATGACCAGTAAGTCCCACCAGTGGACTGGTGGTCCTTCAGAGTAACGTTTCGTCGTCACCTGTCTTAGTACACGACTCCCCCCGTCCCCGTTCTACGTACAAGACTAGAGTTCCAGGTAACCCCCACCAGAAGTAAACCCCCTTTCCGTCACATAAACCCGAGTCCCTGACTCAGTCCTCAACCAGACTCTAAACTCGGTAAGAGGACCCGGTCCGTAGAGGAGACCCATGATCGACAGAGGGATGTCGTAGGAATCCGTCCTCCTACACCCTTCCCTCACTCCTCTCGAGAACCAAACACATAGGTCCCGTGCTAGAGTACAGGTCCCCAAGTCCTTAGAGGTAGGGGTCCCTTAGGAGAGGGACAGAACGAAGTCTGGGTAGTGAGTACTCACAACACTGAGACCCGTTCAATGAGTCAGAGAGATTTAAAGTCAGAGGACTTGGTATTTTATACCCAGTGTCGGGGATGAGACGGGTGGGGTGTCACGTGAGACTCTTTATTATAAGAAAAGTGTTCGAGATGTTAGTTACATTTATTCATGCAAGACAGGACAAACATCGGAGGATCCACGGGAAAGACCTCTGTAAGACGAAAATGAAGGTCTGTGAATTTATGAACTAGTGAATACATTCATCGTGAATCCTTCATAGAATAGTAAAAAAGAAGTCCGAGTCGTAAATGATTAAAATCTTGTATTGCGTTTATTCGTCCAGGATAATTATAAAGGTGTAGTGTCTGGTCCCTTGACTCTTTGTCTGTCACATTCATTAGTTGGAAGGATCCATGGACCCTGAAAGTTTGTCCTATACTGAAGTCCGGGAGTCCGTGGTCGTGGATATGAGAGTCATACAACACGACTGAAACATAACAGAGTAGATTTCACTAAAAAGGGCACGTTAGTCGGACAACCCATAAAATTCACGTGTGATTTTATATTCCAGGTAGAAGCATTCGGGATGAAACTAAATCCCCCGAGGGACCCTGTCAATTACTATTCTAGATTTCACACAGGACCTTTGTTCAATTCTAAAAACGGTCCTTCTGCAGTTGGTTGAGAGTGGTAACACTTACTTAAAGGGTCCTGGGACAAAGTTCGTTTACTTCTTTTTTTCTGTCACCTAAGTTTCGTTCCTATGTATGTCCCTAACTTATTTATGGTACCCATACTTCTTATATATCACCGTAAGTTGTCGGGATTTACTCGTAAATCAAGGTTTCCCAACTCAGAGTTTATAGGTAGTGGAGTATGTTCGGTGAGGTAACTTCGGTGACACCCTTAAAGTAACACTTTAACTAGTTCTTATTACTGACATAGAATGAGTACATTGGTACAACTGTCTGTTTGATATTTTTACAATTCAATATCAAAGAAATAACTCTATATTAACTGTAAGGTATCTAAGTGTGAAAAATTTCGACATGATAAACCACCGAAAAATAGAACTCCAAAACGTTGGTTGTGGGGATTAAGGTCATGTAAGAGTAGTAGGGGATTTCTTCGGGACATCATAGTCAGTAAGAACGTCAGAGACGGGGAAAGTGGAGTCGAGACCAGGACAGAGAGACCCACACCGGCTTATTATAACATACCTATATTGTGTAAAACAAAAAGGTACATAGTCCACTACCTATCAACCTAACAAAGGTGAAAAACTGATAATGTTTATCCCTATGATATTGTGAGTACATGTTCGAAAACGTACTTGTATACGAAAATAAAGATGACCTGTATATGGATCCTCACCTTAAAGACCCCGTAAACCATAGAGACACAAATTGAAAAACTCCTTGACGGCTTGACAAAAGAAAAAATATAAACATGGTCGTTACAAACTTCCATGGGTAAATGGGTGTAATAAAGGTTGTGAATTTTTTTTTTTTTGACATAGGTATGATTACCCATACTTCACCATGGAGTGACATCAAAGTCAAACACATTAAAACTGATTATTGAAACTTGACAAAAGGACACTAATAACTGTTAAACACAGAGAAGAAGGCTCCTCATAGACACGTTGAAGAAAGTAAAAAGTGTGAACCAACCGTCAAAAACAAAAACGACGTACACCCGAAAGTGCTCAATGTCTCGTTCGTCCCCGATGAGAGACCAACACCACCCACCCGAAAAGTAACACCACCGAAGAGAACAACGGGTCGTGTCCGCCGAGCCCAAAGTCTCCGACACCGTGTACCCGAGTCATCAACACTAAGGGACCGAGATTTCGTGTCCGAATTATCAACGCCATGCATCCGAATCAACGGGGTGTCGTACAGCCCAGAAGGACCTAGTCCCTAGCTTGGGTACACGGGACGTAACCGTCCGCCTAAGAAATGGTAACTCGGTGGTCCCTTCGAACTGTAAAATAACGACTGATCGGTCACAAGAAATGTATGATACTCATGATCTGAAATTGTCTGTACTAAACGTTTGTAAAAGAAAGTAAGACTTCCGACATAAGATAGAAGGAACTACCACAAGAAACTTTGTGTTTCCTAAAATTAAAAATATTTCAGGATGAATAAAAAGGAAAACAAACACGAAAACGATAGTATAAATTCTCAAGTATCGGTTTAGGTTCTTACTTCTAAATAGAGGGAAAAAGAAGTCTTTAACCATGTCAAATCGGGAATGTAAATTCGGAAACTAGGTAAACGTTAAGTTTCAGACAAGACAGACTATAACCGTATCTACGAGAACGAGAGAAACCCAATGATAGACCCAAAAGAGTAACTCAACAAAAAAAAAAATTAAGTAAAAAGGTAGGAAATTGAAAGTTTGACAGACACAGAAACTTAGAATTCACTCAGAGAATATCTGTCGTATATCAACCTAATATACAAGAAGGGATAAGACGGTTAAAGATATAAAACTAACCTCTCAAATTAGGCAAATGTTAATGATTCTTTTCCGAATCATAAAGACGATAACACGATAAACGAAAGATATACGGGTTTCGTAAAAATGGAGAGTAAAGGACGTAAGGATAGGAAAAAAACAAATCGACTAAGGAATGTCAATGTATAAATTTAATGAAAGAGTGAAGGAAAACACATATAAAGTGTCGATAAAACACAAATGGTACCCCTAATGGAAATTGTAGGATTTTACTTTTGTGAGATTGAACTTAAATAAAAAAATTATTAATAAATAAAACGGGTGAATCAATGTCGCACGTCCTAGAAATCAAAACCACAAGTCTGAGAGTCAACGTCGTACACCCTAGGTCAAAGGGTTGGTCCCTAGTTTGGGGGGAACGTGACCCTCACTCCTCAGAATTCAGAATTGGTGATCTGATTATCCCTTCAAGGTTTCGCGGATTCCACTGAGATCTGGTCGAATTAGAGTTATTGTAGGTTCAAGTACTTCGATTTTCTAGTAGGGTGGTAGAGTTACGTTTTCTCTAGAAGAGATTCTGTGTAATATTACTTTAACATCTTTTAGTTTCCTATTTCTTAAGATTCCGTCCACTCTTTTCTAAAGTTGGATGTTTCCTTGGGAGTAATCTGATAGTCTAAAGAGTCGTCTTTGGGATATCCGGTCCCCTCTCATTTTACTGTATAAGTTGTACAACTTTCTTTTTTATACGGTTGGTTTTTATGAGATAGTAGTTTCATTAGGAAGTCTATACTTCCTCTTTATAAAAAGATCCGTCTGTTTTCGACTCCCTCAAGTAGTGGTAATCTAGACAGAACTTTCTTTGCAACTCAAGAAGTTCGACTTTACTTTTCTGTCAATTAGTCGTTGTACTTTTTCATACTTTCATATATTGTATGACCCCATTTCCATTTATATGTTAGTCTGAAACTTTTGAGATTTAGACATTACAACGACGACGATGACGATTCAGTGAAGTCAACACAGGCTGAGACACACTGGGGTCTCTGCCTCGGGTGGTCCGAGGGGGCAGAGACCCTAAGAGGTCCGTTCTTGTGACCTCACCCAACGGTATCCTTCTACGTAATTAGTTTAATATTTCTAGTTTCCTTTTCTCATAGATTTGATGTTAATGACACTTCGTGGTGATACTTGTTTCGATCACCTCCACTACCTTAAGGTCAACTCGATAAAGTTTAGGATTTTCTACTACGACACTTTCACGACGTGAGTTATACGGTTGTTTAGACCTTTTGAGTCGTCACCGGTATCCTGATCTTTTCCAGTCAAAAGTAAGGTTAGGGTTTGTTTCCGTTACGGTTTCTTACAAATTTGATGGTGTGTTGACGTGAGTAGAGTGTGCAATCGTTTCATTACGAGTTTTAAGAGGTTCGATCCGAAGTTGTCATACACTTGACTCTTAAAGGTCTACAAGTTCGAACTAAATCTTTTCCGTCTCCTTGGTCTCTAGTTTAACGGTTGTAGACAACCTAGTATCTTTTTCGTTCTCCTAAGGTCTTTTTGTAGATGAAGACGAAGTGACTGATACGATTTTGGAAACACACCTAGTGTTTTTTGACCTTTTAAGACTTTCTCTACCCTTATGGTCTGGTGGACTGAACGGAGGACTCTTTAGACATACATCCAGTCCTTCGTTGTCAATCTTGACCTGTACCTTACTGTCTGACCAAGATTTGACCCTTTCCTCATGCAGTTCCGACATATAACAGTAGTGAGACAAATGAATTGAATGTACGTCTCATGTAATAAGTTTTACGGTCCGACCTACTTCGTGTTCGACCTTGGTTTTAATGACCTTGGACTCCAATAACTCTTTATGGTTATTGGAGTCTATACGTCTACTTCTCCTTGACTTCTCGGAGAACTACTTTCACTTTTTCGACCGAATTTTGTGTTGTAAGTTTTTTCTTTCTAGTACCGTTGGTCAGGTAGTGAAGCACCTTTTATCTACTCCTTTGTCACCTTTGTGTCTGTCTTACATAAAAGAACCCGAGGTTTTAGAGACGTCTACCACTGACGTCGGTACTTTAATTTTCTACGAATGAGGAACCTTCTTTTCGATACTGGTTGAATCTGTCGTATAATTTTTCGTCTCTGTAATGAAACGGTTGTTTCCAGGTAGATCACTTTCGATACCAAAAACGTCATCAGTACATACCTACACTCTCAACCTGGTATTTCTTTCGACTCGCTACTTCTTAACTACGAAAAGTTGACGTCACAGCCTCTTCTGAGAACTCTCAGGGAACCTGACGTTCCTCTAGTTTGGTCAGTTAGGATTTCCTTTAGTCAGGACTTATAAGTAACCTTCCTGACTACGACTTCGACTTCGAGTTCATGAAGCTGGTGGACTACGCTTCTTGACTGAGTAACCTTTTCTGGGACTACGACCCTTTCTAACTTCCGTCCTCCTCTTCCCCTACTGTCTCCTACTCTACCAACCTACCGTAGTGGTTGAACTACCTGTACTCAAACTCGTTCAAGACCCTCAACCACTACCTGTCCCTTCGGACCACACGACGTCAGGTACCCTAGTATATCTCAGTCTGTGATGACTCGCTGACTTGACTTGACTTTTTATGACAGTTCATATTTAAAATGATTATGTCATTAAGGTTTCCTATTTCCTCGTCCCGTTACTGAAATGACTCCTGGGTACTAAAGGTTCACAAGTGACACGGGTCAGTGGAAAATTAATAGTGGTATAGGGACATTGAGTCTCTACATCCACTCGACTAAACGGGACACAATGTATCGATCCACTCTCAGGAGACCCTGGTTGTCGTCGAAAACGTTTCTGTGAGGACGACATGAAATTAGTGAAGGTGGTAGCCCGTGTAAGAAAAATATAATAATACAAAGGAACCCAGTTTCTTAGGTTGAGGACTCAATTCCAATTCGTCCTTAATCATCGCCTAGTTGTCGGTTTTAGTGAAGTAGGAAAATTAATGGGTTCATTACGAAAAACAGTGTTTTCATATCTTAAATTATATCTTTTAATGTTTAGTTCACTGGAATCACAAGTGTCCATTCGTGATTATGTAAAATTACATGGTACTAGTATAATTTTTTAATGATACTTTGTAAAAGAAAGTGTACGTAAATATTTATGTAAAAAATAGTCTCACGTGTACCTCACTTATACATTATAAGATAACAGTTTGTTAGGATTAAAAATAAAGAACCTTTAACGGAGTAATAGTTCAACTCATAAATCGTATCTTGTAATGTAAGGATTCGTAAGACACTAAGGATTCTTAAGGTTCGATCTTTAACGGATTTAAAAAATAACATAATTTTTGTGAATTGTACTCTAGAGTGGAGAATTTGAAAATTTACGTGTTATGTCATAACAATGTACAACATGTCGTCTACAGATCTTGCATAAGTAAACGACTTGACCTTTAAATAAATTGTTGAAAAGTAAAGGGGATGGGGATCGAAGACGGTTAGTAGTAAGATGAGACACACACATATTTAAACTGAAAAAAAGACCCAAAAAAAACCCCCCACTTAGAAAAAAGTCGAGATAACCTATAGTGACTAGTTGTTTTAACACTCAATAAATGTTATACTAACTTTTTTATAACTGGTTGAATTTGACCAACACGGAGAAATATATCCAACTAAACCCGAAGGGTCCATTGAGATCACCATTTCTTGGACGGACGGTTACGTCCTTTAAATTCTCTACGTTCAAACTAGACACACACCCAGTCCTTCTAGGGGACCTCCTCCCGTGTCTTTGGGTAAAGTCATAAGAACGGACTTCTTAGGGTACCTGTCTCTTCGGACCTACCGATGTCAGGTACCCCAAAGTGTCTCAGTCTGTACTGGCTTCACTGAATCGTGCCGTATCCGACTGATTAGTTTGGAACTCAGTAAAATATCTCTGTCGGGACACGTGTACGTTCTGTCCTTAGGTACAGAGACCTTGTTTAGTCTAAGAATCCAAAAGTCTTGGATTTCTTTAGAACAGTGGCGTCAGGAAATGTCTCCTTCCTCGTGAAGTCCTTCCTTCTCGACGGAAGGTCCACGTCCTCAGCCAATATACCTCACTAAGTTCTGATCGGTTAGTCGAAGGTTCAAACTTTGAGGGAATTCGGGAATTTAAAACGGGGTTTGGGACCTAGTTCCTCTGTCTAAGGTCTCGGAACGGAGGACAGAGTGAGCCTAGTTGGAGTGTTATTTCGAGAGAGAAAGGAGTTTTGGGTCATGATATCATAAACGACGAAGCACGTAGCCCGCCGGTCGGGAACAAGTCGCTGTGCTAATAAATTACGTGACACTTTCCTGAAGGGGGTGGTTCTATTGTGTGGACCGTGGAGTGTATAAATGGAAATCCCACCCTCTCCCCCACTTTTGTAGATTCAAGAAGAGTGAGTCGTTTACGGTTACTAGGCTAAGTCACAATAGTTGACCTCAACTCAAACTGATAAAGTCTATGAAGTACTTTCACCTTAGAACGTTGAACGCAGGAAGACACTGACCGAACGAAGTGAACCGTGTCACCTCGGTAGAGTGAAGACCCGGACATAGGTTTTCTTAGCTTTGGTCCTAGAGTTTCTCTATAGACGTAAGGGTAAAAATGCCGTCGTAATCGGTGTTCTCGGTTCCACACCTTTGCTGAAGTACAGGTAACTTACCTGTACCTATGCTTACCTATTTCTTACCTATTTCTTTACACCGTATGTATGTCTTACCTTAATAATAGGTCGGGGTTTTCTTCTCCTATGGAACGGTATACCCTGTTCAATTTATGCAAATAAAATTTTCATTGTCGTCTGAAGACCAACCCGGTTCTGTCTCCTTCGGAGTATGTTGTTGGAGAGAATACGTCTAATGGCCACTTTAAATTCTGTTCTCCTGTTTCTTTGTAAGTGAACGTTGAAATACCTCATTTGTGATTGTCCGTCTACGCCGGACCTTCAGGTTTCGACTTATGGTCGGACAATCCCCTAATACCACAAAAAAAAGGACAGAGAACAGAGGATCGAATGGGTTTCGTCCACTACGGGTTATCGTCGAACTTTGAATTTTGAGACCCTAGGTGGGAGAAGAAAAGTCGGTCTTCTCACTTTTTCACACTCTGAATGTATTGCTCCTCACTCCCTCCAGTAGGGGTAGTTAAAGAAAAGGAGGGACCAGTAGTGTAGAGGGGACGTTGGAGTCACTACTGTCTCCGTAGATTTGGGACTCTCTACTGGACGTAGAGACCCGTTTCCTTGTCCAATTACTCCGAGGACAAAAGACTTCTCACCACCCCACTCCCACCCTTTACGAACAATAAAAGGAAAGAAAAGAGAACGACAAAGCGGAATTTCCAGTTGGACCGGTGCACCTTGACGTTCTGTCGAACCTCCGACTTTTGTGAAACTCCTTGAACATTCTCCTCGGGAACTTCGGACTCTTACACCCATCTTAGGACTTCTCCTCTCCCAATCTCTTCCGGATACATACTTGGTCGTATCCAGGATCCGGAGGGACTCGGAATGCACGTCTGTGGGTTGCTCCCTTTCGCCTCCGAACCTCTTCGCTTGATGTCATACTTGACGGTGAGTCGAGGGTCCAGTTGTTGTGGACTACCATGTACACGGTGCACCTGTGTTGCAGGATCTTTGTCGTGGGTCCGACCTTGTTGTGTCTCCTGCTCCGTGTTATAGACGACCTTGTGTCTAAGTATCCGAAGAAGTATCTTTGTCGTCTCTTTCATTACTAGATGTCTCCTACAATTATCCTTGGTCTCAGAATATTATTCGTTTGACAGGTCCCATGGTTGGTTTTAGGGTGTTGTCTCGTAGGTTTCTTGATCCTTTCGACTGGTCAAGAGTTCCCCTTTTCCGTTAGTTGTCTGAGTCGGGACTCTTCCTTAATCGTCTACTTCGTAGACGAAGCACCAATATTGGTGTGAGTCACTCCAATTTAGGGGAACTTTAATTACCTTTCCTTGTTCAAGAAGTGTCTCTTCATTTTTGATGTTTTTTTTTTTTTTCCGTTTACCTTTAAAATCTTGAATTGTACGTTTTAGTTTGTAAGTGACCTACCTGACTTATTACCTTGCCTCTTTTGTCACCTTTCTAAGTCTTTTGGATACTTAGCTACCTTTGCCGTGTTAGACTTTTTGTTTCTCCTTTTTACTCACTTGCTTGTAACAGAGTCTCTACACACTTTGTTATAACCTTCAAGATTAAAACACGGTAACCTCCCAGATTTCCTTTCCATGTCTTATTTTATATACTCCTTTTCTTACCTACTTTTGCAGTGACTAAATCTCTGTGTCTAGATTCACGTCTTTTGGAATGGGACTGTGTTAGTTAGACTATTCTTTCTTCGTTTACACTTGTCATTAGAACTTGTGTCAGTTCCTTTTACTGGACAATGTGTAGTCTCTTATGGTTGAACTTCCTGACACTGAAAAGTAGTCTCTTGTATCTCCGGTTTTTTCTTACCTTATTGTAGAAGAAATTTCACAACTTTTCTACGGTAGTCCTGTAATATAGGAATTTCGTTTCTATGGGAACGTCTAACTTTCGGTTTGTTTTGAGTTTTACTACCGACTCCCTCTGTTGTCTTTTGATTCTCTTAAGAAATGGTTAAACGAGATTTTTACGTACTTTCCTTGCAAAAGTCCGACTTCAGTTTATTGTGTTCTTCAGACCTTGAAGTTCTTGTTTCTTTCCCGTTACCTTTATTCATAGACCTATTTAATAGGAGAATACATTATTGTATACATACTGAAACGAAAAAAGAAAACCAGAGTGGTGCGTCGAACTCCCTAATTCAAAGAAATGGTCTCTATCTGGAGGCCGGGGTCCGTCACTTACGTCACTCAGGATTGGTGACTTAGTGGTCCCTTTAAGGGACATACTGAAAACTTACTTTTTTCCTATAGTGTCAGAGTCTTCCACCGTAAGTTTAGTATATTTCCACTGTGTATACTGTTGATATTTTTTTCTCACGGTTCATTTGATTAGCTATACTTGCATTCAGAAGACGTAAAATTAACCATTTTATAATTGAGAACTGACATTCTGTTACACATATGTGTCATAACAAGACTCTTGTTGACTTTTTACTGTTTAAGTTCTTTTTCACCTGTTAGAATTATCAGGACACAAATCCTCAACACCTATTCGATTTTGTAAGGGTATGTAAGTAATGTTCTAAAAGGGGCTCAATTAACGGATCCTCACCCAAATGCCCACCACCTCATTCATACCGGGAGAGACGGACGGGACCGCCGACGGAGACCCCCAGTGGGGTCGTCCTAGACCCACTCCGCCAGTGAAGACGAAAAATCGCCGAGAGGGGGAGGTAACGACGATCTTAATTTCCGTCCTCCTACATGTCCGCGACTACGGTTTCGACGGTGGGACCCTCACTCCCGAGTATCGGTCCTTGGGACGAGGGGAAACAACGCACCTCTGGGGGCTGTCCAGATCCCCGGGTCCGTCCTCTCTTCCCGGTCTACAGGACGGTTCTTCGAGTAGCGGGAGTTCCGCTTGTGAAGGTTGGGAGTCTGGGGTCCTCAAAGCCTTCGCGGTCTGACAGATCCTCGCGGAGCAGTGGACGCGTGGTGGGCCGGCGTGAACAGGAGACGCGTACGCGGTAGGAAGGTCGTGGAAAACGTGGATCGCGTGCACTGTGTAAGAAACGAGTGTCCAAGATCTCGACGCAGGGTCGTTGCACGGTTCGTCACAAACGGAGCGGAAGCCGACTCAACCATCGGTGAGACTCGGGTCAAGAGATAGGTTCCCGGCTGGTGGGTGGGTGCACGGGATACCCGTCAATGGACCCGTCCGGGACCGGGAGTGGGGGTGGGGTCCGACACCCCCCGGTCGTGGACGGTCCTCCCGAGCCGGCGGGCGTCGGGCTAGGGGCGTGGGCGGCTAAAAGGTACCGGCCGGGTCCAGTGGGTCGACACCGGGGCGACAGGTGGGCGTCGGGTCGGGTGTTCATGGGCCACTGAGACGTAGACGCGAAACAGTGTCGCAGGGACTCCGCCACAAGATAATAGGGCGTGTGGGACGCGAGGAAGGACCCCCGGGAGTGGAGGAAGACGTCCGTTACGGTAGTCTCCTTCCGCCACGACCCGCGAGCGTAGAGGTGCTCCGCGGCGCCGAGCCACAGGCGTCACCCGTGCCAGCCACACACACCGCCCACGGTCGTCGTCCAGTGGGGGCACGGCGGGTGGTGTGACTCCACGCGGGGCCCGAGGACGTGTCTCTTCTACCACTCCTCCCGGGTCCCTCTCTCGCCCTTCCCGTACCGGGTCGTCCTCCTTCTGGGGCGTAAGTGTCCCTTCCTGGTAGTCTTTGCCCCGGGGCTACCGAGAGCCCCACGTGCTAGTTGTACATCCGGGGACCCCCAGGTCCCTCCGGAGAGACGGAAGCACGGGTCCGGGTCCGGAGACGCCTCTTTGGAGGTGCGGTTCTCGAGTCATCTGTCTAGGTGGTTCTTTGAGGTCTGGAGAACCCACTCGAGGACGGGGGTTTCTTTGCGGTAGCGCTCGAGGATGTCGAGGTGGGCTCCAAAGGGCGGTCCCGCCTCTTCCTGCCCGGGGCCGTAGGGCGCTCCCGACGGGGCCTCCAGGAGCTCCTCTCGCTCGCTCCCCCCGGGCGGCGGCGGGACACGGCGGGCCCACCGAAGGGTCTTGTTGTCGGCCGGACTGCTCCTGCGCCTCCGCTGGTCCCCCGTCTTTGCTTGGACCCTCTTGCCGCGGGGATGCAGCCTGTCAGGGTCCGGGCCTTCTGCGTCCAAAGGAGACGACGGCGCGTCCGTTCCCCTCGGCGACTCCGACGGGGGTGGGGGACTCGACCCAAAGGCTCAGTGGCGGCTTCTGGACCTGCGCCTCTTCCGTCGCCGCAAGGCCGCGTAGTTGTCGCGCGACGCCCTACTCTGGGGCCGGGGCGTCGGGACGGCAGGGAAGGGGCGCGGGCGGCTGGGAGGCCGGGGGCCGTCGCGAGGAGCCGGGCTCTCTCTGGCCTCCCTCAGCCGGAGGGGTCGCGGTCACCTGTGGGCCCTCAGACGACCTCCCCGGAGGAGACGCGTAGGGACCAGTCCCGCCGCCGTGCCGAGGGGCCCCGGGGAGAGGGGGGCCAGGGTCGGAGAGGGCCCGGGAGGAAGGGTGAGTGCCCGGGGGCGGGCCAAGTGGAACGGGTGGACGCGAAGGAGGGGTCCTAGCCCGTCGCGCCCGGACAGAGGAGCTGGGGGTTCGGGGAGGCGGGGACGAAGCCGGGGGCGCGGTCCGCGCCGCCCACGCTGCCCTTCGGACCGAGGCCGGGCCCCACGCCGAACCGAAGGGCCGAAGGTCGTCTTCGGGCAGACCCCCGGAGAATGCTTACACCGTCCTCCGCCGCCGTGAAGGGTCGGGGGCCGCACCCCGGGCCGACGCCTCCTACGGTCTGGCCGGAAGGGACGTCGCGGGCCGAGGAACCCGTACCCCAGGAGGTGTTGGTACACGGACCTGAGAGGACAGAAGTGGGGGGTCTCGGCGGGAGGGCACAGACTGAGAGCTAGGGACGGGGGGTGGTCGGTCGAGTAGGACAGACGAGAGGTTTGGTCCGGGAGTGGGACGTGTAGACCCCTGGGTCGAGGGGTGGGGAGAAGACTGTGACTCCAGTGGGGGTACCTGTGGTAAGGTGGGAGGGTCAGAGGGGAGAAGCCCAGAGGGGGACCGAGGTCGCCCTCGGAGAAGGGTAGAAGGGTCCGGGACGTCTGCGGGGGGTCCCTGTCGTGCCGAGGACAGTCTCAGTCGTGGTCGAACGGACCTGAGCCCAAGTCACCGAGGAGAGTGTGGCCTCGGGGACGGGTCGGGTAGCGCCCCGGGGGACTACACGTCGTCGAGCCTCGGGGGCGGACCCTGGTGAGAGGTGTGATACCTTAAGGCCGTCGAGGTCGGGATTGGCCCCTGGGTTGGAGACGAGGTCCGGGGGGTCGAGGTGGGTGGTTGAGGGGGTACCTGTGGGTATGGGTGTGGGTCGGCCGGAACCGACGGTGGGGTCGACGTAAGGGTAGACCGGGTCGGGGACGGGGACCGAGACGTCGACTGTGGACGCACGGGGTCCGGCACGGGTCACGACCCGGGTTGTCGGCCGGTGCGACGAGGTGTCAACCACCTAGCTCGTGTCGGGGGACGTCCGGCCCACAAAGTCGTCTTGGAGTCCCGCAACCCACGTCACGTAGACAGGACTTAGAGTCGACGGGGAAACGTCGAGAGTCATAAAGTTACCTTTCTTCCCCTCGGGCCTCTCGGTGTGTGTCGTCTCACCCTTCTTACCGGGCGGTATGACCCCGGAAGGACCGGTCTCGGGGGGGTACTACTGGTACCCCGGGTCCCGATTCTTATTCGGGTCACGATTCTTATTCGGGCCGAAACCTCCGAAATGACGGGGATAGAAGTCAGTATACGGACACCCACGTGGGTCCGTCTCGGGGGTATGAAGGTCGGGTCTCTGTCGGGTGGGGGTCGGTTCCAACGGAAGTCTCCGGGTGGGGTGGGAGATGGGGGTCGTCGGGGTCGAGGTCCCCTCAGTGTCAGTCCTTTACGGTACGACAATCCCTGGGTAGTGGACGAGTCCTGAACCGACCTGTGCTCTGGCAACCCGGTAGTTGGTGCGGCAGGAGGGGGTCCCGCTCTAGGTGAGGGAACCCCAGATTCTCCGTCTACTTCTGGACTCGGCTCTTGAAACCCCTGTCTATCACAGATGGAAGGGGGGTCCGACCCGGAGCATCCCGGGACAAAGGTACACTTTGGGCTCAGATCGGAATTGGGGAGATTGAGGTCTCGTTTGACCCGCGGACCTCTATGTCGTGAGGTAAGGCAAGGGGGCGAAAGGTGGAAGGGGAGAGTTTCCACCCACCAAGTTCCGACAACAGGGTGTCAGGACAGGGGAGGTGAGGGCCTCGTCTCCCTCCGGGGAGCAACGGATGTGTCGACTGAGGAGGGAAGAGGGACAAAAGGAAGGTCTTGGAAACACAATCGAAACATTGAATACTTTCAAAACAAGAGCAAGGTTCACACCTTATCGTAACCGAACATACTCACCACTGTGCCTTTCGGTCTGGATTCACAAAATTAATCTGAAAAGCCATCAGGACAAGTACCCCATACATCTCGTCATGTTGTACTACCAATGTTCCTGGTTTATAATTTTCAAATTCACTACTTCGGGTCCTATTATACTCCGGTTCTATTCAGTCCTATTTGGCCTAGTAGGGACAGACAACCTTAACAACGAAGAGTGGGTGGAGAGACTGAACTTCCTCAGACCTAGTAGGACTTACATGTGGTTCTCGGGTGTCCGATACGTGACCAAAAACAGAAATAAAATCGACGTTGGGTGTCATACGCCCTAGAATCAAGGGGTTGGTCTCTAGTCTAGGAACGTGGGGATGTGACCGTCACACCTCAGAATTGGAGACCTGGCGATCTATTCAGGAGTGGGGTCAGAAAAGATTACGTCGTTTAGAGAAAAAAGAAAGAAAAAACGAGAATCCTAGGGTCCGTTTACCGATTGGATGTATATGTAGAGGGGACCCGCAAGGACCATCGAGTCGACCATTTCTTAGACGGACGTTACATCCTCTGGACCCAAGGCAGGAACCCAACCCTTCTATGGGATCTCTTCCCTTACCGATGGGTGAGGGTATAAGACCGGACCTCTTAAGGTACCTGACATATCAGGAACCCCAGTGTTTCTCAACCTGTGTTGACTCGGTGAAAGTATGTGAAGGGAATTTCTCATACCCTAACCGTGGTTTCGAAGCCCTTTCCCCGTTTGTTCCTTTGGAAATTAATCCTACACTGTCGAGGGACTCGTTAGACACCGTAAGACCAAAGTTTGTTCGTCCTCCTAAGGGACGCATGTCGAGAAGTGAAAAGATTGTTTACTTTCCGTTGACAAACATTTCCTTTCTTTGTAATTGATATTCCCTAATTTTCTGAAGGTCAGACACCAGGTCGGACGAACCTCGAATCTCTAGTAGTAAGGACAGTAGTGTTATCCTCTTTTCGACTTGTTTGACTTGTAGTTGTGAGGACTTTAGACAGTCTCTTGACTACGGTACACCACTCGGTGGTGGTGGTGTTCTGGATCTATTTACTGATGTCTCTTAATATCGAAGTGGTTCGTGTCCTGAGACGACCTCGGGTCTAGACCCACGTTTTGAATTTGACGTTAACTACTTAAAGACGAGTACCATCTGTGTGAATTTTTGAGGTCTCCTCCCTCGTCAGAATACCCTTGGTGGTGGTAAAGTACCTAATACGGTGGTGGGTGTAAGAGTCCCACTTCTAGTTTCTTTTCAGGAGGTATGAAGACCGTACCCTCTTCTTATCGTAAAACTTTGTACGGGTTTCGTCAAGACAAGAGGAATTCTTACCAAAGGGAGTTCCCTTTAAAATGGTCTTGTAGTGGAATTAAAGATATCCTAGTATTCTTTCCGTTGAAAGACCGGACCTCTTTCCTTCAGGGGTTTAGATCATTGTACCGAGATTTAGTCCTTTCCTCATGCAGTTCCGACATATAACAGTGGAACGAATAAATTGAATATACGTCTCATATAGTACGTTTTACGGTCCGACCTACTTCGTGTTCTACCTTAGTTCTAACGACTCTCTTTATAGTTATTGAAGTCTATGCGTCTACTGTGGTGGGAGTACCGTCTTTCACTTCTCCTTAATTGTCGGAGAAATACTTCCACTTTCTCCTCTCACTTTTTCGACCTGTTGTAATTTTGTTTCTAGTACCGTAGGCCAGAGTAGTGAATTACCGTTTATCTACCCCTTTGTTACTTTTGTAACTGTTCTGATAAAAGAACCCGAGGTTTTAGTGAAGTCTACCACTGACGTCGGTAATTTTCTACGAACGAGGAATTTTCTTTTCGATACCGTTTACATCTGTCGTATGATTTTTCGTCTTTGTAATGAAACGGTTGTTTACAGACAGATCAGTTTCCATACCAAAAAGGTCATCAGTACATACCTACACTCTCAACCTGGTATTTCTTCCGACTCGTGGTTTCTTAGCTACGAAAACTTGACGTCACAGCCTCTTCTGAGAACTCTCAGGGAACCTGACGTTCTAGTTAGGTCAGTTAGGATTTCCTTCAGTCAGGACTTATAAGTAACCTTCCTGATCACGACTTCGATTTCGAAGTTATGAAACCGATGGACTATACTACTCAGCTGAGTAATCTTTTCTGGTACTACGACTCTTTCTGACTCCCGTCCTCCTCTTCCCCTAATCTCCTGCTCTACCAACCGACCGTAGTGACTGAGTTACCTGTAGTCAAACTCGATCGAGGTCCTCAACCACTACCTGTCCCTTCGGACCACACGACGTCAGGCATCCCAACGTTTCTCGACTTGTGTTGACTCACTGACTTTTTGTTGTTGTTTTTTGAGTGTTCTGGATAAATGGAGTCAATAAAAAATGGGTTATGTAACAAATCATAAGTTAGTTTTTAATGTTCCGTAAGAGTTTCCATATTTCTTTTTTTTTTCAAACTTCTCTGTTCGTAGTCTTTGTCTGGTCCTATCCTGTGTCTAAAACCTTAACAATCTGACCCTTGAAACAACTGGGTTACACTTCTCGACTGAGTAACCTTTTCTTGAACTACGACCCTTTCTGATTTCCGTTCACTCTTCCCCCCCTGTCGTCTCCTACTCTACCGATCTTTCGTAGTGACTAAGTTACCTGTACTTAAACTCGTTTGAGACCCCGAAGGGACTATCAAGTCAACCATTTGTTAGGTGGACGTTACGTCCTCTGGGGCCACGTTAAGGACCCAGTCCTTCTAGGTGACCTCGTCCCCATCCGATGGGTGAGGTCATAAGAACCCGAAGGGACCACAGACTCGACCAATTCTTAGACGGACGTTACACCCTCTCGACCCGAGCTAGAAACCCAACCCTTCTAGGGGATCTCTTCCCTTTTCGATGGGTGAGGTCATAAGACCCGACCTCTTAAGGTACCTGACATTTTCAGGTACCTCAACTTTTCTCAGCCTGTTCTGAATTGACGACTTCCTGTTGTCTTACCCTTAAATTTTATTCATTTTAATTGTGTTATTCCCTTCTTCGCCTGTCATATCTTCTTGACTACCCCTCACCTTCGTCTCTCTCCTTAAGATTCTTTGTTTCCTTTACCATCTTCAGCCTTTCGTAACATTGTCTTTACCTCTTCCGAAAAATACTCAAGGACTCATGACCTATACTGACTCCCTTCTTAGTCACTCGAACTTCTATCCCGTTGTCTTTGAAGAGTTTGATTCTCCTTCTTTTTTTCTGTTCTTTTATCTTTTATAGTTCCTTGTCACCCTGTCAATATTTTCCGGATTGCAAACACATTTCCCTGGTTTTCTTCTTTCTCTTGCTCCTTTATATAAATTTCATCATTCCCGACTTCTAAAAATAAGATGTACGTAGTTTCGTTTCTAGGTCTTAGAGTCTCTTGTGGTCCGTCCTATTTATGGGAACCTATTTATGGTCCTCTTAATTGTGGGAACCTATAGTATCCGTTTGAAATCTTTTAGTCTCGGTCTCTCTTCGAAATTTCATCTGTCTCCCCTTTTTAGAATGGACTTCCCTTTAATCACACTGTCACTATTACCTAAAGAGACGTCTTTAGTTCGTTCGTTCTTCTCTCACGTCGCTTTGCCACTTCACGTTCCACGCCCCACCCCGTCACCGCCCGCCCCTCCTTGAACCTAAAACATAGGTAGTTTAAAGACGAAGTTTTGACTTCCTTTTTATTTCTGAAAGATTCTCTTTCGAACCTAAACAGAGGTTATCTGGACGAAACGTTCTTTACAATGTTCTTCAAGAAGGGTGTTCCTTTTCCTTTCACTATATCCTACCTTTGAATCTAGTTGTATTTCGTTCTCACAATTCTCTTCCTTATTTATATTTCCATTCCATTTTATCTTATAAAATCAACAATAAAAAAATAGGAAATCACTGGATTGACTAAGTAAATCAAGTTTTATATAACGTTTTTATGTTGACCACTATTATCAAAATACCCATTTACTTGACCATACTCTCGTCAAGAAATACTCTATCTTCCCTCCTTGACCTTTATGAGAGATTATTCCATGTACGTGGTTCGTACTTCTTTATGTCGTGATAGACAAATACTTGAATCCAATCGACATTCACATAGGACATTTGAGACTTCCTTGGTGAATTTTAGAAAAAAATTTCTTCATGTATATTAACAGTACGATTTTCTTCTTTTTTTACCTTGATATGTTTTATGAGTTTTGGTCTTTTCCACTTTTTTTTAGTAAATTTTCTCATCTAATGTTTGTTTTTTTCTCTCTTTCTTACTCCCGTTACTTACCTTTTGTCAATGTTTATATCATCGTTAATTAAGTTTATATAGTTATTAGTGAAATTTATACTTACCAGTTTTACGTCGTTAATTTTCTCTGAGAGTCCTATCTAATTTTTTTATTCGGGGTTGCTATAACAGAGATCCTCTGGGTCCAAACTAAAGACCCAGGTCTTCTAGGGAACCTCTTCCTTTACCGTTGGGTGAGGTCACAAGAACGGACCTTTTTAGGGTACCTGTCCCCTCGGACCGTCCGATATGTCAGGTACCCCAACGTTCTCAGTCTGTGTTGAATCGTCGATTTGGTGGCGGTGTATAACAGATATTCTTTGAGTAACATTAATGTTTCTATGTAATTAATTATCTCTGTTTTTTACTATTTAATACGACTGTGTTTCGTTTTTTTACGATCTTATCGATACGATTACGGTATGTTTTATCTGAAGTCTTGTTCCTTTCAATAACTCTCTATTTCTTTTCCACAATGTAGTACAATTTTCTTCAGTTAAGAAGTTTTTCTGTTAGAAATCGTATGTACGTAGATTGTCGATTTGTAATTTTATACATTCCGTCTTTGACTATTTCAACGTTCCTCTTTCTATGTTTAGGTGAGAACATCGTGATTTGTGTCGAGAAAGTCATTGACTATCTACGTCCTCCGTCTTTTACTCATTCCTACTTAACTTGTCATAGTAGTTAGGTGATCTACAGTAATTAAAATATTTTATGATGTAGGTTGTTACATCTTATTATGACAGAAGAGTTCGACCATACTTTACAAGTGGTCTATCAGATGTAAGACCTAATTTTTTTTTTGAGTGTGGAGTTTTTTGAATTTTGTTATATTTAATATGTTTTATATAAGAGTTTAGTTTTTTTATTTTGTGATTTCATTTTTTTAAAATTTTCTATCGTTTTTTAGGGGGTTATAAATCTATTGTGTCCCTAGTTTTTTCTTAAGAGGTCTCTTTAAAATGTATGAATAGTGATTTACTTTTACTTATCTTTGTATATCGAATAATTCTACATACTTTACGTCATTTTCGTCGTAAATCTCCCTGTAAATATCGTAATTTACGTATGTAATCTTTCAAGACTTTTGTTAGTGAATCTCCTTCTTGTTGTAATTTGGGTTTCGTGTTTTCTTTTCTTTATTAGGTTTGATGTCGTCTTTAATTACTTTAACTTTTTCGTCCTTTAGTTATTTTGGTTTTGATCAAGTAACTTTTCTTTGTTTGACTATTTGGAGATTGATTCGTTGGAAATTTTTTTCACTCTTTTCCGTGTTTAATGATTATAGTCTTCACTCACTCCCTGATAATAATGAATAGTGTACCTGTAACTTTCCTATTAGTTCTTGATAAACTTGGTACACTATAGTGAAAATACACTTTAAATTTTATGTTGCGTTCATTTATATAGATACTTTGTTTTTGTTTCTTGTCTGAGTGTCAACGGTTTCCCTCCTACTCCCTCCCTTCCTAACCCTCAGACCCTAAATGTCCACGTTTAATAATATATACCCTACCTATTTGTTGTTCCAGGATAAAACATCGTGTCCCTTGATATAAGTTATAGGACACTTTTTGGTATTACCTTTTGTTATACTTTTTCTTATATATCTTTACTTTGTCAGTGAAACGACATGTCGTCTTTAATTCGTGTTGTAACATTTATTCTTTTTGCTGTATAAACTTGTCTCTCTTCTTACTGTACAAGTGATTACTTAATAAAACGTATATATGGTTTAAAACTTCACTTGATTAAGTTTATAAAGGGTTTGGGAAAGTGTAAGTCGAGAGTTGAATATATTGGTTTTACGACGACTCCTACACTAAATTACTGATTTATCAAGGGTCGGTCATTCTAAGGGAATACGTATTTGTTTACGTAGCGATTTTACATTTCGACAACACTAAGTTTCCTGTGTTAATTCTTTCAATTTTTTGTTGGTGGTTATGTTTATTTTTTACCGTTCCCGAAGGGACCACTGAGTCACCATTTCTTAGGAGGACGGTTACGTCCTCTGTACCCAAACTATGGACTGCGTCCTTCTAGGGTGTACGGCGTCTTTTTGATTCGGGTACGTGGTATTGATAACTCGGACAAGGGATCTCGGCCCCTCGACGTTGATGACTCGGGTGCCCGGTGTCGATGACTTCGGCCTCTCGGTACCTCAGGGACGACGTCGTCTCGGATCTCGGGCACAAGGTGTTCTTCTCCTCAGTGGTGTTACTCTTCGGGTTCGTGGCGTTGATCTCTCATCGGGGGGCGAGAGGTCTTAATTATTTAGTGAGTGTCGTTTCTTCTAGGTCGTGTCGGTTTTTATTTGAAAAACTTACGTTGAGTATACACACTAAAATTTTTAGATCTTATAATTTCTTGATAATGTTGAGTGAATATTTTCTGTATATGGGGTAAAAAAAAATTACCCGTTTACAAAGAGGTTTCTTTGTAATTCGTGTACTTTCCTATGTGTCGTAATCGGTAGTCTCTTTATGTTTAGTCATGGTGTTACTCTATCGTAAAGTGTAAAGTATCCTATCAATAATATTTTTTCTGTCTACTATTCATAAACACTCCCACACCTCTTTAACCTTGTAAGTGTATGACGACCGTCCTTACATTTTTCCCCGTCAGTGAAACCTTTTTTAAGAACGTCCATAAGTCACTTTGTCTCTCAAATGGTATACCGGGTCGTTAAAGTGAAGATCCATATGTGAGTTTTCTATATTTTCCCATATAAGTGTGTTGTGGGATGTGTACTTACAAGTGTCGCTGCAAGGGGTATTATCGTCTTTTCACCTGTGTTGTGTTTTCAGATAGTTGACTCCTTCCCAGATATGTTACCTTATAATAAGTCGTTATTTTGTAGTCCCCGACTATGTACGATGTGGCACCTACCTGGGACTTTTGTAATGTGACTCTTCGGACTGTGTTTTTTTAGTGTGTGACGTAATAAGGTAGATTTAATTTACAAGTTTTATTCATTTAGGTGTCTTTATTTAATCACAAACGGATCCGGAATCCCCAATCCCATTTATCCCTAACAGACGATTACTCATTCCATAAATAAACGCCCCTTACTACATTTCGAAGATTTTAACACAACGACAACGTCGGAAGACATTTATAAGATTTTCTGTGGTTTAAAGTGTGGTATTTCACACTGAACATTCACTTGATATAAAGTTATTTCGACAATGTCACTATCTTTCTGACGTAATACATAGTGGTTTTATGTTTCATTCAGGGGTATCAACACGTCTCAGAACAAGTGAGTGAAATTTCCTGGTTTTGATCCCGTTACTTTGAGGTCTCCTTAGGATGCCCAATTATAAACTGTATGATACTGTATAACTTTATAAGTACTTCTAAAGGTACAAATAAAAAAAATTCAGTGGATTTCAAATTATTTTGTAAGTTTTCACAGTCTTTTTTAGTATTGAGCCCCTCTTCCATTGTGTCCCTCCAATAGTTTAACTTTTATTTACATTTGCAAAACTAATGTACTTAGATGTGGTACTTATACTTTAACCTGGGTGTAAATAATAAGTACAGGTTTTATTGTAGTTTAATTTTGTCGAGTCAATTGTTGTGGAGAAACCTTTCGTGGTTAAGAACTTTTTTTTGTTTTATTGTTCTTTATTTACAAAACGTCAGTACTTAATAGGGTTAAAGATCTAACTTTTAATTTTTGAGTCTAAGGTACAGTATCCGTAACCTTACGGAGAGGAGGAGGACCGTCCTCACCTAAGGTCCTTCACTGTCTACGCATTCCTATTTTGAGTATTCTTAGGTTGTCATAAAAATTTTCCGATGACAGGAACAACTAGGACTTATATTAAGACTTGGTATATATTGTCTGTTTAAGTTTAGTCGTGTTGGGCGTCCGTTTCATTGGTTATTAGTACTTTTTAAGTCTTGAGACACGTCACTATAAAGTGACCACACATAGATCTTAAATATTCCGAACCTTTCTACGTACGTGAGTGACGTGACAAACATCGTCGTAGCAAATAGTAGCGGTCCTATACGCACGTCGGGTTCGCAGGTAGTTGTCTACTTACCTATTTTTACACCATGCGTACCCGTCACCTTATGATGATTCGGTGTTTTTCTTCCTGTAAAACGGTAAACGTCGTTGTACCTACCTGACCCTCCCATAACACGGCCCACTTTAGGTAGTCCGTCTCTTTCTGTTTGTATGTGTCGTTTGTCAACCTGTGTTAACTCGTTGACTTGACTTAACTTATACTATAGTGAATTTAAAACTTTAAAATTTTTATGTTGTTTGATTACTTATATCGATGTTTTTTTCCTCTCAGGATCTATATCTTTTGTTTAACCACCAATGGTCACCCCTCTCTCTTCCCCTCTCCCTGTTCTATCCCCATCCCTTATCCATGTTCGATAATACATATTTTTATTCGATGTTCCTATATGACGTGTTCTATCCTTTATATCGGTTACAAGATCTCATTGATATCTACCTCATTTTTGGAACATTTTTTCAACGTTTAATGATGTGACCTGTGGACAGTGAATGTATTATAACATGTAGTTGATATACAGTTCTTTTTCCAAAAACTTTTAAATCTTTTTATTTTAGGTAGTCCGAAAATTATATTTTGAAAGGTGTCCGTAAGCTTTGGGTTTTGTTTCTGTAAGACGTAAACAGTTTTTCCACAGATTGACAGGAAATGTGGGCAAATAAAGTTGGGAGTCAAGTGTCCTGACAGTGAATGGTGTTTTGTGAGAGGAGTCGTGAAGGTTCCACGGACCCCGTAGCACGAAAATTCCACGGGCTCCACAGGAGTCGGTTTTACGCCGATGAATTTCACTACTTCCTCCTCTCCGAATTTGACCGAATTCTGTGTTGTAAGTCTTTTGATTCTAGTACCGTAGACCAAGGTAGTGTAGTACCGTTTATCTACCTCTTTGTCACCTTTGTCACTGTCTGAAATAAAACCCCCCGAAGTTTTAGTGGCGTCAACCACTGACGTCGGTACTTGAATTTCTGCGAACGAGGAATCCTCTTTTCAATACTGGTTGGATCTATCATATAAGTTTTCGTCTCTGTAATGAAACGGCTGATTCCAGGCAGATCAGTTCCGATACTAAAAAGGACACCAGTACATACCTACACTCTCAACCTGACACTTCTTCCGACTCGTGGCTTCTTACCTACGCAAACTTGACACCACAACCTCTTCTGAGAACTCTCAGGGAACCTGACGTTCCTCTAGGTTGGTCAGGTAAGACTTCCTCTAGTTGGGACCCTAAAGAAACCTTCCTTACTACAATTTCGACTTCGAGGACATGAAACCTGTGGAGTACGCTCCTCAACTGAGTAACCTTTTCTGAGACTACGACCCTCTCTAACCCCCGTCCTCCTCTTCCCCTGCTGTCTCCTACTCTACCGACCTACCGTAGTGTCTGAGCTACCTGCACTCAGACTCACTTGAGGCCCTCAACCACTACCTGTCCCTCCGGACCGCACGACACTAAGTACCCCAGCGTTTCTCAGCCTGTACTGACTCACTGACTCGACTTGACTTGACTTGGATCTGTCGTATAAGCCTCTTCCGTTCCCGTGGGGTGAGGTAATGAGAACGGACCTTTTAGGGTACCTGCCTCCTCGGACCATCCGACGTCAGGTACTCCAGAGCTTCTCAACGTGTAGTGACTCGTTGAAGTGAAAGTGAAAAGTAAAAGTACGTAACCTCTTCCTTTACCGTTGGGTGAGGTCACAAGAACGGACCTTTTAGGGTCCCTGCCCCCTCGGACCACCCGACGGTAGATACCCCAGCGTGTCTCAGCCTGTGCTGACTTCGCTGAATCGTCGTCATCGTCTATCGTATAATTTTTCGTCTCTGTAATGAAACGGTTGTTTCCAGGTAGATCACTTTCGATACCAAAAAGGTCACCAGTACATACCTACACTCTCAACCTGTTATTTCTTCCGACTCGTGACTTCTAACTACGAAAAGTTGACGTGACAACCTCTTCTGAGAACTCTCAGGGCACCTGACGTTCCTTTAGGTTGGTCAATTAGACTTTCCTTTAGTCAGGACCTATAAGTATCCTTTCTGACTACGACTTCGACTTCGAGGTTATGAAACCGATGGACTACGCTTCTTGGTTGAGTAACCTTTTCTGGGACTACGACCCTTTCTAACTTCCACCCTCCTCTTCCCCTGCTGTCTCCTACTTTACTAACCTGACGTAGTGGTTGATACCTGTACTCAGACTCATTTGAGGTCCTCAACCATTACCTGTCCCTCCGGACCGCACACCGTCAGGTACCCCAGTGCTTCTCAGGTTGTGCTGACTCGCAGACATGACTTGAGTCGAAGGAGGCCGGACTCGTGGGCCTGGTTTTTCGCGCCCGTTGCTCCTGGTGCGGGGGTAGTTCCGGGCGGGGGTTGACCGCGACACAGGTTGGTCCCGAGGACCGACCCCGTTCGGGGCGGGTGTGCGCCCTCTCTTCGGGTACCAGAGTCGGCGACGGCCGCGGTAAAACTCGAAGGGTAACAGTGCGACTCCGTGCGTCCACACAGTTCACCCTTCCGCCCCGACCTCGCCCCCGTGTCGTGCGAAAGGGGTCGGTCTGACACGGTAGATTTTCATTGTAATTCGTGATGAATAAACACGACCCGTGATACGACTCATGAAAGACACGTATTAGCGGACTTTAGAGGAGTCGGCAGCACCTTGGACCTTCCACTCAGTCAATCAGGAAACCTACGTAATTGTTTATTATTATACTTTACTTACTCTCTGATGTGGGGTCATCTCATTAGACTCATCCGTCCTGGGGAGCAACTCATTATCTTCACCTGTCTCGAACCTCTTATAATTTTAATTAGGATGGACGCACTTGGACCTCAGAAATGACGCCACGTACGACGTAACGAAGTCAGCACTGGAGTACCTGACATCGGGTGGTCCGAGGAGACAGGCACCCTGACTAAGGGGTCCGTTCTGATGACTCACCCATCGGTTCGGGAGGTCCCTTATAAGGGCTGGGTCCCTAGCTTGGGAGCGGAGAATACAGAGGACGTAACCGTCCACCCAAGAGATGGTAATCGCGGTGAACCCTTCGGGAAATGGTGTTACCCCCACGAAGAAAGACCTTTTATACCCCGACCTTTTCATGGATTACTAGGGTGACGCTTACTCCACGGAGTAAAAAAAAATTACTTATTTGAAATAAAACTCTACTAACAGTTAAGGGTGTGCCAACACTCTTAATTATCTTTCCCTAGGGTACGTAGGAACTAGGTTAAAGGGGATTACAATGGTAGAACTCTTTGTCATCAAATAAATGTTACAGTGTTGGACCTATAACTGTAACTAGGTCAGTTCTATTTTTTAACTAGGTACTGGTGTTCCCAGGTAATATAGGTAAAATAAGGGTGTAGTAAAGACAAGAGGTACGTCGAAAAGGAATTGGGGACCCGATGTGAACAAATAAAAGGTAGAGATTAACGTTCTTACAACACATGTGAAATGAAGATCTAAATTGATAATTTACTACCAAAAACAAATTCAACGATTCATTACAGACTGAGAAAACACTGAGGTATCTGACATCGGGTGGTCCGAGGAGACAAAAAGAGACAAGTCTTAGACACATATTAAGATACCAACGACTTATTTTCAAAAAGTTCACGTAACGGTTTCTTTTTCTTACAACACATTTATATGGTATGTCAGGAAAACTCTACACACGAAAAGTGAGTGTATTAAGAGACTTTTAAGTAGGTCCTACAGTCCATATATTTATCAAAAAATACCGACTGATGACAAGGTATCATACCTACAAGAGGTCAATCAAATCGGAAAGTGGGTGACTTCCTGTAGAGTCAAGAAAGATCAAAATCGATAATACTCATTTCGACGATATTTGTAGGTACATGTTCCAAAGACACATTCGCGTTCAGAAGTACAGAGACCCCCGCCACCCCTTCTCTACGAGTTAACGGTCCCGAACAAATAAAGTGGTCATTCTTCAACGGTCTGACAAAGGACCTAACCTTTATTTTATGTGGTAGAATATAAGACGGTCGTTAGATACTTATTAAGCGTAGAGAAGGTGGAGTGTTTTTCAACCACAAGAGTGATGAAAAAATCGGTAAGACTATTTATTACCATAGAGTAACACCAAAAGTAGGGACTACCGGTTCCTTACACCTTTTGAAAAAAAAAGAGACATTTAAGGAGTAACTACTTTACTGAGAAGTACAGTAGATGGTAGAAATTTTAACCAAAAAATAACTAAAGACTCAATAAAATATGTGTCTATTACACAAACATACTACGACTCAGAAACTTTAGAGGACTCTGAAATACTGGATTTTGTACATTCTAAAAATTTAATCTTTGTAGATACGAAATTTTCTTAGACATGAACAGACAAGACGTTACATTACAAACGATACGGATCTCTTAAGAAATATATAAATCTGTCACAACGAAACAACGTACAAACAACGATTCAAAAGAGAGTTAGATGTCAAATAAAGAAGGAGAATTGTTCCAGTAAGTGTCTAGTTATATAAAATTAAAACTACTTCAAGTCAAATAGTCAAAAAGGAAAATTCCTAATACGGAGACGGATAGGAGTCTAGAACTACTAAAAGAAGACACTAAAAAAAAGGGGTTTTCAAAATATCAAAATATAAATTTAGACACTAGATAAAAAAAATTAGACACGGTACAGAAGTAACACCGTATACCCTAGATCAAGGGACTGGTTCCTAACTTGGGTCCGGGGGACGTGTCCCTTCAGGGATATTATGTAAAAAATAATGAAAAACATATTGTACACTGTGAATCCCAAAACAAAAACAAAAACAAAAAAAAAAAACAGAAAACTACAGGTTAACGAGGTCGTAGTAAAGATCTTTTCCTTGTAGAAAGTAGATAATTAACGAAAACCGGGAAGTAGTTTTTAGTCGACCCTTATAACCATATCTAGATAAAGACTCAATAGACAGTAAAAGGTAATTAGAGACGTAGACAAGACAGTTAAGGTGTTTTAGAACTAATGATATGGATATTTTATTCAACACTTCAGTCCACTGACTAAGGAGGGTTAAAAGAAGACATTTTTTTAAAACAAAATCGTTAAGGTCAAGGAAACGAAAAGGTATATTTATAAGATTACTAGATTAAACATTGATATTTTTAGAAAGACCCAAAACTATCCTTAATGTAATCTGGATATTTAGTTGGTGTTCTTTAACTACAAAATGGTCCAACTGAGAACTTCACCGTAAACTTAAGTACTGGTGTCATTATGGTGAAGTAAACAGATGTAGAAACTAAAGAAAGACACAATACACCCAAAAGTCGTACGTTCAGGACTCATATAAAATAATCTATATGTGGATTCTTAAAGAGAAGAAAAGTCGACAACACAATAAAAATTAAAACAGGTATACAAGTAACGACAACAATTTTAATTTATGGTTCACCTCTGGCTTGAACTTTTAAGAGAACTCATCTGTTTTGGATAATTCGGTGAATTGACTTTGAATCGAATAGGACGACACATTGGTTTTGAGTCGAACCTGACAAAGAACATTTACGGAGACTTTTAGTATTTTGTTTGACAAAAAGTTTTAACATTATTCTATTGTTGAAAGATTAGGGGTCGGAAACATTTCTTATTTGTCGAAGACATAAAAGTGACATATTCGTTAACATTTTCACATTGAGTCGAAGTAAGGTGACACTCAGGCGACAGTTGAGTGTTCGACAAGAATACACGGTCTATTTGATTAGAGACGGAGGATTAATGACGAAATAACTATGTCACTAAAAATAAACAATAAAGACCTAAAAATTATCATATAACTTTATATTAACTAAGGAAATTCAAAAACGGTATAGAACGTTTGACGATTTTAGTAAATAAGATCTCAAAATAAAAGACCCAACAACCCCAAAACAAACAAAACACCCCAAAAAATAAAACTAAGGAACCCTAAAAGGAGATATCTGTTCACAAACCACTTATTTCGTGAAAATAAGAAAAGACAGTAGACTCTTACAAAGATAAAGGGTAGGATAAAGGGTAGGTAAGGATTCCCTATAAAAGTGTTCTACCTCCTAAGACCCAACTGTCCAGAATAGAAACTTCTTAACTACGAAAACTTGATACCACAACCTCTTCTGAGAAGTCTCAGGGAACCTGACGTTCCTGTAGGTTGGTCAGGTAGGATTTCCTTTAGTCAGGACCCACAAGTAACCTTCCTGACTACAACTTCGACTTTAACGTTATAAAACCGGTGGACTATACTTCTCGACTGAGTAAACTTTTCTGGGACTACAACCCTTTCTAACTTCCGTCCTCCTCTTCCCCTGCTGTCTCCTATTCTACCAACCTACGGTAGTGGTTGAGTTACCTGTCCTCAGACTCACTTGAGACCCTCAACCACTACCTGTCCCTCCGGACCGTACGACGCCAAGTACCCCAGAGTTTCTCAGCCTGTGCTGACTCACTGACTTGACTTGACTCATGAGTTCTTTACCACACGGTGAAAGAAGACCGAACTTACTAAAAACGACTCTTTAAGACAATGTGAATCTAACAAAAAGTGATTATCGTACAGTAAAGAGAAGGTGACGAAAGGTTTAAGAAAAGAGAACAGTAACCAAGAATCTTTAGACTGGTGTGACACAGAATCACACATCAAGAATCCAAACAAGTCGAACTTCAGTGAGCTGAAGAATTTAGATATCCGGACACTGAAAACAGTTTAAACTCTTGAAAAACCGGTAATAAAAAAGTTCATAAAGTAGGGACGGAAAAAAAAAAAAAATTAGAAGACCCTGAGACCATTACTCTGACATAAAAACAAGTCAGACGACAGAAAGACAACAAGTCTACTCTAATAAAGACCACCATATCGAGTCACCATCTCGTAAGCTGACATCTGTCCCATTAACAAGACAGAAGTCTCAGTAACTATGAAGGGACACAGAGGATATACGATCAGAATTTGAACCGGTAATTAAGGAAAATTATAAAGTAATAACATAAAAAGTCAAGATTTGAAAAGTAAACCAAGAAGTAATATAGAAGAGAAAGAAACGGTTTTAAAAGTTAAAAAAAAGTAACTAAAGTTCATATATACTACCGACGGAATTTTAGCAACAGTCTATTAAGTTGTAGAGACAGTGTAGGTACAACCGTAGACGACTAACAGTAACAAGTCAGGTAAACTCTAGTAGGATCAAGAACTATACTACTCAGTAATAGATAACTTTGGACCTGTAAAACTCATAACACTCTGAGCCCTAGAATAAATTTACAAGACAAATTCGACCTAAAATACTGGGACGAGTTCCTCCTCTCCCAGAACGGAGTACTGACGGTCCACTTACACTTTACATCCAGAGGATCAACCGGAGGTAATTGGGACTTCCCGACTCCAAGGGGAGTGACGACCAGTCCTACCCTGTCCTTGCATTTCAAGGTCGAGGGGTGGTCCTAAGGTCACGATGGAACCACCCTCCCTCCCCATACTTACCGAGTAATCACGAGGGGTAAACTGGAGTGACTGTAGTGTCCATCCCTCTCACCGGAGTCATTGTGACTCGCCACCAGTCTCGGAGGAGACTGTAGTGGGGTCGTCCCTCTCCCATCGGTGGAGAACTGTCGACCCACCCCAACCTTCAGGTCCGAGAAAGGTCTGAGGTGGTCGTGACTCCTCATCTCCCGAAGGAGCAGTGGGTCGTCCCTACTTTCAGGACTGAGGGATGAGTCCTGTGGGGGTACGGGAACGGGGCGGTCTCCCCTCAACCCTGTGAAGCAATGTCGGACCTCCCTCACCTTCAACTCTAATGACTCAACCAGAAACGTCCGTACACACCCACCGAATAAGTCTGATTGATAGAGACCACAGACGAAACACGGACCTAGTGGCGGGAACTGGGACTCTATGTCTACTCTTCGTCTGGTCAGTTGACCGAAGAAACTTTACGCCGGTCTGTAAAAGTGACAGACTCTTGTTACTTCCCCTTCCCAGTCTTCCTTCTTTGTCCCGAACGTTGGGTGTCATTCGTGATATTTAACGATTGGGGACAATTACAAGTGACTAAGGATATTACAACTGCACGTGAGAACGGTGGAGGACGAACTGGTGTAGGTCAACTGGAACTAAGTACTTGGATCGTAAGGTCCAAGGATACGTTATAACAAGAAATGTTCGTGACCTGAAGGTGTGTAGGTGTTGACTCGCTGCAAAGGTGAAATCGGGTCGGAGAAGTAAGAGGCGAGAAGGAGTCATCGGATAACTTGTGGATGGCTGGACCCTCGAGTGGAATGTCACAGTATTGTAGAAAAACGGACAAGTAAAACAAGTACCCTAAGAGTTCCGTTCTTATGACTTCACCAAAACGGTAAGTGAAAGAGTTCACCTGGTGTAAAACAGTCCGGGACTGATCGTCCCTGTACGGGAAGTCGACGAGGTGTATCGGTCTGTTGTGCGGACCGTAGGACCAACAGGGTGACGACCAGGAGCAATTCGTACATTTGAATCTTGACTTATTTATTGTGCACGACCGTTTGGGACGGCTCCTATCGTCGACACTTGTACTCGAAACCTTAGTCTATCGGGACCCACGTTTAAGATCGAGAAGGTGATTAATCGACACACTGGGACCCATTCAATAAATTGAAGAGACTTGGAGTAGATATTTTCCTCTTAACAATTACATTGTACAAAACCAAAGGTTCACACTTGTTTATCGACAGACGACGATAAAAACAATGAATCCTGGGGTAGTAATGTGAAACCCTACCAAACAATGTGTCGTCACCCTCCTATGCCAAAAATAGGAGGGTATAATGTCTGACTTGTTTTACCCTAAAAGGACTGTAATACCTCGGTCTTAAGTCAGAAAAAGGCGATGTGGTAGTCCCGCGTCGGGGAAGCCTGTAGGGGTCGGGGTACTTCGTCCCGGTCAATAACTATTATGTTTCCCGTCCAAGGTAAACACTTTGAGGTCGGGTGAGTGATTACTGAGCCAAAAGGATAGTTATTTTACCCCAGCACCGTGGAGGACCCTCCTAATATAATGACACTCTCAGAAAAGTCTACCCCTAAGACGGTCACTCTGAAACCATGACCGGAAGGAGGGAACACCTGAGTCTTTGACTCTGTGGAAGGGGACAGAGGAACCCCCACGCGACCTTTGTCACAGGGACCTCCGGTCGTCTGTGTGTTCCCAGGTGTCGGTCTCGGGAGGAGGACTTCTGACTCCCCGATAATCTCCGACCTCCCACACCCACCCCCACGGTCCGAACCTCCTCTGTTGTATGTGTCCCTCACTCTGGTCCGGGGACCGACCTCGCCTACGTCAGGGTCCCTCCTCCTCCCACAAACCCGTCCACAGGACACCCCCACTGGGGGACGTCAAGATTTCCGGTGGGACGCCGACGGGGAACCTCGACTTGAACACGTCCGCTCCGAAGACGATTGGTCCCCACCCGCCCCCCGTCACCCTACTCGACTCCCGAAAGGAGAAGACCTCGAGACTCTCAAAGATTTCTAGGTCTTCGAGTCTTCTACGACCGTAACATCGGGTGGTGGAGGGGTTTACCCAACCCCTCCGTCCGACTTTGAGGGAGGTTTGGTGTATTAAGTGTCACACAGGGACCCAACAGGTGACGGAGAAACAAGTCAGTTATGTAGACTCGGACGCCAGTTCTGAGAAATAGAGTGGTAACACACTGGAGTGGAACGACTCGGAGTCAAAGGAGTAGACATTTTACTCCTACTGTTATTATGGCGAAAGTATCGAGAAGGTCTTAAATAACTCATTTGTTCATTCCGGGAGAATAAGGACAACTACGAGAGGAGGTGAGGCGGGGGAGAGGTAGAGGAGTCGGGTCCTCTGGGGGATAGACAGATGGGTCTCCGGGTCGAGACGACCATACACCCCAACACGTCCCTTTTATCGATTTCGGTGTCGACTTTGGTCGTTCTATATCAGAGACACTGGAACCTGGTCTGTGACCGGGAGAGACCCAGAGTCAAAGAGGTAGATACCTTCTGTTCTCGACATGATATGTTTCACTCTCTGTCGACACGGACCACGTAGACACTTCACGGTTGACACACGAGGTGTGAAGTGGACGTAGGGTCGTTGGGATCCCCCGAAGGGTCGTAGTCGTCGTCGGCGTAACATGTTCTTCTCTCCGAGCCTCTCCACCCCGCTACACAGGTGCCAGTGTGTCGGTCCTCATCCCCAAGACCCGAACTTNGACGACCATACAGCCCAACACGTCCCTTTTATCGATTTCGGTGTCGACTTTGGTCGTTCTATATCAGAGACACTGGAACCTGGTCTGTGACCGGGAGAGACCCAGAGTCAAAGAGGTAGATACCTTCTGTTCTCGACATGATATGTTTCACTCTCTGTCGACACGGACCACGTAGACACTTCACGGTTGACACACGAGGTGTGAAGTGGACGTAGGGTCGTTGGGATCCCCCGAAGGGTCGTAGTCGTCGTCGGCGTAACATGTTCTTCTCTCCGAGCCTCTCCACCCCGCTACACAGGTGCCAGTGTGTCGGTCCTCATCCCCAAGACCCGAACTTCGGGGTGTGAAAGGACAGACTCCTCGAACCCGGGGACCCTTTCGTCCCGATTGAGACCTCCCCGAAGCAGAACGGGAGGAAGGGTCACGGGTGACCCTCCACGTGGGACCTCTTCGTCGGCGGTGGGACGGAGGTGGTCCGAGTCGTGTTTCGTCCCCGCCTTTACTCTACCTTTTTGTGTCCTCTCGACCGGACCCTCCCCTCCCACGAGTCCTCGACCGCGACCGAGAGACCCCGACGTCGTGTTTCTCGACTTTGTTCTAAGGTAAGGAAACTCGCACACTCCTGGATGACACACGGACCGTGACTCACCCCGGTCTCCCACCCACCCTCTCAATCCTCGGTAGGGGTGGGGTCTCTCGAGTGAGAGGCAGTGTGTTCGGGAGGTTTCGTAGTGAATGTATCCTGAGAGTGGCACAGGGAAGTGAGAGTGGTGGTACCTCGATGCCCAGGACAATAGTGGGGGTTCCTTACACAGACCTTTTACTTCGGGTCTCTTCCTTTTACTAAACAGGTTCCAGTGTGTCGATCAGATACACCTTCATCTCTTAATGTCAAGAAAGGAAACTTAATATGTTAAATAATAGTCCATAACTGGAAAATTTCTGTTTTGTTAGGAAAACCAGAGGTTTGTATAAATCAAAAGATAAATAATTACACCGGAGTAATTAGAAAGAGAGAGTGATCACAAACGAATCATATTGAAAGTTTAAAAAATTATTTTTTATATATGCACATGAATATAAATCTGCACAGAATACACTAAATAGATTAGACCTATTTTCAAAAATTTGAGAGTATCGTTCGGGTAAATTCAAATCATATTCACTCATAAAAATATAAGTAAATAAAGATGATATAAAAATATATGAACATAAATAAAGATGACCAAAAAAGATAAACACGAATACAGTGAGACTTGTTTTCCTCTTCAGAAGTTTAGACTAACGACAGAAAGATGGGGTACGTAATGAAGACAGACCATCAAGTGAAGATTGATAAAAAAAATTGAGGTTTAAACCTTTTATCACAATAAAGTAAACCACTCGTGAAGTAAAGACAAGTGGTCAGAAGTGACTTGTCGGGTTGTAGAGTCTGAAAATAAGACTCTAGTAACGGGGAAATTGATGGAGTCAAAACAGACCTTCTTAGTAGAAATGAGAAAAGTGACAATAAACTTATTGTGTAAGTCCGGATATCAAGATGTGTCTGGAAAACTTAGAATCGTGTACTTCCACAAAGTCAAGGAAAACCCAGATGAAAGCGACCAACAAAAATACCTCATTCTTGTCGAGAAAGAGTAGTGAGGGACACAAAAAGAACTCTGTGTGGACCTACATCGAGATGTACCTAAAAATTTCACTTATTTTTAAAAATAAGTGTACGATCCCAAAAGTAGACGGACAGACTCCGACTATAAAAAACAGTTTAGGTCCTTCACGAGTCGACATTAATGAAGGTTACAAAGGAAAGAGGGTAACAGAGGTAAAAGAGGAACCTTATTTTAACCTTCTACTCGTTTCGAAGGGGGGAAGACACAAAGTATAACAAATTGGAGAAATAAACTTGTAAGATAAAGAAACATATGGCTTAACCCTTTTTATACGGTCTGGATTAAAAGTAAAGATACAAAGAAAGAACTGGATAGAGATTAGAAGACGATATCGAGTAATTTCCTCAAAATGTAAAATTGAAGACATAAAAAGTGAAGATCGTCAAGGTCAACAAAGGAAATTGTTAGACAGACCGGAAAAGACTAGGGACCCCATAGATTGATCTGTCCTCTTGTATCCACTCAAAAGTTCCATTTCTTTAAACTGGCACAAAGATATTCGACAACATCAGGAAAATATGCCGTGTCTAAACACAGGACCCTCACCCCACACAGACACACACTCAAACACGCCACGCTAACACGTACACATAAACACACAGAAAGGGGATATAAGGAAAATGTCTCGTTTTAACGTTCACGGTAGAAAGACATTTTGCAGGATAGCGGTAACGAAGAGCCCATAAACGTAACCCATATGACGCTGCAGTAAGACTCCGATTGGTGGGGTAGACCCCTAACCATAGATGGTGGACCACGTATGCAAAGTTAGGTGTCAGTCACAGACAAGGACGGTCCTGAATCGATATTCGGGGGACCCCGGGGTTGTAATCAGGTCAGATTAGGTGAAAGGTTAAAAGGAGGACCCCTTAGACGGGGTACCAGTAGTCGTCAAACACAGAGGGGACAGCTGTCTGTCTTGTCAAGAACCGTAAAACGCAGACTCCCACGTTTTCCTCACACACGTCTAACTCGGGTAGCGAATGTCAGGTACCTGGTTCCTCCGGGGGAGTTTGGTTGTGTCATCGTATCGGCGAGTAGTCAAGGTCAGTAGAATGTTTAGACTTCTTACCAGAAAGACTTCTCGTAACTGTATAGGATGAAATTCAGTTAGAAGTATAAAGGTGGGACTAAATGTATCCCGGCACGGGGCAGACCCGTAGGAAGGTCCTCCGGTCAAAAGGTAACGGAAGACCGGACTGGTGTACCGGTTCGATAACCAGTGGTGGGTACGGAGTCACTTTTTGGGTTTGTATCCCCGTTTGTCTACGTTTAATATCGGGGTACCTCGATTAAATAAAAATTGAAGAAACTAGTCTCACTACCAAAAAGTTTATCCTGTGACAAGTGGAACCTTGACAGTAGGCTGTCAATTAGACTAGAAACAACCAACTAGTTCTCGATAAATATCCCGTGACAGGGCTCACCGTCATCTGAGTCACCGAGGAGTGCACTAGGGTCTCAGACAGACCCCTGTTACTCACGCGAACGGGTGTCTGTGTTACGTGTTCAGACACGCCGAGGGATTGTCGTATAAGGACACGTTCGGTAACGATAAAATAATCCCTTGAGTAGACCCACCAAGGAAGACAATCTCCCAGGGAAAAGGTAGTGGGCTTTATGATACCATAAAACCCAAAGCTCCAATAAATTACAGGTAGTCAACATCCTGTCTCAGTTAATTACAGACTCTTGCTTTCTTATTAACAAGGAGTACATGTTTAAAAGACCAGTCACTAGGGTCGTCACTAGTGACCCTCCCTTAGTGTCCCAAAACGACATTTGGGGTCACAGATATGAGATGTACCCAGATAAGGTAGACATGGTTGTGCAGTTGAAGGTAAAATATGAGACATCGGAGACTACAGAATGACGAAGGGTAAATCGTCAATCCTAACGAACTTCCCACATAAATACACGGGAAAAAATATTACGGTGCGTCCCCTTTGTGAGAGATCAGTCTGGGTCACAGGTAGTGGTATTATATAAGTCCATTTTGTCTACACCGGTGAAGTGTGTGTCGGACGTATTTTGTAAGGTCAAAAGTAGGTCAAAAGATAGAATTAGGATAATTAAGTACGTCAAGATAATAAAAGAGTCAAATTAATATCCGAAGCACTCCAGGACACAGTGAGTGTCCAAACCCACGACGTATCATGTACTTCAAGCAAACAGTTCCTCGGGCTCTTTGAAGGGAAGGAGGGAGGGTCAGTAAGGTGGGTGACCGCACGTATTCCGAAACCCAGGGACTCGCCTCCGAACTCGGTTCTATGTGACCGGTGAAACAGTCAGAAATAGATCCATTGATCCATTCAGACGAGGTGACAGTAGGGTCGACTGGGGGGGCCACCCAAAGAGTAACATTAGAAACGGAGGACCGAAAATTTTAATGAGACGTGACCCAATTTATCTCACCTTTCTGTACAAACTCTTGGGTACAGGGGAACCAGGTGAATAGGAAACTACCACAAGGTAATTGTGAAAGCAAATTTAGGGAAATTACGGACGAAATAAGTAGGGTAAGAGTTTGTGGTACGTCTCTAAAGGAAAGACGTCCCTAAACACGGAACTAAAAGGAAAGACGAAGAACGATAAAAAAATCAGATAAAGAATTAATCGTAGATATTCTGAATATTCCCCTTTGTCTGTCTTTGTAGATTGTTCAGTAAAACCCGACAACAAACTAAACTGTCGTCAATCCAATGTGCCGTACGGTTACGTTTTCCCCGCGAAATTAGTGTCGTGAATGGTACGGGACTCATTCCCAATTTCAACGCTAACGGTATTTCGGTCCCGTCGTGCCGCACACACGTCTCGTGAAGTCGACGAAGTAGACTCCACGTGGCGAACCGCAAATATCCCCCTCAGTCTGTCGGAAACAGGAGTCCCCTTTGTTTGAAAGTCCCGGAAATTAGGTCGGGTGTTCCGACTGACAAGGTAGCCCTTATTGGAAACCACACAGACTCAGTGCGTAACGGAAGACACTAACAAGAAATCACTACACATTCAGGACACAGTCTGGTCTGTGTGAGAAGGTGAGACGTCGGAAGTTTTGGTTTCTACGTAGGGGGCGTAATCGGGAGCGTGCAAGGTAAAGTCGTGTCCAAAAAGTCCTTCGGCTACTTTTGGGTTCTTCCTTTGGCGAAGTCGGAGGTGGGGGACCACAGTCACCCAAGAACCCCAACGGTAGAAGGAGTGGTCCGACTGGAAAAACTACTGGTCTCCAGCGGAGAGGGTAGGGTGTCGACTCGAAGCAGTCGTGGTTCTGGACTGGGGTCGTGAAACAAAGTTAAGTCAAAATCGATAGTGTCCATCGTCATTGGGGTCCCTGACGTATGAATTGACAAAAGAATAAGATGTTAAGGATATGTAGGTGACTCCGGGTTTGGGGTCCTCGACCCATATAGTAGAGATTTGAGACAAGAAATGAAAACTCATCCTCTGCCGTCGTGTCGACGATGAAGTATGGCACTTTCTGGATCACCGGCGGGTTCCTAGTTTGCTAGGAGTGACGGAGTGGGTGGGAGAGTAGGAAAGAGAAAGGTTTGGCGTACAGAGTCACTCAGTCCCGGAACATCATCTAGGGAGTAAAAACTGTGTTTTACGACAAAGGAGGGAAAAGACCCGTATGTCATTATGCTCAGACTACAAGTGGTGTGATGAACCTCAATCGTAGTCTAGGGTGTCACCCCCTGTCTCAGGGGCTGTTCTGCCAGGAAAGTAGTCTTTGGTATACGTTAAACCCCTAAGGATCGACAATCCCCTTCGTGTGACTAACTTTGGCGGGTGGGACCGGTCCGTGGTATCATTGATAAACGTATTCAACAAAATACTGTCCTCTAGGACTATTCCTTATGCGTTGATTATTCGGTGGTGGTTAGCCTTCTCAAGTCCTTTCCAGCTTTCCTCTGTGGTGCACAGATAGGTGAAGGGTCGTAGGGAGAGCGATCGTAGGTAGAACCGACTCACTACGCACGTGGTGGTCCCTTCTGAGACTTAATCTCATTAACTGGTTTCTGGTGGACCTTTGATTAGGATAGTGGTATTTTGGGTTCTGACGTTCGGTGCGTCGTCTCGTCAAGACGACCCAAGGGAATCGATCACGAGAGGTGGGCCCACGGGAAAGGGTTATTTTAGAGAACGAAACAGTCGTATACACAGAGGAGTCTGTTAAGTAAAGACTCACAATCTGTTCTCGGGTTAAAGTCCGGGACCTTCCCCAGGGGGAAGGACGTTGTATCGGTGGGTGTGAAGACTACCTGATCGATATATAAATCCCCAAGGGTGTTGGGGACCCCACGTTATTAGGGACACTTTATTAAGGATGTCAATTCCCTTCGCGAGAGAAATGTGAATCTCAAAATAATATTTCCTATGTGCGTCCACTCCAGCTTCTCCCAAGACCTACGTCTCGCAAATACGGGGAAGGACACCTCAGGATTGTGTAGGTGGAGGACGGTACAGATACACAAGTGGTAGAAGCTTCAAGGTGACTAGGGTCCACAGGTCTCTAAAATAACCACAAAATAATCCTACAAAATAATACATCCGAATACCTGTCCCTGAAGGCACATCAAGTTTACCATTTGTCAGATGGACGTTACGTCCTCTAGGCCCAAGTTAGGGACCTAGCTGTTCTAGGGGACCTCTTCCCTTACCGTTGGGTGAGGTCATAAGAACAGACTTCTTAGGGTACCTGTCTGTCTCTTCGGACCTCCCGATGGCAGGCACCTCAGAGTTTCCCAGTCTGAGCTGACTTACACGGTCTAATACACCCGTGCTAATTAGTTCAGTAACCGGTTCACTTCAGTTTGAGGTCGGGTGAAGAGAAACGGACCTCCAGTCAAACCGAACTTCAATTTTGGTAGATTAGGACGTCGACCGGAAAGTGAGGGTAGAAGGTCGGTAAGTCCCTAGGTGTCACTCGGTGGAGAAACCGTATTGTTTCCGATAGAATCGTGTGTCCTTCAAAGTCCCTTAAAACTTGGAAACATGGTCATTAGTCCCTGTCTCCGGTCTGTGGTAGAAATCATATGATCCCATACATACAGGTCTAAATAATGCAACATTTTGGAAGTCATACACGTCATATGACATACGACTCGTGTGGAATCATTTGGTCCTTTTTACTGGTGACGGTAGGGCCTTTTGCAAGTGGTTTAAGATTTACCCGTCTTGACGTAGAGTGTCAGGGGCATTGACCCTGTTATTCGTGAGACAAAGTTCCTGTTTAGAGGTGAGACTCGACCGAAAATACAAGGAGAGAACCATAAAACCAACTAGTCTGTGTTCTTAGATATTGACGTAAACCGAAATCTCTTTTTCCCGCCGCTATCCCTCAAGACGACTCAACAAGTCGGTCGTTTGTCCTTGGGTCCCGGATATCTAATTGGGAAGTCAAGGGTCAGGACATATGAAAGAGACCCCGAAGACGAAGGAACCCCTGTCTGAGACTTGAAGACGACACTTGGACCGTATATTTAATACTGAAATTAGGAACCAGGGTTAGGAGGAACACGCAGGCGAGTTGTCCGGACTCTGAGACCATTGGGGTCGGGAACAAGGGGGTCTATGAGATTGTAATTTCCCTACGGAAGACTTCCCACGTAGGAAGGACAGAGAGAGGGGTAAAGGTTTCACAAAACAAAACAAAACAAAAAAAATTGTATATATATATATACTTCGGAGTCTTGACTAGAAGGGGTAGAGTCGGTCCCGCGAACCCGTCGGAAGGTTGGGTACGTAGTATGGGTCAAGACCTCCTTAGACTCTTTCCTCTTGGGAGGTCCCGATTTACCTCCCCCCCCTGAAAATTGAGGTTGAAAGTGGTTGATTCCAGATCATAAAAGGAAGTCTTTTACAACGGTTCTTATCCTTTACGGTAAGACCATACCTTTTAGTTCAGAGGGTAGTGAGTACGGTGGGGACCAAAGACACACGACCCACGTTTTGTACCAAGTGTCTAGAGGAAGTCCCTGACTCTCGTAGTCCCACCCGTGACCCGAGGAAAGGGACCCTCCCCCTTCCCCTTGAGTCGTCGACCTGTCCTCGGAACGGTAAGTGCGTACAGGGACAGTGTGGACGGTTCCCTCTATCCCAGACGCCGAGGAAACCTTCGAAATCGTTCACTGTTCAGTTCCCTCACCAAATTTCGGGTACGTTTATATTTTACTCCTTTTCGGACTGAACTCCTAGGAAAACAAAGTACCGAGGACACACTCTACACACTGTAGAATTATCTTAAATTAACAGGACGTCCCCACAACTTTCAAAATGGGTGTTTTATTTTTCTCTCTGACGATATAATACTTCTAGTGAAAGGGGGGACGGATCTACGTTCTTTGGGAAGTAGAGATCTAGTGTCTAAGGGTCACCACGAACCACTCTGGGACCGGCACACGATAGTATTTCCGAGGTGGCTCTAAGGTTCTCGTCAACGGGTCATCCAAGGTATCCTCCGTAGGTTCTTGGAATCCGTCGTGGAGTTCTCCCTTTTCTGTGTCTCCCTGTCTTCCTTCTGTGTTTCTCATCGGTCCGGTACCCTTTTTTCTCCCCCCACTAACCAAGGTTTCAGAGGTCAGACACGAGGAAGGTCCACCCCTCCCCCCTTCTACAACCGTATTCCGACGTCACTCTTGCCGTCCCCGTAGACGGAGTCACAGACGTCTCTCCTTGTCCTTGAAGGACGGAGAAAACGTCCAAAACACCATAAGAGGTAGTCAACTGCACACTGGTTTGTGAAGTGGTCTCGTCGACCACTCTCCGTCTCTGCTCCTCAGTCCAGACTGCACCTAGTCGTCCTCACCTGACGTCCGTGTCTCTCCTTCGAGCCTCTGGAGAAGAAAGAGTACGACTCTGTCCCTAATCACAAATGAAAAGTAGTCGAAGGTCTCCAACGGACAGGTGATGAGGAGAAGATCTGTTATAGTCGGTTCCTAACAGACTGGGTCTTTTCGTGAATTTGTCTTCTCCCGAGTGTCGCACACCGGGGTGTAGACATCTTGTAAGGTCCACGTCACCTTCACCTCCCCCGTCACCCCTCGTCCGGGTTTCACGACCCGTTGGAGTTGTCTGTACGTCGTACTGGGGTCTCACGTCCACCAGGAGTCATAGGAGAACACTGGCTCTTCCGCAGTTGACAAAGAGACTTTAACAAATCGTGTCCACACGGGGTGTGGAGTGAGAAGTGGAGACGACTGTCCACTCTGGGGATTGACCCTCGACCCCCAACTGGAAGAAGGACAGAGACGGGGGTCTCGGAGAAAATCACGGACCGTGCACACACACTCAGAGCCTTCTTGAATGTTTGCGTACCAGTCTAGTCTGGTCGTTTGATGTGAAAGTCCCTTGGGGGTCTCCTCCCCTCTGGCACAGAAGTAGAAACCCAAGATCTCGACGCGGTAGTAGGTTACACCCACGAGGGATCGGTCTAAACAGACAAATATTGGTCGATTAATATTTATTTTACTTGTAAGTCAGGTAGATAGTGTGGTCGGTGCAGAGTCCACGGAATCTTCAATACACGATCGTTGGCGACATAAGTTGTTCCGTCTCTCTTATAAAGGTAGGAGTTCCTTGTGACACAGAAGACGTCGCCGAGACTAGACCCGGGTCCCAGACGACCAACTTGAGTAGACTTTTCGTATAGGTAGTGTCCACCTTAAAGTCCAACTAATAAACGTCCACTCACACCACGAATAGACCACCCTTACCCCCCGCACTCTTCAACTCCTCCCTAGGAGAGAGAGAGAGAGAGAATAGACTTCTGAACGTTGACACTAGAACCTCTTCCCGAGACCGAGAACCTTCGGGTCCCTTCCGACTCTTAGGTCTTTTTTTCTCCGTTCACTACGACTCACTCGGTCGAACCGGGGTCCACCTCATCCTCCTTACTCACTCGGTGAGAGAGATTATATTGAGCTAGCGAAGTCAACCAGAGATATTTCTTACCGAACACCTCGTGTCCATACTGAGGTCCTCGTTTCCACCTCCGACTCCGAGGTACATCCTTTACTCAGAGTTGACTCCTTCTTTCCACATTTTAGTCTTTCTTTTCATTTGGTGCCTCCCCGAACAAACCACAAAAGGGATAAAGTCGTTGAATTCTCCAACTTTAATTTTCTACGAATGAGGAACCTTCTTTTCAATACTGGTTGGATCTATCGTATAAATTTTCGTCTCTGTAATGAAACGGATGATTCCAGGTACATCAGTTCCGATACCAAAAAGGTCATCAGTACATACCTACACTCTCAACCTGACACTTCTTTCGACTCGCGGCTTCTTAACTACGAAAACTTGACACTACAACCTCTTCTGAGGACTCTCAGGGAACCTGACGTTCCTCTAGGTCAGTCAGGTAAGACTTCCTCTAGTCGGGACCCTAAAGAAACCTTCCTTACTACGATTTCGACTTTGAGGTCATGAAACCGGTGGAGCACACTTCTCAACTAAGTAACCTTTTCTGAAACTACGACCCTTCCTAACCCCCGTCCTACTCTACCGACCTACCGTAGTGACTGAGCTACCTGCACTTAGACTCACCTGAGGCCCTCAACCACTATCTGTCCCTCCGGACCACACGACACTAAGTTCACCAGCGTTTCTCAGCCTGCGCTGACTAGCTGACTTGACTGACTGACTTGACTAATACAGATGCCCGGAGCTCCCACAAACATTAGTGGAAAAGGACGAAACAAGAACTTCTATTAGTAAAGGTTCTCTGGTTAAGAACGACGGAAACGGTGACGGTCTGTGGTTTCGGAAACGAATGCAAACGAACCGTAGAGAACCCTTATTTCGTGTTCGTAATGACCAGCCCGAAACCCCCAACTCGACCCTACTCCGGAAGACCACCCTGTACTGAGGGAGCGGCTGTGACCTTGGATCTCTGTGTCAGGGAGCACACGCGAGGTCCACGACCTCCTCTTCGTCTGCGGGAAGGAGACGTGCACGTCCAGAGCGCCGTCGGGGAGGTGACCCCCCGAGCCCAAAGGACAGGAGTCCAAAGGAGGGTCAAACTCCCCCGACGGGGGTCCCCACCCCTTCAATCTCTACTGCAGGGGGGTCGAGGGAGGTGTCCGAGGGTCCAGGAGGGTGTCTCGACTCCCCCTCGTGTGAGACCTCGTGGAAAGAGCGGAGGTGAGGAGTGGATGTAGGGCTTAGGACCCCGGTCGGTGGGGAACTCGGGGAGGTGTCGGTCGTCCTTAAGAGGTCCTGCCACNCGACGGGGGTCCCCACCCCTTCAATCTCTACTGCAGAGGTGTCCGAGGGTCCAGGAGGGTGTCTCGACTCCCCCTCGTATGAGACCTCGTGGAAAGAGCGGAGGTGAGGAGTGGATGTAGGGCTTAGGACCCCGGTCGGCGGGGAACTCGGGGAGGTGTCGGTCGTCCTTAAGAGGTCCTGCCACACTTACTGACGCCCCAGCCGACGTGTGGGGACAGGAGTGTCAGGACGACTGGACCAGGGGACCCTCACTGGACGGGGTCCTGTCGCGGAGACCCGTCGTACCGACTCCCAGTACCGAGAAGAGTCTTCGGGGACGAGGTCGATCTGTCACGGACGAGGACGGGGCGATGTGGGGTCGGGCCGGCCGGGACGGTGGAAGGGGGTCCGGCCGGGGCCAGGGGCGGAGGGGCAGGGGTCAGGAAGGTTCCGAGACCCTGACTGGGACCGGTCCTGACCCCTATAAATACACTGGTTGTGGACGACCTCCTGTTGGGACAACGTAGCGAACGTCTGGTTCTCTTAAACCTGTTCAATCAAATGGACATTAAAACACAAGTAGGGGACATTCCCCGATCTTTTGAATGTCCCAACAACACTCCTGATTCATACAGGGTTCATTGATCCCAACAGCGGGGTCCGTGTCCTACACACTCAGTAGGTACCTTGACCGGAGACAAAAGAAGCTCCCCCGGGTAGGTAGTGTGTGAGGGATTAGACACTGTCCACGAGGGACACAAACCCGCCTAACCAAGTAGTCAGGTAACTAACTGACCCCTCCCACCGTCCTATGAGTGCTAGTACGGAGGTTACAAGGGTATGCCACCTCTTGTCATACCGACCACCTCCAACAACGCCTTTTCCTGGAACTCCGTCTCCTCCTTCTCTTCCGTACCTCCCTCGGTCCTCCTTCCGTCGCAGTACTGGTCTTTGGGGCACCTCTACACCGACGGACAACCACCGCGGCCACTCTGTCTCTCCCGTGGACCAGTATCAATGTCTCAAACTCCCGACCTTTCTCCCGGGATCTCTAAGATCTGGGGAGAGTAACGTCTCCACTTCGGTAGTTTCAGGACCCTATCTACCCCTGTCTTTCCCCGGGGCTTCACCCCGATGTATTAGGGCCCTCGGAGTCCCGGGGCTAACGACTTGGACTGCCGCCTGAAAGTCGAGAGGAAAGGACACGGGTGGGCCGCGGGGACTGTGGTGACGACGGGAACCCGAGATCTTGTGATGAAACGACTGTCGCTTCTGACTTACTCTCCCGTTGTCAGACGTACAGTAAATGAATAATGAGAAAAGTGGCAAAGGAAAAGAGAGAAAAAGCTTAGGCATTTCGAAAAGATCCATCGAGAAGGGACAGGGGAGGGGGAAGGGAGAAAAATAACTCAGAGTAGGTCCTCCTGGACCAGAGTAGGTCCATGGACTCCAGTACCCTAGCAGATATTTTAGACTTGTCAGAGGGGACGTCAGGGGGAGGAGGTGAAGGAATCGTAATGGGACCGAGAACTAAGACGGGGTGGTGGGTGGTGGGACAGACGTAGTTGAGTTAGCACGACTCGTTGGGTCTGACGGGGGACGAGGATCCCGTCCTCCGTCCCGACCCTCAGTCTTTCTGACCCGGGTGGGTCGACCTCGATGGGGTGAGGGTGGAGGGTGGGGTCACCTCAGACCGAAACGGGACGGGGAGGGTGGCGGTGGGTGGGTACCCATATATCAAGACAGGACCCACGGAGACTGCACACGGTAACAGAAGAGAGGTCGACAGTTCTTCGAGAGAGGAGCAGACGATCCTACTTCCTTTCTCTATTTCACCTTCTCCTTTACCCTCACCCTTCGTTCGTTTGACGTCTCCCTTTCCGTCTATTCCGTGGACCCGAGGCGAGGGAGGAAAGAAGGACCGTGAAAATCTTCTTGGTCGTTTTGGTTCCTCGTGGGACCCATCGGTCATAAAGTGTGTTTCCTCTGTGTTCTCCTACCAGCTTCAGGTGCGTCTGTTTGCTTCCCACGGGACTCTTGTAGAAGGACCTGTGCTGTTGGGTGAGGTGTATTTGAAAATTCCAACGACCCGGTGTGGGAGGTCCCCGAGGACGCAAACCTCCCGACATCCAAGGACGTTTCGGCGGGCACGGGTTGAGGTCCGACGCAACAAGTGTAGTATGTACAAACCTTCTCAGAGGGTCCCAAATGACCGGTAGAACCATCATACCCTGGGTTGAGAGGATGAGGTTTGGGGAGATTACGGTTGTCCCCCGCGTAGGGGGTGAGCCGTCAACTCACGATCTAGGTGACTTTGACCGATACTACTCTATCGCACCCTACTGGGACTGGGAGGGGGAGGAAGTCCGGAGGACCCTTTTACTACTTCTGTCTCTGTCTCGGCGGACCCCAGGGAAGAGTACGTTCGTCCCGTCGAGTAGACCCGGTCAAAACTTGGGACGGGTACGAATCATCAGGACCGTAGTTCTGACGGGGGTCCTAGGTGTGTGTCGAACCTCCCTCGGTCCGGGACCCGCGGGGGGTGGGAGTGGGTCGGAGACGTCTCGGGACACTCCCCGGGTTCAGGGAAGTTTCGTGGTAAAAAGTCCGACTCGAAGCTGGTTAAACAGTGTACATACATTTTTGTTTTGTTTTTTAACTTCGTTTGAGTTACGGTAAGAGTAAACTCTATCCCATTCCCCCGTCTTATGTTTAACGAATACAAAGAAATTAAAGGTTTAAGTATTCATTTCTTTGGGTATAAAGTAAGATACAATTTCTCGTCACAAAAGACAATGGAAAAACGTAACCTCATAAATCCGGTATTTGGAATAACCAAACAACAAAAAAAATGGTGACGTATTAGAAAAATTTTTTAACGTTTTGTCTCCGTTCGTTCTGACTACCCCTTACAATTCGTTTTCTAATAACCCCTCCTTTTGCATTCAATTAATTGAAAGGTGGCACACCCAGAGGGCCCACTCATCCCGACCTTCCTGCCCCAATAAATGGTGCGGGTGGGAGGAGTCTCGCGGGTCTACCTCCCTGGGTCGGAAAGAAAAGTAGAACCTCGGGGTGTCGGAGGGGAAAGGAGGCGTAGTGAATGAGACAAAGTATCCTGGTCAGTGAACTTGTGACGGACCGGTTTGCGGGTCCAATTTAGTGACGAGTCTCTTGTAGAGAGGCGATGATCTGTTGTACAAATCATTTCTCGTTGTTTGTCCGGGGTCACGGGACCCCTACACTTGGGACCTCCTCGGTCCCGGGTCCAGACTGATCGGGGGACCCAGGGCGTGTGACTGGTCTCGCGGGTGGGCGGAGAGGTGACTCAGGTCGTGGACGTACACACCCTGTCCAAGACCCCGCTGTGGACGCTTCCTTCCAGGTACTGGGTCTCCTGAGTAGGACTTTGAGTCTCCCCTACCTCGAAGGTCACAGACCTTCGAATTTACTCTGTACACTCCACTTCCTTCCTCCCGGCGGAGGGATACGGAGGACTCAGTCGACAAAGCACGGGCAAAAGAAGGGACTATACTAGGCATACCCAAGTTGTAATCAAAGGATATATACAAAATATAAATTGGGAAAATTATAGTTCGTTTTAGCTCGGGGACGACCCAAATAAACCGTTTGTAAACATACATTTTATTGTGTGTTCATATCTTTTTCGTGGGAGTGGTTTCCCTCCCGAGTCACCTGACGCTACTCGTGAGGTGAGACCCCCGACTTCAGTGACAGCCTGAGAAACGTTGTGGTACCTGACATCGGATGGAAGAGGTCCGTTCTCATGACCTCACCCAACGGTAAAGGAAGAGGTCACCTAGAGCGGCTGGTCCCTAGCTTGTGCCCAGAGGGCGTAACATCCGTCCGTGAAATAACAGACTCGGTGGTCCCTTCGAAGGGTGAGACCCTTCATCAGCGCAAAAGGAGACATTTTCGGGTCCACGAAGACTGTTCGAGGAGAGTGTCGAAGGATTGGGACTGGAGTCTGTAGGTGTCGTCTTCAGGGTTTCCGTAACCTAAGAGGGTTGGGAGGTCGAGGGAGGTGATGAAAGGTCCACACGACGGTGTGATTAAAACTCGATTGACACACATTTAGTAACACGAACGTCATACGTGCCTATTGACTAAAAGTAAGAATATTGGACTATTCAATCACTGAGGAGAAGAAGGGAAGAAGTCTCCCGACGGTCCTAAGACCCCTATAGGACATATGACTTGAGCCACAACCTGTCTACCCGAATATAAAGGTTCTTTGGTATTTCAAGACGTGAATGCCAAACCCATGGAACCGTTTTGGTGTTGCTCTATGGTGTGGAGTGTGGACAATCTTACCGGTAATAGTTCCTCTGTTCTTTGTTATTCGTAACTGTTCCTACGTCTTCTTTCCCTTAAGTACATGTGACAACCATCCTAATATTTAACCACGTCGGTGATAACTTTGTCATACCTCAAAGGAGTTTTCTATTTTTTTATTCTCAATGGTATACTGGGCCGTTACGATAAAGACCTATATGATTGACCTTTTCTATATATGTGGGAGTACAAGTAACATCGTAGTGACTGTTCTATACCTTCGTTGGATTCCCAGATAACTACCCGCTGTTTCTGTGCACTATATGTGTATATTAAGTCGGCAATTTTTTTTTTTCTTATTTACTTTAGAACGGTAAACACTGTTGTACCTATATGGAGCTTCCGTAATACGATTCACTTTATTCATACTGTCTCTTTATACCGTTGTCAGAGCAAATGTACACCTTAGATTCGTTTGTTTTGTTGTCCGAACAACCATGTCTCTTGTCTAATCACCAACGGTCTCCACCCGTCACCCTTCTCAACTTATTTATGCCCACTTCCCCTAGTCTTTCGTGCTTGAAAAGGTCAATATTTGATTCATTTAGTGCCCGCATCTTTCATGTAGTACCACTGACATCGATTATTATGACATAACACATAAACTTTCAACGGATCCTCTTGTCTAGAATTTTCGACAGTAGTCTCTTTCAAAAAAGGAGCAATCGTACAGTATACTACCCACAATTGAGCAGTAACACCACTCGTAAAGTGTTACACATATGTTTATCACTTACTAATACACCATGTGGGTTTTCGATCACCATATATACTCAGTGTAAAGTCAATTTCTCTTATTTACGAATTTTTTATAAACCCATGGAATATATTTAACAGTAGTTAACTTTTTGTTAACTTTGCGTTTTTTTTCAAAAAGGTGTTTTGTCTGAATTCCGGGTCCACCGATGGAGGCTAAAGATGGTTTGTAAATTCCATCTTTAACTACGGGTAGAGGATTGTGTGAGAAGGTCTCTCTTGTCTATATCTCTCTTGTGTGGACTGTAAGCGAAATAGGTTGGTCCTCTTATGAGAGAGTGGGGTCGTTATCTGTATTCTCTTGTTCCTTTAATGTCCGGTTTGACAGGACTTACAACTACAGTTTTAGGTTTCAATTTATAATCGGTAGACTTAGACCTCCGTAAATCTTTCCTTCCTTCGACCCTAAAAGACCGTCCTAAAGGCAGTCAACTACACCTGTCCTGGTGACCCACAAACCTACGACGGACCCCCTCACTTCCCTGTTACGGTAGCCCAATCTCCTTACTCGGAAGTCACTGTCCCCACTCCTTCCGGACCCAGTAGGAGTCTCTGTCAGAACCCCACCTCAGAGGTCCGATACCGACACCTTCCAGGGAGACCCTCCTGTGTCAGAGGGCACAGTGACGTCCCAGCTTCCTACCTACTCCTCGAACGTGCCCGACCTAACACTACTCCTTCCTACTCGTCCCTCCCACTCGGGAGTCTGGGCCACGTCGGTGCCTGGGAGGGACCGGTCCGGCATTTGGCTCCTACGAGTCTGTTCACGAGCGTAGTCATCAGCGCTCTGTCACCCCGTATGGTCGAAGTGGGTGATTTGGTGGTTCGTGTCACGTCGTCCGGCGAAACGAGTACTTAGTCGTGGTCGACGCGTAGGTCCCGACTTACCTCCGGTTCGACGAAGTAATGTCTGCACGGTACGCCCCGTGAACCGAACCTCTCCACCCCGAGACTCCGTTCGGCTGGTGATCCGTCTAGTGGTCCTCCCCGAGGGAAACTCCACCGACTACACACTTTTACGACCCCCTTCTCCCGGTGTACCCTACCCTGGGGGCTAGGAAGTTCCTTGAAGAAAGGTCTGATAACCTGCCGAAACCCCAGTCCCTAGTTGTGTAATTCCTCCCAGTTCGACCCAGTCTGTACGCGGTAGGACAACCGATCCTGGGGAAAACAGGAACCTCGTTGGCACCCCGTCCTCCTAACCTCCCGACCTCCCCCTCACCTCAGGACCCGAAACCCCAGGTCCCGTGGTAGATCTCCTAAATCCCCAAGCCTCTAAAGACAGGGGTCCCTTGGTCGATGTAAGCACAGGGTGTAGGTAGACAGTAGTCGAAACTCTGAGTTTCAGTGATTTTTAGACCTGTAAAATCACGGTACATATATACCTAGGGTCATGGACGGGACTCTCAAAGGGGGAGTGGGGGTGCCGACTACACCCCTAGTGTCCTCTATTATTGTCTGTAAGTGTTCAACTTTTCGTAGTGTGGGTATTGGAGGGGGGTAGGGGACGGGACACCGTGGGTTCTCCGACATGAAGATGCAAAGAACGAATACAGGGTCCGCAAATTGGAAACTTTTGAAGACCTCTTCCCTTGTCGATGGGTGAGGTCATAAGACCGGACCTCTTAAGGTACCTGACATGTCAGGTATCCCAACGTTTCTCAACCTGTACTGACTCGTATATGGGAGAACTAACGATTCTGGGGAGAACAGGAGCCTCGTTGGTACCCCGTCCTCCTGACCCTTCCCGACCTTCCTTACCTCAGGACGCGAGTCCCTAGGTCGCGTGGTAGATCTCCTAAATCCCCAAGTCTCTAAAGACAGGGGCCCCTTGGTTGAGGTAAGTAACAGGGTGTGGGTAGACAGTAGTCGAAACTCTGCTCTGAGGTCCCTTCAGTGAACTTTAGACCTGTAAAATTACGGTACATGGTATTACATGCCGAGTGTCGTGGACGGCACTCGTGGACACTTCCTGGTCAGTAAGAAGAAGTCCCAGATGGACTGCAAAATATAGTTCGAAGTAGTACATTATCATGATTATTCACCCAGGATAATTGTAAAGACATAGTCTCTTGTCCCCTGACTCCTGTCTCTCCAATTCATTGAAAGAGTCCAAGTGCGTCGAAGACCATACTAAACTCGGGTCTGGGAGTCCGTGGTCGGGGTTGCGAGAGTCAGTGACACGACCCGCGGCAAAGATAATCACATAATAGAGTGACTTATTTCGGTGCAGGGGTACGTCAGTCGGGCGACCGACAGAATTCACGTGTGGTGTGCCGACGTGGCGAGAGGGGTTCGGGTCGAAACTAAGCCAACTGGAGGGACGTGTTGACCACTAGTTTCTTTTCTCTTCACCCTGGACCCCTGCCTGACTGTGAGGAGGTAGCAGAAGAGGATCGTTGCGTCGTTATCGAACAGAGTTCCAAACAAGACAACAGGTACTCGTACCGAGCGCGTTGTTCTTTTCCTCCTCATATTCCCTAAGTTTGCGTCTTTCGTCTACTTATGGTACACACCAGTTCTACTAGACAACCGGTGAGGGTCGTCACCAAGTCTGTGGAATCTTAGGTAAAGACCGGTGTGTTCTTTCTCCCATCCCCGCGTTCACATGGTGGGGGTGATTGGTGAGGTAACGTCCATGACACCTTTATTGTGGTCGCCGACAAATATGTCGTCTCGGACCTTGGTCCACCTCCCTCCTAACCCATGGTGACTCCAACCACGGGTGAGTCTTGGTCAAGTTGGTGACGGACGGGAGTTGGTCCGGAATCAGGTCCGACGAGTTTACTGACCAGTCTAAGATCAGTCACACGGGGAACCTCCGGACAATCTGGAGTAGACAATTTCGGTGGTTCCGTGGTCGAGTCCTCTGGGAAAAGGGTCGATTACTTATAAGTAAGGAGTAATTTTCGACAGTCAATTTCACTTCGATTAAGAAACGATTAGACAGTATACCTACAAACCAAACTTTACATGACCCAAGATTCGATAATCCCTCAATACGACTAATGACTGATAAGTCTCATAAACTATCTCGCGGTCCTTTCGTAAATATCCTACTTCTACGACCCCCTTCTCTCTTTGTCTAACTTGTGGGGACTACCAGTCTCCCCGGGAAAGTAACCCTGTTTCACACATTAAACCCCAGTCCCTAAATTTACATCTCAGTCCTCTGACCCAGTCTGTACATGGTAAAAGGACAGAACCCGTGGAGAAGGTTCAGTAGTTGACAGAGGGACGTCGTTGGAACCTCGTCCACGTCCTCCCACACCCTCCCCTCAGTCTCTTTGAGAACCCAGTCACCAGGTCCCGTGCTCGACCACCAGAGTCCACAAGTCCCTAGACACAGGGTTCCACCGGTCGATGTAAGGACACATCCTAAGTAATGAGTAGTCACAATACAGTTCAGTGAATTAGGGAGTTAAAGACACGGGACGTAGTATTTTACACCCAATGTCGGGAAAGTGACGGGTGGGGTGTCACGCTACATCTCAAGTGTCCTCTATTGTCCGAAACGGGTACTTGATATCACAGAGTGGTACACTTCCGACTATTGGAGAGGACTGAGTGTCAGTAAGGAGAGACCTCCTTGGTGACGACATAAAGAATAAGAAAGCCCGATCCTTATAAAACTTATGAAGACATCACGAATCCTTCATGACTATTAAAAAGAAGTCCGAAATAGACATAACTGAATTTTAATCAGAGTATTATCGTCAGTCATCCGGGATGATTCCTCTTCCACTACCGTGGGGTGAGGTCATGAGAACGGACCGTTTGGGGTACCTGCCTTCTCGGACCATCCGACGTCAGGTACCCTAGCGTTTCTCAACCTGTGTTGACTCGCTGAAGGGAAAGTGAAAAGTGAAAGTACGTAACCTCTTCCTTTACCATTGGGTCAGGTCACAAGAACGGACCTCTTAGGGTCCCTACCCCCTCGGACCACCCGACGGTAGATACCCCAGTGTGTCTCAGCCTGTACTGACTTCACTGAATCGTCGTCGTCGTCGTCTAGGATGATTGTGAAAGGATAGTGTCTTGTTCTTTACTCTTGTTCTCCCAGGTGTATTGGAAGGGTCCAAGTGCACTGCGGACCATAAACTTGGGTCTGGTAGTCCGTGGTCGGGGGTGCGGGAGTCAGTGACACGACACGCGGGAAAGATATAATAGAGTAGACTTATTTCAGTACAAGGTCACGCTAGCCACGACTTATCAGACCTCACATAATTGACGTGCGGCGTAACATTGTAAGGAGAGGGCTCGACGTCGAAACTAAGTCGACTGAGGGGATCCGTCGACCGCTAGTTCCCCTTGTCTTCACCCTGGACCCTTACTTAACTATAAAGGGGTACCAGAAGAGGGTCCTGATACAGTTATCAAGACGAAACTTGCATAAAAGGTCCTAACACCGGGCCAATTGGTTTTCTTTTCCTGGTGTTCCCTAAGTCTGTGACCTACGTGTTCTTATAGTACACGCCAGTTCTACCAGACAAGTGGTAAGGGTCGGCACCAAGTCTGTGTAGTCTTAAGTGAAGACCGGTTTGGTGTCCATCCCCGTCTGTACACGGTGGGGGTGATTGGTGAGGTAACTTCCATGACACCCGCATTGTGGTCACTTATCCAGGTTCTCATTTCCGACATCACCTATGTCGTCTCGGACCTAGACCCACTCGCTCCTGACCCGTCTCTACCACGGGTGAGTTTTGGTCAAGTCGGTGACGGGCGGGAGTTGGTCCGGAATCAGGTCCGAAATCAGTCACTCCGCGACCCCGGGTGTCTGAAGTAAGTAATTCGGGGGGTTTGTGGTGGTCGGGTCCTCTAGGGCAAGGGTCGATCACTCCTCGGTGACGAGGAGCAGGTCCAAACCAGTCAACTTCTACTACGCTTAAGAGACACGTTGACAGTACACCCGTCAGCCAAATCTTACAGGACCCAAGACTCGGTCAAACTCAGTTCGTCCAATGACCAGTAAGTCCCACCAGTGGACTGGTGGTCCTTCAGAGTAACGTTTCGTCGTCACCTGTCTTAGTACACGACTCCCCCCGTCCCCGTTCTACGTACAAGACTAGAGGGCCAGGTAGTCCCCAGAAGTAGACCCCCTTTCCGTCACATAAACCCGAGTCCCTAACTCAGTCCTCAACCAGACTCTAAACTCGGTAAGAGGACCCGGTCCGTGGAGGAGACCCATGGTCGACAGAGGGATGTCGTAGGAATCCGTCCTCCTACACCCTTCCCTCACTCCTCTCGAGAACCAAACACATAGGTCCCGTCCTAGAGTACAGGTTCCCAAGTCCTTAGAGGTAGGGGTCCCTTAGGAGAGGGACAGAACGAAGTCTGGGTAGTGAGTACTCACAACACTGAGACCCGTTCAATGAGTCAGAGAGATTTAAAGTCAGAGGACTTGGCATTTTATACCCAGTGTCGGGGATGAGACGGGCGGGGTGTCACAACTAAGACTCTTTATTGTCTAAGAGTGGTGATGACTGTCGACTCACAACTTTAAAGGTTGATAATAGTAATTTCTCAAAGAACAGTCAAACGAAATACATAAAACCTCGATAGAACAAGTCACGTTTTTTCCCTTGACAAAGGAGGAACCTTTTACCTGTGAAACAGTGATATTTTACAGGAATAAACAGAGATCTTTTTTAACAGGGTTTGAAACAAACTGTATTATTTCGGTCAGTCTGAGAGAGAACCAATTATAAACGAACCATGTGCAAAAGAGTAGGAAAACAAGAGTCAAGGAAACATAGAACTTAAATTTCAAGTCGAGATCCATCGTGTATCATTCTAGTCTTGAAAAATAGGTAAGACGGTCACAGACGGATAATTAACTTGATACGCTTGGTGTATGTAAAACAAATTAGAGATCAGTGCATCGTGACTTTAGACAGTGAAGCGGCAGGCAAAAGACATCCTCAACGTAGAAAAACAAGAGGGTAGGGAGGCCATGACGAAAGAAAACACCAATAAAAGATCCCCTGGTTAAATTAGGGGTACAACAAAGAAAATGATATCTAAGACCTGATATCAGAATCACCAAAGAGACCCCTGTTAATTGTAGAATTAAATATTTTAGGAATAAGCCTAATTGTGGTTTAATTAAAGTCGCTAAGTGCCTCTGAACCGAGTAGACACCTAGACAAGGTAATGGGAGGACATACGACAATAACAACATCAGTAATAGGTGAAATATGAAAAACACAAGTCCTTGTATCTAAATGTTATAAGAATATCACAGGAAAAATCGGTCTATCTTATTTTATCATGTACCAAATATACCTGAAAGGAGCATCGAGTCAACCATTTCTTAGGTGGACGTCACATCCTCTGGGGTCAAGCTAAGGGTCCAGTCCTCCTAGGGGACCTCTTCCCTATCCGATGGGTGAGGTCATAAGACGGGACTTCTTAAGGAGCCTGACAAATACATATCGGGTACCCCAGTGTTTCTCAGCCTTTGCTGACTCACTGAAAGTGAAAGTGAAAGATGCAAATAGGATATATGTAGAATGTATGAATGTAAATGTGTAAACGGAAAAGTCGTATTTCCTGAGGTGTAAAGATTATCCATCGTTACCTAAGAGCGTCCAAAATAAGTAGCCATTACAGATTACAGAGGTAGTGACTTCCCGCAGAGATGATCTCTCAAGAGCCAACTGTAAGTCACTGAAGATCGTCACCAGACAAAACAAAAAAACTGACGTGCCGTACACTGAACGACCTAGAGCCAAAGGGTCGGTCGCTAACTTAGGGTCCGGGAGCCCGTCACTTTCACGCTCAGGATTGGTAACCTGACGGTCTCTTAAGGAAGAAGGCTGCGAAAATTATGTGGTAGGGTGACTGCGATTATTTTTCGCCGGGAATGTGAATCACCCTCCGAAACGTGCGTTAGACGGGGAAGAAACAACAACGAAAGTACTAAGAAACAGAAACCGGAACTTAATAAAATAATACTACGTTCGAATAAGTAGCATACTCCTGAAGGGAGTATCGAGTCAACCATTTCTTAGGTCGACGGTACGTCTTCTGGGGTCAAGTTAAGGACCCAGCCATTGTAGGCGACCTCTTCCCTATCCGATGGGTGAGGTCATAAGAACCCGAAGGGGACACCGAGTCGACCATTTCTTAGACGAACGTTACGTCCTCTGGACCCATGCTAAGAACACAACCCTTCTAAAACTAAGGGACCTCTTCCCTTTCGGATGGGTGAGGTCATAAGATCGGACCTCTTATGAGTGTTTCTCAGTCTGTGTTGATTCGTTCAAAGTGAAAGTGAAACCCGAAGGGACTATCGAGTCAACCATTTCTTAAACGGACCTCATGTCCCCTGGGTCCAAGTTAGGGACCCAACCCTTCTAGGGGACCTCTTCCTCTTCCTTTACCGGTGGGTATGGTCATAAGAACGAACCTTTTAGGATACCTGGCTCCTTCTCCTCGGACCGCCCGATGTCAGGTACTCCAGTGTTCTCAACCCATGTTCAATCACTGATTTGGTGGTTCGAATAAGTTGAACTACAAACAGTCTGAAGGACTTATGACACTAACACAAAAGGTAATTTAAACCACTCTAAAACCGACCATGAAGTGTACCGGAGGGAAAGAGAGAGAACACAGAAAATCCTTGAGAGAAATACGTACACCATCGTACGTCCAGATTAATCCGAGACAAGTAAATAGAAGGGATAGGGGGACGGAAAAAATAAATTTTTTTTTTTTTTTTTTTCTGACAAGTAGTCTGGTCTTGAGTCCATAGGGCTACAGAAGTTTAAACGACTAAGACAGAAGGAGGATAACTTTAGACAAGTCGGGATAACACCCAAACACAGGGGTGGGGGTCAATCCATAATCAAGGAATAAACCTTTCTTCCAGAGTTCAAACCTTTGTGTCTGTGTCTCTTCGGGTGTACTATAACTTCCGTCTCTAATCTTGATACGTTGACCTTCCGTTTCCTTTGGCACCTCAAGGTCTTCTACGGTTTGTGCTCTTTCGTTCCTTGAGTAAAAGATCAAAAAGTATCCCTCGACTCGGGTCGGATATCGAACTGAGGTCTAAAGGTCGGAGGTCTTCTCACTTTGTCATTTAAAGATAACAAAATTCGATACACCAAACATCACTAAACAATGTCGTCGAGACTCTTTCATTACCTTCGGGGAGGCCACTTTAAACGTCAATGAAGATGGGAAAAGTTGAGGTCTATAAGGTAAACCAAGAGAACATATTCAAATAGAGGAAATAACGATAAGACATGAAGTTTCTTATATTAAAAGTATGATGGCAAGTGAAAAATATTTCATAGTAAAGAAAACTAAGAAACTTGCATGAATTTAATACAGGTATCGTCGTCATAAATGTTATCTGTTCTGTACCTTTGTTGGTCCACTCACTCCCATGTCTCGTCTTGTCTTCCCCCAGGGGGTCTTTAGAACGTGGGTCTCGTCCAGTCGGGGGTGTATATGACTGTCCCTCCTCCTCCTCCTCTCGCCCCACGTCCGGCACCTCGTCCACGAATTCTCCACACGGGGACCTCTGAGGTCGTCCCCCGACGGGGTTCGGAGAGAATAAGACTCCGTGGGTACTCCCTTCATCAGGGATGTAAGTGTATAAAGGGAACAAGGGCTGTCAGAGTCGGGACCTGTTACAAAGACCGTCCTGTTACCGGGCAGATTTCTACAGGTATAAGATTAGAAATTTAAGATGGGTGTACAACGGAATATACAAACCCTTTCTCTTAGTTCCAACGTCTGTTTCAATCCGGCCATTAGTCGATTGTACTTTTATCCCTCTTATAGGACCTAATAGGTTCATCAGGGTCGTAGTAGTGTTCCCAGTAATTTTCACCTTCACCCTCCGGTTTCTCGGTCCCAGCCACGTTATACTCTTAGTGAGGTGACTTGTGACGTCCGAAACTTCGACCTCCACCCCGGTCCTCCATTCCTCACGTCTGTTGGATATCCTTTACCTCACCTCCTTTGTTCTGAGGACCTCGTCCTTTCCTTACGTCGGGACGCCTGTGCAATTCAAATCGGACCGTTCCGGACGCGGTCTGGAAAGTGAGTCTCAGTCCTCCAAGCAATAAGACTCTAATATATAACAATAACGATGAATGTCGAAGGGTCCATGTCTTAAACGGGACGTCCTACACGTTCTTTGTGTCCAAGTTAGGGACCCAACCCTTCTAAGGGGACCTCCTCCTTTACCGTTGGGTGAGGTCATGAAAACGGACCTCTTAGGATACTTGTCTCCTCGGACAACCCGATGTCAGGTACCTAGAGTTTCTCAACTTGTGTCGATTCGCCTGTGTGTGTGTGTGTGTGTGTGTGTGTGCGTGCGTGCGTGTGTGTGTGTGTGTGCGGTTTAAGTAAGGATTTTCTGGAAATTAACCAGACGGTTTCGTCTCTGTAATGAAACGGCTGATTCCAGGCAGATCAGTTCCGATACCGAAAAGGACACCAGTACATACCTACACTCTCAACCTGACACTTCTTCCGACTCGCGGCTTCTTACCTACGCAAACTTGACACCACAACCTCTTCTGAGAACTCTCAGGGAACCTGACGTTCCTCTAGGTTGGTCAGGTAAGACTTCCTCTAGTTGGGACCCTAAAGAAACCTTCCTTACTGCGATTTCGACTTCGAGGTCATGAAACCGGTGGAGTACGCTTCTCAACTGAGTAACCTTTTCTGAGACTACGACCTTCCCTAACCCCCGTCCTCCTCTTCCCCTGTTGGGTCCTACTCTACCGACCTACCGTAGTGGCTGAGGTACCTGCACTCGGACTCACTTGAGGCCCTCTACCACTACCTGTCCCTCCGGACCGCACGACGCTAAGTGCCCCAGCGTTTCTCAGCCTGTGCTAACTCGCTACCTTTACTTGACTTGACTTGTGGACGAGTCATTGTACTTTGAATCCATCATGACACTATATAACCTCTTTCAAATAGACAATCCGGAAACCTTATTATGACTAAAATATTTCCTGATCATCCGACCTCTTCCGTTACCGTGGGGTGAGGTCATGAGAACGGACCGTTTAGGGTACCTGCCTCCTCGGACCACCCGACGTCAGGTACCTCAGTGCTTCTCAGCCTGTACTGACTCACTGAAAGGAAAGTGAAAAGTGAAAGTACGTAACCTCTTCCTTTACCGTTGGGGTGAGGTCACAAGAACGGACCTCTTAGGGTCCCTGCCCCCTCGGACCACCCGACGGCAGATACCCCAGTGTGTCAGCCTGTACTGACTTCACTGAATCGTCGTCGTCGTCATCCGATTATTTTAGTCTACCACAGGACCAGTGTTATAAAGATAATTAGAATCTTTTCATTATTAAAAAAAGATTAGTCATCTAATTCTTCGGATTCTGGTCGTATATAAAAATTATTGTTCTGACTTAAGTTACTAAAATTGTACTTATGGAAATAACTCAGTGTAAAATTTAAATATTCAGATCTTTAATATCACAATGTTTACTATAAACATAACGTAAATATCCTTTGTAAGTCTTTCAATAATGAAACTTAAACAAGGAAGGTTCACTAAAGACATCTAGAGATCTTTGGACGATGGTATTTACATAATAGTATTTAGTTTAAGATCAAAATCTTCTCTTACAATAGAAATTAGTACCTCTGGTATAGGATATAAATAGTAATAACCGTTATATCGATCCATCCTGTAATGGACCTGACGTCATATAAATTTATTGAACAAAAGTAAAAGAATATTCTGACAAAGTTTGGATTTACTTATTGGATATTAGTTTCGTTAATATAATAAAAATTCGTATAGGAACACCTATATAATTTTCGGTCACATAAGAGGGAATTGGTGGGGTGGAGTTTTTTTATATATATATATGGTGAGGTAAATCCTCATATCCTTTTATTTTCAAAGTGTATGACAGAGAATTCATATAAATTTCCATCTAAACTCACCTCTCTCTTTTTTACAGACGAAAGTCCTTTTTGTACTGTTGAAATTTGTCGAATAGAAGACTACTACCATGTCGATAGTATTATTGTAGTGTAAATCTTGTACGTCTTCTCTTACTTAATTTGTTTACGATTGTTTCGGGAATTAACTGGAATTTTTACTGTTTTACAATACAAGGACTCGAAGGTTGAAAATTTAGGTATGATGTCGAGGTGGTTTTTTTTTTTTTTAACTAAGAATGTACCAATGTTTCTTATTTGACAAAGTGTATATCCAATAAAGAAGGAATGTCTTATAATTTGTATTTAAGGGTAAATTAAAACGGTGACAATTTAGAAGAGACAGGAATTCCTTTTCCAACAAAGTTTTTATTTCATCCATACCAAAAAGGTTCATATTAAATGAACAAGTATCTGTATAAGAGGTACACTGATTAAGGGTTGGAAATGTTAATATCGTCGAAATGAACCTCATCTCCTAAGTCTGTGTAACTTAGTATTTCAGAAACATTGTGTAAACTCACCATTTAACACTCAGTTTTGGAAGTGACAGTCAAGAGGGTGGACCTCTTCTCTTCGGAGTACAAATTCAATCACTAGGACAACTTTTATCGAATTGTAGAGACTTAGAGTAGGTACAGTTCTTACCAAAATTTAAGACTAGTACGTAGACCTTTTTTATAAAGTCTACATGTCTATGTTTTACTCTTCTATTTACATATTTAATACAAAAAGTCGTAGGGTAACACGAAAGAAGACATCCAATTTCCATTTTCTCTCTAAAACTGTCTCTAAGCACACCAACAACTACTTCTGAGACCGGGTGGTTCATTCGGTCAAATACTCGTATTACCGTTCCTCGTCCTTGAGCCTACTATGGGAAATCCTCTTTCTTTTTTTTGTAAAAAAAAATTGGAAATACAAATGAAGGGGCTTCAAAGTTAAAAAAAATTATCTATAGGTTCACAGTTTTTCATCTAAGTTAAAACATGTCAAAGTGTCTGCACTTCCTTTTAGTCATAGTTTTTTAAGGTGTCGGTGACACCTTTTGTCATACCTCCAAGGAATTTTCGTTTTTATTCTCAATCGTATGCTAGGTCGTTAGGGTGGGGACCCACGTATAGGTCCTTTCTTCTTTCGATATTGAGTCTTTGTACGTACTTGGGGTTGTCGTGACAAATATTGTCGGTTCTGCGTCTTCGGTGGACACACACACAGTCGTCTGCTTACCTGTTTCAGCGCCACACAAAGAGGCTAACTTGTGAGTGAGTCGGCATTTCTCACTTTACTCCGGTAAACACCGGTGCCCCTACTTGGATCTCTGATAGTACGATGGACTTCATTCGGTCTTTGTTTGTAATGCGACATAGTGAATATACATTTTAGATTTTTTCGTCCCATGTTTAATTGAATAAATGGATCGTCTTTACCTGTCTTTTGTTTAGGCTCCTATGGTTTCCTCTTTCCCGTCCCCTCTCCCAATTTAATCCTCAGACTCTAATTGTCTATGTGTGATGGTTTGACTTCTTCTTCTTTTTGTTTTTGAATGGCTTTTTAACATCATGTACACCGTCTCAGACATTCACTCTGGGACATGACGTAGGCCCGAGTTCATTTCACACAGCACCTACTGCAATATTACTCACCCCCACTGTCATGGTCATGGAAGAGCGTGTCTGACTGAGTGTTACTTTTTTAGTATGGATCTTAATATCTTGCACAGCCAGAGTGTGAATAAAATCTTCTTTTTACTACGTCGTTTCGATCAGAGACCTCATTGTAATTAAATATCTTCAGGTAAGATGGCTCGAAGGACACATAAATCTTCGGACCGATTGACGACTCACCACTGAACGATTTCGTGTAGACGTTTTCTGTCCCTTTAGTAACTACACTAATTATTGTGAGTGCCCTAGGTGTGAGTTTTCGTATACACGACTACGGATCTCCGTCGTGCGAAGTTTTATCGTGCAATCTGCACCAGTACCCCTTACACTAAGTCCCTTTTTATCTTCAATGGACAGAAAGTTCAGTGGTCTTATCTAAGTTTGCGGGATTTAATGCATTCACCATTCCAATTGGCCAAAGGACAACCACGACTTACAAGTATGGTAGAATACGACACACAGTGCAAATAGGATAAGAGGTGACCCACACAAAAGAAGTCAGGAAAGGAAGGAAGATGGTCTTCCTAGTTACAAAGACGGAAAGAAGTTTAACACAAGTAAAGAGGGAGAGATGACCATACTTGCAGGACAAATAAAGAGCGACACGCAAAACGTATTGAAAGAATAAACGTATTAAAGAACTCTGTAAGTTTCACTTGGTCTTCGAGATCGCAAAGACGGATTGTGGACTCAGTAGAATCTTACTAGCCCTATAGACAGACCAAAAATTTAAGACTCTTTGTTTTACTTCTGGTTTTTTTTGAATTGGTAGATTGTGTGTTTAGTAAAAATTGGGAGAAATCCGGTTAAGAAGGAAAGAGTAGGTTTAGTAAGTTTGGAACTTTTAAAGAATGATAAATTTATTTTCCCTTGGAAACTTTATTTCTTTCCCCCGAATGGTAAGACAGGACCAGTGGAAATCCAGTTATTGACAAGGACCCCTACCTAACAATTCAGAGGGAGGTAGGAAAAGTTATTTTTTAGACCATAAATAAGAAAAGAACTGGTGCTACTTTCAATCAGACTGGGAATTTTCTAATGCTAGTGAACAGTGATGGACGAGACACAATAGAGTCTTCGTAAGTCTTACAGTTTTTGTCGGGTGTGAATCCTCGGTTATTTCCCTCTGCCGTCGGTCGAAAGACGGGTGGGCAAACTGACAGAATCGAGGTGATCGGAATACGTCAGTCATATCCTCCTCCAGAGCTGAGTATCGGTAAGTCCAGGATCCCCTTCCCAGGAAACGAGGGTTCCAGTCTTAATAAACATGACAGTTACAACCCGGAGTCCGAAGTGCCTGTTCGTCTACCCCAGTCTCTTCTCTTGACACTCTTTCGGGGTCGGGACCAGACACGTTTTTGAGGTCCTAACTCTTCGACCTACTCATGTTTGATGACTGTCCGACATAAGTACCCACGATTTTTGTAGTCTCCGATTGTTCGGGAGGAGGTAGTTCCAAACCGTCCTCTAATCTACTCTTTCTAAGTACCCAAGGGTACACCCCTTTGGTGGACGATAAGTCCCGAAGATCCCCTTTCCATACAAGAGAGGGGTTGGTGGGTGACTTCCGACGACACAGGTCGAGAGGTTAAGTGTGTGGTGTTACCAATGTCTATGAGGAGGGACGGGGAACGGGGGGGTTTGATTTTACGTTCTGAATACTTCAGACGGGAAGTGCTACATATATGGATGAAAACAGGAGACATTCGCAAGAGATTCATCCAGAGGTAGACAAAATGAAGAACCAGATACTCACGAACTTCGACAGGCAGAGGGTGAGGTAGAGCTATGTGTTACTATCTTGCACCGCCTCTACTTAAAACGAGTGTGGTCTCGAAGTCCCGTCGACTTTCCTTCAGTCTTTGGGTATATTTACTTGGTACTGAAAATCTTGTTTCACTGGTGATAAAGACTGTGGCAGACCTAAGAAGACAGTTATGCCGCCGAAAGTCCTGTGACGATTTCAGGAGGCAGATCAGGTCTGAGTTGTTCTCATACCTGTAAAACTCGGTCTAGCAAGAAACACTTCCAGTCTCCGTCTTTCATAACGACGGGGTACGTACCATTCTGTAAACTGTCGGAGGGGTTTGGAGATAGGTGATCTGATCTACGGTTATCGTGGAGACAGGGGGACACTTTTGGTTTTCGCAGAAGTGAGTAACGGTCTACAGGGACTCGACCCTCAACCACCCCTCCCCCCCACCCCCCGTCACGTCCCCCTCCCCGACCCGTGTTTTAGAGGTGGGTCATATCTGAGTCCGGGAGGTTGGAGGTGGTCTGTGACTGATATGTTCGTCCAGCAGTCGGGGAACTGTTCGAGGACGGGGCTGACGACCTACTATGTGAGTCTCTTGGTGGACAAACCTCTTTTTATTTGGTAATCGAACCTTTTGTTCTAATTAAGTCTTAGTTTTACTACTTCAATTAGATACGTGCGGTGGGTGGGGGGGGGGCGGGGTGGCTATTTAAGTGACAGTCATCGACTCCTAGGTTGACTTCTAGGTACACAAGCACGGGGACGTCACTAGGTTCATAACCAGAGAGGGTATAACATCCGTAAAACATTGTAAAACTTACGTTTGTTTATCATTCTCTCTTACCTTTGTCGGTAATTGTAATCGATGTTCAATATGTACGAAACTTATGTATACCGAGGCTGACAACGTCGAGGACCCTTTAGGTGATCCATGTTTGGGACCCAAAAAGACCTCTGAGGAGGAGTATATAGTATCCAGTGCTCAGTAGGAATACTTAGCTAATTTGTCGTCAAGTAGGTATACTTAGACGAACCTCCCTTGTCAAAAGAAGTTTTGTCGTTATCTATGGCACTGATCACGAGTCGCATAGTTCCTGTTAGTGGAGAAACGGAGCGCACAGATAGGGGAATGATGTGAAAACAAGTGAAGTCTCAGAACCCTACCGGACCATTTGCCAGTACTGTACACAAACGGAGTAGTAGACTTACACGTGAGTCGCCTACCCCACTCCGTAAGGCCGAGATGTAAAAGTGACGGAAGAGTCCTAAACGTACATCGTTTACGAACGTTCCGGGGCTCTCGGGACGGTTCTGGTGGTAGACTGGACGTCCCGACGGACACGAGTACGCCCGTAACAGAATTCGCCGGTGTAAACGGTGGCAACAATGCGTCGTTTTCTCTTACCGGTCTTCGAAGGTGTGTCTTGCAAGACCCTCGGATTGAAACGGTCTTCCAGTCCTTTCGGGTAACGATTGGATAGGCACCTAGAACGGTCGTCACACGTACTCCCGGTGGAGAGAGTAGACCGGAGGGGTGATTCGTGAGGGTCTCTAAATTGAGTGGCGCAGTCCAGACCTAGCTACGAACGGTGTTTAGGACGCTGGCTGAAGGCGGCTGCAAGTTATAGCACCTTTGTTAGCTATGGCTACTTGTAACGTAAGACGTTGAATTCAAAATTTGTCCCATCTTCTAACTCAATCTTGTCTTGTGTTTCGTTTAGATGTTAAATTTATCCTGGAATTGTTTAAGACGGTTTCTGCCTACTTTCCTTCTCTTCGGTTGTCTTAGGGGAGCATGAGGATACAGGTGGAAGGTCTCCCGTGGAGGGTCGAACGTCAAGTAGACGTCTCGTTAAAACCATCGTTACCAGTGGCCGCAGAATCCAGACAGGTTCCAGGCAAAGTTGTGCGTGACCGAGCCTTAACCCATTAACTACGTGTCCATAGAAAAATACGGTAGCATTTAAAGGAACAACAGTCACCCGTCGTCCGTTTCCTGGAACTTTCCTTCGTTTGCACTTTGAGGGGTTCTACGTTCCTGTGCTACTGCGGTCTTTACCTACGACACAACTCCTTCGATGCATCCGCCTAGTGACTGTTTCATCTCGGACAAATTCGTCTATGGACTCACGTACTCGCGTTTCCCAGATCTCAGTGTGAAGTAGGTTGTTAACAATCATACTTGTATGCCTTCTCTGTCCGACACTCCATAATAAACCTTTATGCGTAGTCAGGGAATTTGGACGAATTTGTGAAAATACGACCAGTAAACTAAAGGTCCTCAAATAGTACTTCAACTGTATCACCCAATTCTTGTACCTGACATGATATGGTAGTAGTCCTGTCAGTGGTAGCTGTCTACTGGTGATACACACCCCGTGAGTGGTTCGTAAAATGAACTAAACCAATTAATAGAGTTGTCAGATGAATCTTTATGATAATAGGGGTAAAATGGGAGGGGGGTTGTGGTCGTTTGTTTAGACCCCTCAACGATACCTTTAACGGACTAAATGTTCCAAGGTTTGAGAGTGGTCCTGGAGATTAACCTATGATTCGTCAATCCTTCCCTCCAAGGACGAACTGAACAAAGACTGATTACCCTTTTTTAGTAGTTATATAAGAAAAGTTGTATTACTATGAATGTCTTCAAAAACCGGTTGTAATAGTCCAATCCCGTTAAGAAAAGAGTAACATCTAAATCGTTCAAAAAGAAAAATGTACTTTCCCACTGCACTTTCACCGAGTCAGGACAGGCTGAGAAACGTTGGGGTACCTGACATGTCGGGTCAAGAGGTCCGGTCTTATGACCTCACCCAACGGTAAAGGAGGAGGTCCCGTAGAAGGGCTGGGTCCCTAACTTGGGTGTAGAAGAAGTAGAGGACGTAACCGTCCACCTAAGAAATGGTGACTCGGTGGACCCTTTGGGTACATGTATGGACATCGACGACACTTATCACTGGGTACACATACATATGTGTATGTAATGTATATATTACTTTTCCTTTCTTACCAATATACATCCATCTATGTCTCCCGAAGGGTCCACCGTGATGACCATTTCTCGGACGGACGGTTACGTCCTCCGAAATCTCTACGTCGAATTCGGGGTCCATCCCTTCTAGGCGACGTCCTTCCGTGCCGTTAGGTGAGGACAGAAGAACGGTCCTCTTAGGAGTACCTGTCTCCTCGGACCACCCGATGTCAGGTAGTCCAGTGTTTCTCAGCCTGTACTGACTTCTCTGAATCGTGTCGCGTTGTGTCCATCCAGATCTCTCCCCTTTTCTTACAAATATCTTTACACTATTTTAAATGACTCACCCTTTGGACTTACTGCCAACATTTCTCTCGACATGAAAGGACATTCAGACTTTTATACTTTTCGTTTTTCCAAAATTTTGGAGTGCTTTTATCACCTCCAAAATGTGACCTAACTACACGTGAGTAAAAATTTTGTCTTTTTACTATTTTCTAGGAGATAAATTTTGTTACCCGTGACACAAGTGTCAACCGTAAAAATGACGGTTATAACCTAAAACTCCTTATCCACCATAATACATAATTATATTCGACCAACAAAATAAGAAAAACGGAATTTAATAATTGAGTCATCTAAATAAAAGGAAGGATCAAATTTTTTAGATATCAAATTTACACGAAAATAAAGGACATATAGACGGAATGAGGAGGTTGAGTGTGCAAATATCCTTAATTTAATAAATAATAAGTTTGTGAATACGAAGGAGTAGTACTGGACAAATTTTGTCACTAGATATTAGAAAACAGACGTGTACGGTATTCCTTTTATAAGGGTTTGATACACTCATGAATACTTGAGAAGATCATAGTGGTGGTTAAGTGAAATTGTAAACCCTTCAATTGTAAATGAAAATCTATATTTATACACCGAACTACAGAAGGGTAGTGTAAGTCACCTAATGAAATGTGTCCGACCAAGACCGGGGGGTGGGTGGGTTACGGTGTGTCTGAAACTTTAAACACTCGGTGCATCGAAGTGGGGACGAATATGTGTACTTAAGGGGAGACAAAACTCAGATGCCTCTGAAGACAAATACGGATTTCTATAAAACGTGTATTAAAGGTCAACGACAAAGTAGTCAGTAAGGTCAACAAACCTCACATATACTAATATCCGTACGAGAGGGGTGGTAGACTTTGTTTTTTTATGGAATTTTATAAATTCCCCGTGGAACTTATTCTCTATAACAAGGTTTTTCGTTTCGGTCCTATTTACCCATTTTCACCCTGTGCAAGGGTAACTTCTATGTCTATTCGAAAGAATTTTCTGTAGGGGTGTTAATCTTTCCGTCAGAGAGTGAAAGGTCCGTCTACGAGTCACCTGTTTCAGTACAGTACTCAACCCTACGTCTGGGTGGTGGTACCGGAGAAGTTACGGTAAGATGGTACACTCAGAAACGACTCGGGTGGTCTCCGAAGGGACGGGATATCCTCTTCTTAATTCGTACCACAAGTTAGTGTCACTGTCCTTCGTTCGTGTGTTCTGAATTCTTGTCCTAAAGTTTTCATTCTGTAAAGTAAACTCACACTATTACGGAGTGTCTTTCGTCGGTGGCACGTACACACGATTCAGCGAAGTCAACACAGGCTGAGACACTGAGATACCTTACATCGAGACAGGTACCCTAAGCGGTCGTTCTTATGACTTCACCCAAGGATAAAGGATGAGTTCCCCTAGAAGGGTGGGGTCCCTATCTTGGACTCGGGGAATATAGAGGACGTAATCGTCCGTGTAAGAAATGGTTATCGCACCACTGAGTGTCTTCCATCGTAAGTCGCATCGGATTTTCCAAGGGACCATCTTCGACTTTCCTCTCTCTTCAGATCCGAGACACCTATTCTGTTATTCTTCTTATCGGACCAAAACACTAGTTCTTTGTTTTCTAGGGAAAATTCTCGTAAAACCTACTGTTTCCTTGTTACACTCTACTCAAACTTGTTTCGTGGGTTTCCTTCCTTCCTTTTTCTTCATTGAAATCATTAAATCCGTGTTGTGAACAAGTGTCAAACCAGATTCTGTGACCTACCCCTTTTCCTTTCTAGGGTTCTCTTTATGGTCTGTTTTCTTTCTTGTGAATGACCTTTTCTGGTCTAGTGTCTGAAACGTCCAATACCGACCTCTCTCTTTATCATGTGCACTGATGGTATTAGGTATAATGAATTATAAAAATACCACAAAAAGTCAAACTCTGAATTTTTAATTGAGATTCAGGAGTTCGGACTTTCTTACTCGTATTGTGTCACTATAATCCATCATCAATTTTGGGGTTTCAGACATAACTCGATGTAATGTCCCCATTTAAAGATAAAAAACCGGCTAAACCCTTTGGTTACCGTTGTAGAGTTAAGTTTCTATAATTATGTATGTTTCCGTCGAGTGAGTGATTCCTCCCCCATGTGTAGTGTCTTTGTGAATGGTAGACACAAAAAACACTTCGTACAAAAAGATTCCAAGAATACATTCTAACCTGACATAGTCGACGAAGTTCGGATCTTTTATTCATAAAGTATAAAGTTTTTATTACTTGTCACTTTGTACATTGTAAAATATGCGGTTACTGTGTACTATGTTTTGTTCTATTCGTAAAGTCGACTTTCAAAAATTCCGTTTTGGTTCAAGTCAAAAACCTTTATTCTGACCTTTGATCAAAAATGGTAGAGGGGGTGAGGAGGAGAACGATTAAAAGCACAGAAGTTCTACTTCGGGTTATCGGTCTTTAGATGTCTAGGGTTCCCAGACTATAATTATGTACGTCCGACCTCGTCTGAAGTGAAAAAACGAGTGTGTGTAAAATCTCAAATCTGTTGTACAGTCTCAGGATGTCAAAGTCTTCAGAAAGGGGAAAGTCTAACAGTCGTTGGTCAAAACTTTAGTGTCTATTAAAGACAAGATGAATGTCAAAACGTAAAGACTGTCAATACGGGTAAGACCCACAGTGAGAGACATCTAAGACGACGTTCCAGTCCCGACAAAGTATTAAAGGGAATCATATCTGATAGTCGGTTACTAGGTCACTGTGACGAGATTCATTACCGTGGAGGGAACACAAAAAACTGGTCAGACGAAATACCAACAGTTTGACCTTCTCTTAAGGTTCGGTACCATATTTTAAGTAATTTTTTCTTTTTGACTGTAGTAGATATAAAGGATAACTTTGTAATAGTAAAATTTGAACACTACTATTCAAATAATATTGATTATATTTTAGACTGTACAAAAGTTTGTACAAACGATTTTGTCATTGGCGGTGGGGGGGGGGCGGGGCGGGGCGAAGGGGGTAGGGGTATTCTGTCTCAATATTCTTGGACCTGTCTCAAGTTCAAAATTTACACTCTAAGAGTAAGTAATCAACTAGGAACTTTCGAGGTTTTGTAATATAAGATTTGTTTGCAGGTAATTTTAGTTCTTTAGTTGTTCGGTGAACGAAAGACGACAGTAATACTGCGAATAAGTTTTACGACTCCCTATTCCTGTCCATTGCGGTCTGACGTACTCTGTTTATAAGGTTGACGTGCCCGACCCTGAAGGGACCACCAGGTCACCAATCCTGAGACACGAGGGTTACGGTCCCCGAGTCCAAGTTAAGGTCCAGTCCCTTGATCTAAAAAGTACGACGTTGATTCTAGGTCATGTCGGTTTATTTTTAACAAATTCATATACCTAGATACTTTAGTGTTTGTCAACTCTACTCTTATAACCCTCATAATTTGTAACTGAATTTTTTCGTCAGAGTTCCTTTAGAAACAGGTAACATCTGAAGTCGTCGACTAGATTTCATAATCGATAAAAAGGAGTTCTATATCCAATCATTGTGACCTCAAGATGGTAGCCATTAAGACCCAAAACTAAAATCTATAAATTCCTATAACACTGAGAAATTCCTTTGTAAACCATCTAATAAAACGGTGCTCTCTTACATATGTTGAGATAATTATTGTTTCTATGTTATACATTGTGTACTCAAATGATATACGGTTCGTACAATGTACGTAAAAATAACTTACAACTGAACAGGAGAGTATCTCTTTCCTGTCCATCAGACCTTTCTCAATAACTGTGCTGGTTCAATCAGGGAGAAACCCAACAATCATTAAACTGGGTTGAGACTGTACTGTTAAGACTTCGAGAATGGTGGGAAGAAGGAACCACTTAAGAATGTAGAACGTCTCAAGAAGGTCTTTCCCTGTTTTTGGGGAGGAGCTCAAGGTTTAAGGTCAGAGCTTCGAGGAAGACGTGTCATAATAAAGACTTTCTTTTCTGTAAAGGTGCACTGGTTTGGGTTCTTTTATTCGTTTCTGTTAATAGGTAAACGTTTTGTGTTCAGTCATAAAGAGAGTAGATTTCTAGGAGTAACGAACAGGAAACACAGTTCTACGATGGTTATTTAAGGGATTTGAGTCGTTATCAGAACAGAAACAAGAGTGTAAACACGCCCGTGAGTCTTAGATAAAGTCAGAATGGGAGCGTTACTGTCTTCTTTTGATCCACGGGAAGGGAGGGGGCAGAGGAGGGTTCATATTAAAAGAAAGGTTAGTAGTGAAAAATTAACTTCTTTAGACTCTACGGTTCACTAGGTGAGTCCAGAAATGAAGTATGAGGGTCTGTCTTTTCATCGTGAATGAGGTGAGCCGAACACCCTAGAATCGAGAAGTTGGTCCCCAGCTTGGACACAGGAGTCGTCACTTTCGTCTCAGGATTGGTGACCTAGTCGTGCCTTAAGGGTTCGTGAATGAAAGAATTTCTCAGGTATTTGCAGTCGTCGAATACGACGGAAGATAGTCCTAGGTAGGAGCACACCCACCTGTTCAGAGGGTAGTAAGACCTCAGAAATGCGTACAGTAGGCAATTCGGAAATTTTTTTTTTTTAGACTTTCTATTGTACGAGTTGTTCGTTCCTATCTAAACATAATCTCCTCTGAATTGACAACACAGGCCTTCCTCCTCCTTTAGTCTCTCGTGTGTCCAGACCCAGTACACCTTAGAATACTTTTTCGGACATTTCATTATGACCACTGAAATTCCTTCCCGACAGAAAATACTTCTACCCTATTTAGGCGTCATGGACAGTCCACCGTGTCGAGTCCTTGGTCGTACTATCCGACTACTCGACACAGGACAGCCGAGAAAAAGGTAAACGGAAACCACTAGTTTTCACCGACTAAATTCCATCACTGGTGACACGGCATGGCGACAGCCTGTCTTCTTGTTTGCGACCGTACTGGTAATCGTTTTGGAATCATTGCAGTGTATTTATCCACGTTTCCATATAAAAGCCTAGTGTTAAACCTCCGGGTCTCCACATCGCTATGTCAAAGGGGTTCAAGTTCTTTCGTGGTTTTTATAAGATTTACAAGAGAACTACACTACAGGGTCCCTAGTGACTACCGGTTCTTCTCATCCTGTGGGTGGTTTGTATTACCTTAATAGCACGATGGGAAAATTATATCTGCATCTGTCCACTCTCGGAGAACCTTATACATAAAGAGTGGTGTCATTGCGGAACTTTGAAAGATTGTGTGTAACTCTTGAAAGTTCTCCTAAGGGTAATCATTTCGTTATCCTTTGTTTTTTCGGGACCGGTGAAAAATCTCACCGTCAATATGTAGATACGGGTCGTAAGGAGGAACAAATAAACGGGATTTAGGAATCGGGACGAAGGTCATTCCTTCAAGTCAAGTCAAGTCAGCGAGTCAGCACAGACTGAGAAACGCTAGGGTATTTAGCGTCGTACGGTCCGGAGGGACAGGTAGTGGTTGAGGACCTCAAGTGAGTCTGAGTACAGGTAACTCAGTCACTACGGTAGGTCGGTAGAGTAGGAGACAACAGGGGAAGAGGAGGACGGGGATTAGGGAGGGTCGTAGTCCCAGAAAAGGCCACTCAGTTGAGAAGTGTACTCCACCGGTTTCATAACCTCAAAGTCGGAGTCGTAGTCAGGACGGTTACTTGTGGGTCCTGACTAGAGGAAATCCTACCTAACCAACCTAGAGGAACGTCAGGTTCCCTGAGAGTTCTCAGAAGAGGTTGTGGTGTCAAGTTTTCGTAGTTAAGAAGTCGCGAGTCGAAAGAAGTGTCAGGTTGAGAGTGTAGGTGTGTACTGGTTTCCTTTTGGTATCGGGACTGATCTACCTCAAACAACCGTTTCATTACAGAGACGAAAACTTATACGATAAATCCAACCAGTATTGAAAAGAAGGTTCCTCATTCGCAGAAAATTAAAGTACCGGTCATTCCTTTCCGTAGAAGATTCTGTAGTGTATGTCTTCAAGGATAGGGATTCCGTCGTTTAAGAACATGTTGTCCCACGGACATGAGATTTGGGTTTCACCTCTAAGAAGTATCTAAAACAAGAATTCGACGAACAATCGTTCCAGGAATAGTCATTATTCAATCGGTGTACTTAACATCGTAGTAGACCGTAAATTTCCGAAGGGACTATCGAGTCATCCATTTCTTAGGTGGACGTTACGTCCTCTGGGGCCAAGCTAAGGACCCAACCCTTCTAGGGGACCTCTTCCCTTTCTGATGGGTGAGGTCATAAGACCGGACCTCTTAAGGTATCTGACATATGAGGTACCCCAACGTTTCTCAGCCTGTGTTGGTTCTCTGAAAGTGAAAGTGAGTGACCGTAAATTCGAAGACCCTTTAAGTTTTCCTCGAACAAGGGTTTTACTGTTGAGGTCCGACATGTCCGGGTCTCTCGTACGAAATTGAATGGGTGAAACCGTTTCTTTACTATAACCCGAGTGATGCAGACATGTACCTTCTCTTGACAAGGGATTCAATCCAAGCGGTCGGATATTGAAAGTCGGATTCCCTGGATTCCCGGTCATTCGACGAAGATGGAGAGATTATAGTGTTGGAACCTCAGGTGAACAATCCTACCGTCTCGGTGTTTTACCATTGTCTACCCTAGAGGCTCGGAAGTTCTCGGTCTTCATAAGTTCGGTCTTCATTTGGAAAATTTTACTTGAGTGACTATAAAGTCAAACGTTGAGGCCGACCCTCCCTAACCCCCGTCCTCCTCTTCCCCTGCTGTCTCCTACTCTACCGAACTATCGTAGTGACTGAACTACCTGCACTTAGACTCACTTGAGACCCTCAACCACTACCTGTCCCTCCGGACCGCACGACACTAAGTACCCCAGCGTTTCTCAGCCTGACTTGACTTGACTCACGGACAGAGTAGGGTCTTGTCAGGGGTTTGGTCGAGGAGGGTGTCTGACGGGATAAAGTCATTTATTTCGGTGGGAGGTGAGTGAAGGAGTCTATTTCGGGTTTCCCAATGGAAAGCCAGTAGGGAAAGGTGGTGAATAGTGTAGGTTCGGAAGCGATACAGGAGAGGTATGAAGAGGGTGAGATGAGGTCTGGTTGGTGGTAAATTCAGCTGACTGAATTATTGGAAGAGTGCCCACAGGGAAGGAGGTAAAAGTGGGGGTACGTCGGGTAAGAGACATGGAATCTACTCTGTAGAATGTTTATAGACGTATTCAACTGACCTGCTATTGTAGGTTAAAGAGAGCTCTTGTAAGGTGGGAACAAACCCGAGACCTATGCGGTACGGGTAGGACTTTTGTCACAGAAATATGGTAGAGAAAAGAAAGTAGATGTGGGTCGAACGAGGAACGACTGTGACCCATAGTCGAAGAGCTCCTCGAAAACTTCTCATACGTTTGGTTCATCGGTGTCCTGAGAGAGGCATTACGGTGGGTTAAAATCAACAGAGGTATCGGGAACATTGACAATCTTGTCGAAAGAAGAAAGTAGTGGAGAGACAGGTGTTACTCTTACGTTCAGGGAACTCTCGACTCTTGAGTTGACAGAATGATTACGGATGGGTTCTATATGTTATCCGTAGGTGATTTACGAAATCCCTAACTTTACTTGTCGGTTGTTCACACTTTGTCTTTACTTCTACAGTATTATTGGTGGGGAACTTCCCTCCAGTCTCCAGATACATGGATGTTTAAGGTTCATCGAAACCCGGGGTTATATTACGTCCGAAAAATTCACAGTTACACATTGAAAATTTTTAGATAGGTAAATATTCAAGAAAGATAAACAGTGTATATAGATGGTAAGGAAATTAAAAGAAAATACTCGGTTTTGATCTTTTTCAGTGGCTGACCGGAGTCAAATACAGAAACACTCGTGAGTTTAATTTTTATCTCCTTAGGCACTTAATTCTCTAAATTGTGTATTGTCCGTAGCAAAGTCTAACGTCGACCAGTAAGAAAAAACTTGGTTCAACACATCCCGACTTCGAGGAGGCATTGCAAGGGTAAAGACTTCGAGATGGTATAAAATATAAAAGATGGATTGTCGAGTAGATGCATAAATTTTGATGGTATCGGTGTAGATTTTGACTGTCCCTCCCGGTAGATCCTCGGGAAGAGATTAATACACTGAAATGGGCTATGTGTTCCGTGACCTTATGTGCGTATTAGTTGTATTCGGTTCGATGTTACGGGGTTTCCCTCTTATATATGTTTATATATGTATACATATAGATTTATTCTGAACTCTGTAGATGAATTGATATATTCCTTTTTTAAAATTCTGCTTACACAAATTTCGATTAAAGTATGGAGGAATATCATCAGATGTTTCCTCTAGAGTGACGGTAGACTAAACCATTTACATCTCGACCCTCTGTAGAGGGTTTATTATAGTAGGTGAGACATCCAAGATAATAATATGGACGTCTTATTAGTACCTTATATACCATAATAAGGACTGAAGTCGCGTACCTTGGTACATTTTTTCTTCACCAAATTTTAGGATGAGGTGAACATCCTACATAGTCGAAACAATTCTAATTAAGTATATTGTACGTTAAGTGGGTATATTTACACTTTAGATCACTAAAAATCGTATAAGTGTCAGTACGTAGGTAATTGCGTTAAAATCTTATAAAAGTAGTTGGTTTCTTCTTTGTGGAATTGATACTCGAATTGATATGAACTGATATTCGAGTATCAGTTCATATCAATTCGAATTGAGATGAATTGATATTCAGTGGGGGAAAAAGGTGGGTCTGGAATTTGGTGATGATCAAATGGAGGACGGGGATGCACAAACGGATGAGTAGTGTAAAGTATATTCAACTTAATATATTATACTCTAGAAGGGACTGACCCAAAGAAGTCCCAAGTCAGTGTGACATCGTACATAACGATGGAGGAACAAAAATGACTGTTTATTATACGGTAACATATCTGTATGGTGTAAACACAAATAGGTAAAGGGTCCACCACTTGTAGACCCAACAAATGTGAGTTAGACAACACTTATCACCACAACATCTATAAGTATATGGTTGAAACCACCTGTACCAAAATAAAGATGAGATCCTCATCTTAACGACCCAGTATACCATTACGACATAAATTGTGTGACTCCTTTACTGTCCGAGAAGTCGCTCCGGTATGGTTTGTATACTACCAACCAAGGTTAAGAAGGTGTAGGAACGGTTGTGAACAATTGTAGAAGGAAAAAGTTGAAATCGATTGGATCAATCTATCCTTCATCGTAAAGTAACACCAAACTTAAACGTAAAGCGACTATCGTTTACTACAACTCGTGGAAAAGTACACTAATAACCGGTAAATATATAAGATCCACCTCTTTACAGATAAGTCTGAGAAACGAGTATAAAATTTCAGTTCAAAGAAAGTTAATAACTCAACATTTATAAGAAATACGTAGATCTGTGTTTAATAAATGATGTACTCTAAACGTTTATAAAGGGGGTAAGCGGTCAACAGACAAGTGGAAATACTGTTACAAGAAATTCTTGTAAAACACAAACCAATTCAGGTTAAACAAAAAAACCGTAGTGAACACGAAAACCACTGAAAAGACTATTCCAAAAACGTATTGAGTTTCAGTTTATTAAATGAGTACAAAAGAAAGTTTTAAAAATGAATCCAGATAAAACTCAATTAAAAAATCATTTAAACTTAATTAAAACATATAGGATACTACTTCTCCGTCCATTTATATGTCGATAGGGTCATTATCAACAACTTCTGATAAGGAAAGAACTGACTTAACAGGGGTATGGGAACAGTTTTTCAGTTGACTGAAATTATCACTCCCAATTTGCGTACCTAAGGAATAAGACAAAGTGACTGAAAATACATATAGGAGTGTGGTCGTAGTGTGACAGAACTAATGACATCGAAGTATTATTCCAAACTTTAATCCTTCACACTCAGAAGGTTGAGACCAGAAGAATTCTAACCAAAATGTGAATGAATCAGTTTTATAGGAGAATAGTTAAATTCTAAAGACCACATCTCCCTCTAATTTTTATTTTTGAAGGAAGTTTACCCTTAAACGATCTAATATTAACTCGTGTTTAAAAAATTTTATCGATATCCGTTTCTCTTACCTTTTATTTAAACCTTCTTCGTATGTATGGGAGTACACGTTTTTCCCAAGTCTCGGTTACTGGCTTAATCGTCATCCTGTATGTTCCTGACGTCTCAAATGTTAACTGAAGAATGTATGAATGTATGAAGATACGACATATTGAGGTCCTCTTTTTCATAGATTACTAAGAATGGTAAAAGTACGATAAAGACGAAGACTTCCAGTTGTAAATTAGTAAAATTTTAGGATCCTTGAAGAGATTACTTTTTTTCATTTTCACTAACGTATCCAAAAGTTTTTCGTCTGAATGAAACATTCTTGTCTGCTGGGTTGATTAAAAGATTCTTAAAAGAGAAACCGTAGAAGAGGAGACCAAAAAAGTGCTCACACACTATAATTTAGTATTCGTCAAAGGTAAGCCTCGTCAAATACCGAGTGTAGTCGTGTCTCACATTCTGGTCAAAGTATACCCTCTTATCTTCATTGTATCGGTCCGGTATAAAGGTTGGACGTTTGTTCAATCCACACCCACAGTTCTAGGGTCGAGGTCTGTATTTCGGTTCACCATCCCCTGGATTTGAGTGACGGATTTTGCGTATAACTACCACAGTCAAAATCAGAGAATAAAAATTATTAGTGACTAGGAAACTTCCTGGAAGTTTATCTCTGAAAATGGCCTACACGATCAATCTTCATTATGTAGAAGCAATTTAGTAAAAATAATGGTGAATGTCGGAATTTGATAATATATATGAGTATACTCTTATATACTATATATTATACATTTAATATATGTGTATATGGTTACTTCTTAACTACGAAAACTTGACACCACGACCTCTTCTGAGAACTCTCAGGGAACCTGACGTTCCTCTAGGTTGGTCAGGTAAGATTTCCTCTAATCAGGACCCACAAGAAACCTTCCTGACTACGACTTTTCTTTGAGGTCATGAAACTGGTGGAGTACGCTTCTCAACTGAGTAACCTTTTCTGGGACTACGACCCTCCCTAACTCCCCGTCCTCCTCTTCCCCTGCTGTCTCCTACTCTACCGACCTACCGTAGTGGCTGAGCTACCTGCACTCAAACTCACTTGAGACTCTCTACCACTACCTGTCACTCCGGACCGTACGACGTTAAGTACCCCAGTGTTTTTCAGCCTGTACTGAGTCGCTGACTTGACTTGACTATGGTTATTCATTATCTGCGTGTATCTCCGTTCACAACCTGACTGATATTAAAGTCTCTTTAATAGGCTCAAAGTCTACTAACTAAAGGATTCCAAATATGTTATTGACTGGTAGACTTTTCAAATACGAATAGTACGATCCTTAAAAATCCCATTTATTTAATTCAAATTTAATATTTAAGTCAACATTGAATCAACAAGTGTCAGTAACCTATCATAAATTTTTCTTTTGAACATTTAGTATGTGGTCAAGTCTACTCGTTGAAAGAGTTTGTAAAGACACTAATACAGATGTCTTACACTTTGAAACGTGAAGTATCTGGTGAAGTATGTATGGATATGAGCAACTTGAGTCAGAAGAATAAAAATAACATTATCAACGCTGGTTAAACCAGGTTTAGGTAGAAGACGTTGTAAGATCTTTAAATTCTTATCCAAAACAACTTTCACGTCACTTATAATCATCCGTAAACAATTGTGTGTATTCTTAACCTTCGCATCGAAAACAACTTTCATAATCATTCGTAAACAATTGTGTGTATTCCTACGTAATCTCTCCCTTTACTAGACAGTCACCAAAAGAAATATGATTGTTGTATTTTATGGACTATTACTGATAATTACTGTTCATTTAATAATTATGTAACGACTCCACTTATGACTTCAATTAAATTACAGTTTAAAAGAGAAAGTATTATATTTTGTCATATTGTCCCTTTCCGGTAGTCATACGGGAAGTAAGGATCTTTACCTAGTTTTGTAGAAAACGTCAGATACACAAGGTTCAAAATTAAAACTGATAAATAAGTAATATTACTCAGATCTTGTCTTTTGTTCATGTAAAAGAGATCTTTCTTTATTCGTACCTATATGTATCAACTACAGGTAATGAAGAAGATCTGTCCGGGGGCTGTCCCTTTCATCTCCACCCGTCCTTCACCTTATGACTTCTTTGGGTACCTTAAACGTGTACGGAGCGATTTCGAGGTCACAGTAAAGTAGAGTCTTCTAGGGAGTGGGAGAGTATTACACCCTGAACAGTTCTTGTGTTGCGATCTTCGTGTACCGACACAAGTCGTAGTGACTGAGTCATCACACACAGTTGACGTAGGCTTCCTTTGGGAGAATCTATGGAAGATTTCTCTTACAACATTATCGCCTCCGTCAGACCTCTTCACCAGACCTCAAGAGACCTCTCGAGCTTCCAATAGAAGTGTCCAAGTAAAAAGTCGAACGACTGGTGAAGGAAAAAGACTCTCCTTCCCTTTTTTTTTTAAGGGAATCAAGAAGATTCCTTTCATTCGAGGTGGTACACTATCTAGTTTAACAGTGAACCGACGGGTCGTGTCGTGTTCCCGTTTCTCGTCAGAGAGGGTGTCTTTCCGTCTGCGTCCGTTTTTTACCCTACCTGTTCTGGTTTCTCTTCCCAGTCTTAATTTACACGTTCAGTTTTGAAAGTAAATTCGTTCAAGGATACACTGGGAAATGACCTCTTCAAAGATCCTATTTTGTCATTCAGGGAGAGGATTACAAAAAAAAAAAAAAAGACAAATTCTTTTTTTTTTCCCTTCTCCCCTAAAATTTTTAACAACAACGACGACAATTTAACGGGTCAAAATAGACTGAGAATACGTTGGGGTACCTGAGGTCGGGAGGTCCCGAGGAGACAGCTACCCCAAAGGGTCCTTTCTTATGACCTCACCCGACGGCAATAAGTCGAAGTCATAGTCGTGAACTTTGTATAACACGGTAGTTTTTTCCATTTTCAATATAGAATGGAAATACAGTTTATTTAAGTCAAATCCGTCATTTCTACTCTGGGATCTCTCACAGTCACTTTTAATTTGTACCAAACACCCAATCAATGTTCAGGATACCCGTTCCTCACAAGTCCTAAAGAGGTGTTTGACAACGCGTCCTTACCACTCTCAAACCGATGAGGTCTCACTGTTTACCCTCTCTTCTTGTTCCACCTTATGATGATCTCTACATCGCCTCTTTTCGTCCTTCTGCGTCTTACGATGAATTGACAAAGGGGATCGCTCACTCCATTGTCGTTTCTCAAAGGCAGCATATATGTTGCTAAAGGGTCATTGAAAAGGTCAAGTCTCTCATTTCGAAGGGCAAACGAAGGTAGGAGATACAGACCGCACATCTACTGTAACATGAACATATTTACGGAGACTCTCACTCTGAACTCGGCCTGTACTAAGCTATTGTCGTAATGGCCAGATGGAACGCACGGACCCTTTTACCTTAGTGCACCATCAGTACTCTGTCAGGCCGACTAGTCTGGGGTTTGTCTGCTAGACCTGTGGTGCTATGACTCTCGGTCTCAATCTAGGTTGTTCCCTCCACCAGTCGTTTGCTGTATTCGTCAATATATGCGGGCCGTAGGTCTTCAGGAGTGCACTCAAATCCACTCGGGAATAGGTCCGGGTGTGAATCCTTCAAGTTCCTCTCTCCATAAATTGTCTCCATAAATTTATGTCCATGAATTGTTTATATAAAGATATAAATTGTCTTTATAGTTTTCTTTTGGAGACGTCGTGTTTGCAGAGTTTTCGACCCCAAACCCCCTCCCCTCGGCGACATGTATTATTACAAAAAAGCCCCCCCCTCCCTACGTCAAATAACTAGTCATACAGAGTCGTGTTGGTTCCTTGACCCAGTAAGATAGAATCACAGATATTTTCCTTCTCTCCTTTTACTCATGGAGGTTCTGAGAATTCATTCAGAATTAAAGACGTTTTCACTTACAATAATATTTTAACATTCTTCCACTCTCCCATGGAGGTGAATTTCACTACCATATTTCGTAGTCTCTGTGAATTTGTTGAGGTATTTTGACATAACAATTACCGGTCGTATGGAAAACAGCTGAGAGAATGCACCTGGTTTAAGACGGCTCATAAATGGTGTTTCAGAACTTTTAGAGATGGTTGTAGGGAGGAGAAGGAGTCGTTCCTAGGGACGCTAGGTCTACGGACAACTTCAAGAAGATACATGTTCGTTCGCATTGTCGACAATTAAATGTGTTTTTCCCTTTACCTCGATCTTTCCTGTTATAATGTGGGGTCGATAATTCTAAAAAAACTCCATCTTTTCTATCGTTTCCTTGGTTTGTAATGAATCGTTACCCAGTAGTCTTTTCTCCCGAAGGGACCACCGCGTCACCATCTCTTAAGCGGACGGTTACGTCCTCTGGGTCCAAGTTAGGGACCCAGTCCTTCTAAGGGCCCTCTTCCTTTACCGTTGACGAGATTATAAGAACGGACCTCTTAGGGTACCTCTCTCCTCGGACCACCCAATATCAGGTACACTAATGTTTCTCGGCCTGTGCTGATTCGCTGATTGCGACAGTACATGATTTGTAAGAGACGGGAAGTGGCTTAGAAAGAAGGAGGGAGAAAAATGGACTTCCGACTCTGCAGCGAAGACGAGGACGACCACCAGGTCGGAGTCGGTGCACAGATTGTGGACAGTTACTGACCTCAGATCCGACCTAAACTGCTCCAACGACTCGGACGTACAAAACCCCTCTATCTCATTACAATAGGTATACAAGTTGGTAGTAGGTTTTCAATAGTACACGGACGGTACACGGTATTAAGTACATAGTCCCGTATTTCGTTTCCTTGAAGGAACTTTTCGAGTATAAGGTCACTGTCTTTTATTTAGTTGTTAATTGAATGTTTCGTACTTATACTATTAACGACCCCTTTACTTTTTTTCATCCTCCTTCGGTTCATACTTTTTAGGACCTTTCCACCCCACACTTCTTCCGACCAACGGAACTGAGTACCCCCTGTCTCGGAGTCGCTCTTCAACTGGGACGTTGTTTCTGAACCTCCGTCGCTCAATTGTTTGGTGTGTTTGGAGTCCACCTTCTTTTTCGTTTCGAGGATTCCTTCTTTTCGAGTTCCTTCTCGCTCTGCTTGTTCCTTTCCTCTTCGTCCTCCTGAGTCTCCCCGTCACCTTCCCACCGGTTGATTTCCGTAAGCGGAGGCTGAGTTTGTCCTCGGGAATGTCCCACACCCGACTTGCACTTGGGTTCTATGAACCAAGCTACGACCCTTTTCTGACTCCCGCTCTGGTCCCGTTTTCGTTCTACTCAATCCTCCGACAAGTACCCCAGGTCGGTCCCTACGACCACCAAACCAGGTCTCCCATCATTATCCCACTTTTACTAGTTTCTGACCTAAAAAAAACATTCAGCCCCCCCTGTCGTCATGAAGGACCACCAAAGACACTTCCCAAACTCCAGTTCTCTCCTATGTAGGCTTCCAAAGTCGGAGTTGTTGATCTTCTTCCCCTGAAGTAGTTCACTTCATCAATCCTTAACAGACCCTCCCGTTTAGTTCTTACACCCTGTAGGTGCCCCTACAAGGAAACACGTCCTCTTCCCAGACCGACCTCTATATTTGTACCCTTGGACAGGTGAATGGTCTAGTGTGAATGTCGGTACTATGCCTATTCTACTGGTTCCCACACTCGCGTGCCTGGTGTCTCTTCTCCGGGTTCCTAATCCAGGACCCGTAAAGTTGTCGTGTCCTCCTCTTGGGTCGGTTCCCTTCGAATGTCGTTACCGATCACTTCAGTCGTCTTTCGGTTCCCACACACCACTGCCCTGGTGGTGTGTTCCTCCTCTACTGGTTCCTCTCTTCTCCCGAACTGCCAAGGTTCATATTCGCTATCCGTTCTGGTACCTCCTGACTAGGCCTCTTGACTGTTTCATCTCCTATGATCCTTTCGGACTGGTCTCGGAAAAGTCGTCTCCCTACCCCCTCTGGGGACTGGCCTCACTTCTTTGTTCTGCCGTTATTCCCGACCGCAAGCCTCATCTGTGGTCTGAAGAAACTACTCTTCGTTTCTCTTTCTTTCAATTGATACCCCTTTCGTCTTAGGCCCTCTCCTAACAACAACCACCCTCAGTCGAGTCGGCCGACACCCGTCTACCCTTACTGGATCCTGAGTCCTCTATTCTTTCCTCTTGGCGTTTTCTCTAAGTCCCCTACCTCTCAACCGATTCCCTGGAGTCCGTCCTCGTCTCGGTCACGGGACCCCAGAGCCCACTCCCCGGTTCCGGTCCTATACCTCTAAGTCACTTCTGTCTTGACTTCAAGACGAACCCACGGCATAAACAGAGTCCCTGTATCTTCGCCTACAACCTCCGACTTTTACTTCTGTCTCCTCCTCGGTCTCCTCCCTACCTCGTCCGTCGTCCCCCCCTCCTATGCTCTAGTTGTCAGGACCTCCTCTTTCTTACCCTGGCGACCCCAGTACCCTGACGGCCCGGTCGTGGTCCTAGTTAGTCTCCAACATTTTCGGTCTGGGTGGGGTGGAGAGGAGTCGTGTGTTTCTCCTATCCCCTATTCTCTTCTGGCTTTACGGAGCTCTGTCGTCCCTATAACTCAAAATTTGTTTTGTCTTTTAAGACAGGTTGAGTTAGACAAGTGTGCGAACTTATTTTAGAGGGCGAAACTCCAGTGAGGGGTTTCTCCTCAGTGGCCGACTCCGGTTCCCTAGACTCACGTGAAGGTAGGTGAGTCCCAACCTTCTTTCGGACACACGTGGACACTTCTGTGTGTACTCTTTCCCTTCGTTCGTCACCTCTGTTTCGGACGGGTGTGCCCGTCGGGTCGGCACCTCAGGTTGAGAAGAGCACTCGAAGACAGACGAGAGAGAGAGCCGTCTTCGCTTGAGGTATCGTCCTCTCCTCGATATAGCCGACTCGTTGGTTAGAGGGAGAAAAGACCTTTCCGTCGTAAAAATGTATTTCCCTTGTTACGCTCCCTCGAGTGGCGGCGGCACGGCGCAGAGTGATTCAGTCGCTTCGAGTCACCACCCAGCCAGGACCCGTGACCTCCGTGACCCGCTGGGGAGTGACGGAGCCCGACTCGCCCGAGACTCCCACCACACAGGGCGGCAGAAGGAGCCCGCACTTGAGACCGGGACGGCCAGTAACGACAGGACTTAGGCTACCGGGACTTCCCCTCTCCGGGAATTTCTTGCGTTAATACAATCTGTGGAGACGTGACAACGGACCCTTAAAAAAAAAAAAATTACCATTCGCAGACCAATGATTAATGTACTAACGGTTGGTGTGGTTGTTTTGCCTGACGGCGATTTAATCAGTCTCCTCACAGGGCATTATTTTCTGTCCCCTGGACCCTTCTATGAGTACCGTCAAATTCTTCTAACAAGTAACACTCAGAAAAGAAGTGTACCTAAGTGTTCTGTAATACCAGTTTCACGAACGACCGTAATCGGTCCACACAGGACTCAAGAATGGATTCTCCGTAGGGGTGTCGTGTCACTCCTCGGGTTTACAGGGGATCTGAAAATTGTGTGAGTGTGTGAGTATGCATGGGAATGGTGCGCGCGTGTGTGTGTGTGTGTGTGTGTGTGTGTGTGTGTGTGCGGGAATTTGACGCTGAGGTGGACAGAGGCCAGAGTCGGGAGACCTGAGCCGGGCGTGTCGAGTGGAGGGCAGAGAGGAGGAGACCCTAATCCTTCTAGACACACTACGAGGGTGTCAAGACGCGGGAGCCCAGGGAGAGGAGGTCGGGGTGCCACAGGCTTGTGGCTAAAGACGCCCCAATCTCCACGTCTGGAGGAAAGGTTTTCTCAATAGGGAAGGGTCCTGTGTCGGGACGCGGGGCTTTCGTCAGTGGTTCGTTTCCGCCCTTGGTCTCTCTCCTGTCCGGAACGACGGAACGTCGGAACGTCCTACGCGGAGTGACGGGGGTGGTCGTCCCGGGTGGGGCTAAAGTTAAAGTTGGGACGACGGGGCGGGGAAGGCCGCGGCGGAGGTAGCCCCGGGTTCACGTCGACTGAGACTCAGCGGGGACCGTTTCGACTCGCTACGAGACTCACAGCCACCCGCCCCAACTCGCCGACGAGACGGACGGGAGCCCGGGTGGACTAGGACGGAGAGTTGGTAAGTGGCTAATTGGACGGTCCACTGAAATGGTTTACTCCACGTGAACTTTGAGGTCTTTGACTCCAGGAACCGTAAATTAACAAAAACAGGAATTCGACGATTCAGTACAGACTGACAAGACACTGTTGGGGTACCTGACGTCGGACCGGTCAATGTCGGGTTGGGAGACAGGTACCCTAAGGGTTCGTTCTTATGGTCTCACCCAACGGGAAAGGAAGAAGTCCCTTATAGGGGCTAGGTCCCTAACTTGGGTGTAGAGGACGAACCGTCCGCCTAAGAAATGGTGAGTCGGTGGACCCTTCGGGAATCGTGAATTATGAACTTGATTTAGGGACTACAACGGTTACATCGGTTCAACATCGACGACACTGGAAGAAACCTGAGAATTACAACCGAGGAGGGATTAGTAGAGGAACCGTGTGTGCAGGGATGTTCTCCTAAACTTCACTAAACATTCGGTTCATAACCTCCAGCAAAGACGTCTACTATAAACAGTATAAGACGGACGTTACGTCCTCTGCGTCCAAGATAGCGACCCAACCCTTCTAGGGGGGTCTCCTCCTTTGTCGTTGGGTGGGGATAAGAACGGATCCTTGAGGGTATCTACCGGACCGTCCGATGTCGGGTACCCCAGCGTCTCAACCTGCGCTGACTCGTGTACACAAGTAACAAAGGTCCAAAACAGCAAGAGACCGAAACGGTGAATTTCATTTTCTCCTTTTCACTTCACTTTCAGCGAGTCAGCACAGACTGAGAAACGATGGGGTACCTGATATGTCAAGTACCTTAAGAGGTCCGGTCTTATGACCTCACCCACCGGAAAGGGAAGAGGTCCCCTAGAAGGGCTGGGCCCCTAGCTTGGGTCCACAGGGCGTAACGTCCGTCTAAGAAATGGTCGACTCGGTGCTCCCTTGTTTAAAAAAATTAGTACTTTAGAAATAAAATTATAAAAATATCAACGTAACAAGACGCAAATTAAGGAACTACATGTGTGACTTATGGGTAAAATTAATGCTCTTTCAATGACTGTGGACTTATTGGGAGTGGAATGAGTGACGACACTTTAAGGTAACAATAGGTTGTCTTTGGACACGCGTGTGAGTCGAGATTTAGATTTGAGTTAAGACGTGACAGGTCCCCCGAGGTCATTGTTATAAAACAAACGACATAGAACTTCACTAGGATTTCTAATTTTTTCGGATTTTCACGAGTTTTTAAAGACCGACAAGAAACTTTGCATAAAAAAGTTTACTTGAAATCTTAGGAACGTTACTCAAGATCTGACATTGTTTGAGACAGTAGGACAATTAAACTCCAACATAACTTAAATCTACAACTAAATCAAGAGGGTTCAACGTCTCAGGAGTGATTCTAAAGGGACCTTATAGGCACGCAGGTCCGAAGGGTCCACCGAGTCACCATTTCTTAGTCGAACGGTTGCATCGCCTACGTCCTCTGCGCCCAAACTAGGGACCCAGCCCTTCTAGGGGACCTCTTCCTTTATCGTTGAGTGAGGTCTTAAGAACGGACCCTTTACGGTACCTGTCTCCTGGGACCGCTCGACATCGGGTTCCCCAACATTTTCTCAGCCTGTGCGGACTCGTTGACTGTGAAGGTGACAAAAGTCCGTGGAGTGCAATTACTTAAATCGAGAAAAGATTCCTTCTACGATCTCAGACCCGAGGAACTGTAGTGAGGAACTATTCGTGGACCCGAAGGGACCACCGAGTCTCGAATTTCGCAGACGGACCTTAAGCCCTCTGGACCCAAGCTAGGGACCCAACCCTTCTAGGGGACCTCTTCCTTTACCGTGGGGTGAGGTCATGAGAACGGACCTCTTAGGGGACCTCCCTCCTCAGACCATCTGATGTCAGGTGTCTCAGCGTTTCTCAGCCTGTGTTGACTCGCTGAAGTGAAGTGAAGTGAAACGATAGATCCCGACCTTAGGACAAGAAAGGGTAGGACTCAGGGGTAGACCCACGTGTCTACCCCCACGGACGTCACCGACTCCCGAACCGTTACTCGGCAGACAAAGGTAGGACTCAGGGGAGCACCGAGTACCGTCCTCCCGTCGACGGCACTGACTACCATCGTTGTAGAAAACAAATGACTATGCCGTCATTTCCTAAAAGTAGGCGTTCCCTTTATTCCTCTGGCTTCGACTCTAACTGTGTCGTCACCTTCACGCCTCGGAATTGGTGACGTGAGGGGCCCTTCAGGGTTCTTTAGTGAATCGGAATTGATCTTACAAGTCAAGTCAAGTCAAGCTGGGGTACCTGACGTCGTGTGGTCCGGAGGGACAGGTAGTGGTTGAGGGTCTCAAATCTAACTACTTCTGACTTCTAGTTAGTCTTTGTCTATGGTTCCTCACACCCTGAACTCTATGTTTAATCTAGGTGTGATCTAGACGGTCAAGGACTTTGTTCACCCTGTCTCGACCTTCGTCGGGGATTCGGAGGATCGGGTTACCCTACCGGAAAACAACCTCCTCACCCTACTCTTTCGGTCCCGTCAGTAATGATTAACTAATGACACGAGAAGGGTCGGTCTGGGCCTACACCGGGGTCTAAAAGAATTTGTCTCGAGGTCTTAAGGTCTTGGTTGGTTGACCTCCACCTGTAGTTCTACTTCGGACTGGGTTGTTTTCATATTGAGTTTGTCTACGCATGTGGGATACAAGTATTGTCGTGGTAAGTGTTCTCGGTACTGTACCTTTGTCGGGTTTGCGGGTGACTGTCGATTTACCTATTTCTTTTACCTATATGTATATATGTAACTCCAGTGACGTCTACCACTGACGTCGGTACTTTAATTTTCTGTGAATGAGGAACCTTCCTTTCAATACTGGTTGGATTTGTCGTATAACTTTTCGTCTCTATAATGAAACGGTTGTTTCCAGGTAGATCAGTTCCGATACCAAAAAGGTCACCAGTACATACCTACACTCTCAACCTGACACTTCTTTCGACTTACGACTTCTTAACTACGAAAACTTGACACCACAACCTCTTCTGAGAACTCTCAGGGAACCTGACGTTCCTCTAGGTTGGTCAGGTAGGATTTCCTCTAGTCAGGACCCACAAGTAACCTTCCTGACTACGACTTCGACTTTGAGGTCATGAAACCGGTGGAGTACTCTTCTCAACTGAGTAACCTTTTCTGAGACTACGACCCTCCCTAACCCCCGTCCTCCTCTTCCCCTGCTGTCTCCTACTCTACCGACCTACCGTAGTGGTTGAGGTATCTGCACTTAGACTCACTTGAGACCCTCGACCACTACCTGTCCCTCCGGACCGCACGACACTAAGCACCCCAACGTTTGTCAGCCTGTGCTGACTCGTTGACTTGACTTGACTTGACTGTATGTGACTTTATGATGAGTCGGTGTTTTTTCTTGCTTATTACAGTAAATGTCGAAGTACCTACCGGGACGACGACGATTCAGCGAAGTCAGCACAGGCTGAGACACCCTGGGGTATCTGCCGTCGGCATCTCTAATGGTATGATACACTTCATTTACTCTTTCTCTTTTTGTTTATGCCGTACCATAGTGAATATACAATTTAGATTTTATGCTGTGCCTTCTTTCACTTTCACAATCAGCGAGTCAACACGGGGTGAGAAAACGCTGGGGTACCTGACGTCGGGCGGTCCGAGGAGGCAGGTACCCTAAAGGGTCCGTTCTTATGACCTCGCCCAACGGTAAAGAGGTCCCCTAGAGGGACTGGGTCCCTAGCTTGGGCGCAGAGGACGGAGAGGACGTGACCGTCCACCTAAGGAATGGTGACTCGGTAGATATGTCTTGTCTTTGTCTGTGTCCGTCTCTCTTGTCTGAGTACCACCGGTCCCCCACTCCTCCGCCCCCTTCCTGTCTGCCCCTCAAACCCTAATCGTCTACGTTTGACGATATGTCTCACCTTTGTTGTCCCAGGATGACATGTCGTGACCCTCGATATAGGTTATAGGACATCGACATTACCTTTTCTTCTCGTTTTTCTTATACATACATATTGACTTAGTGAAACGACGTGTCGTGTTTAATTGCGTAACATTCAGTCGATATGATTTCATTTTTTTGTTCAAATTTCTTCGATATTGGCTCTTACAACCTTTTTGATTATATGTATACATTCGTAAAAGAAATAAGTAAGCAGACGGTTACCTCTGTATTTAACGAAGGTACCTAATCGACATCATTAACTACGACGATACTTTTACCCACATGTTTATAGAAACTCTAGAACGAAAGTTAAGGAAATCCATATGTGGGTCTTCACTTCAACGACCATTAAGATTCAAAAAACCATTGGTGGTGTCACAAGGAATCACCGACGTCGTAAAATTTAAGGGTGGTGGACACATGTTTCAATTGTTAAGGAGGTGTAGGAGTGGTTGTGAACAGAAAACAGAGAAACTATCGTTGGGAACACTACCTACACTCCACCGTGGAGTAACATCAGAAGACTAACACAAACGATTGCTAATCATTGCGACTCGTAGGGAAGTGCAAACAACCGGTGGACATATATGAAACCTTTAGTACAGATAAGTTGAGGAAACGTGCAAAAATTAACATTGCAATCAAAAGACAACAACTTAAGACTCAAGGAATATCTAGGAAGGTAACAAGGACATGTAGGACTTATAATTGAGGAGTACAACAACAAATGAGCGATTCAGTACAGGTTGAGAAACGTTGGGATACCTGTCATTAAGAGGTCCGAGGAGTCAGGTTTCCTAAGAGGTCCGTTCTTATTGACTTCACTCAACGGTAAAGGAAGAGGTCCTTGAGAAGGGTTGGGTTTACAGCTTGAGCTCAGAGGACGTAACCGTCGGTCTAAGAAATGGTGACTCGGTGGCCCTTCGGGTTGGGGAATACTTACTAAAAGTTTATATAAGAGAGTAGGAGAGTCAACGGAAAGAAAAAAATTTGAGACACATAACACAGGAAACTACGTGAAAATTAAAACTACATCAGGTGAATATATAAAAATAAGACAACGGACACGAAGACCACAGTGTAGGTCCTTTAGCGACGATTTGAAACTCCTGGATGAACTATCGTATCCTCTGAGATAAATTACAACACACCGTCAGACCCACCCTCCCTCAAACCCCCTCTTACCTAGGTCCGTGTGCATACTGCCTCAGGGAAACGACAAGTGGACTTTGATAGTGTTGTAACAAACATTTAGCCGATATGAGGTCATGCTCATTTTTAAAGTCATTTTTATTTATTTATGTAATTTTTTCCCCCTTTTTTCTCTTTCGTAACGGTTTGGGTTACAGTACATCGAAAACGGGACAAAACAAGTTCAAAATATCTAAAACGAGCATACAAATGTATAAACTAGTCAAAACTTAATTAAAAACATATACCGTATTTCACTCCTAGGTTGAAATATTAAGATACTTATAAATACCGGAAAGAAGGACACAGAGGGAGTTGGAACCGGTAATGTGTTCGAAAGGTGAGTGACGGGTACACCTACGGAGGTGGCTTCGGGGACAGACGTGGACCTTATGTCTCGGTGCTCCACCGCGACAACAGAGGACACTTATAACCACTGCTATTGAGATATAGTCGTATTAATACCTGACCCGAAGGGACTATCGAGTCAACCATTTCTTAGACGGACGTTACGTCCTCTAGGGTCAAGATAAAGACCGAGCCCTTCTAGGCGACCTCTTTCCTATCCGATGGGTGAGGTCATAAGAACCCCAAGGGGACACCGAGACGACTATTTCTTAGACGGTCGTTACGCCCTCTGAACCCAAACTATGGACCTAACCCTGCTAGGGGACCTCTTCCCTCTCTGATGGGCGAGGTCACAAGACCGGACCTCTTAAGGTACTTGACATATCAGGTACCCCAGCGTTTCTCAGTCTGTACTGTCTCACTGAAAGTGAATGTTAATATCTTACACGACGTTACGTCCTCTGGGTTCAAGCTAGGAACCCAGTCCTTCTAGGGGACGTCTTTCCTTACCGATGGACGAGGTCATAAGAACGGACCTCTTAAGGTACCTGTCTCCTCGGACCGCTCGATGTCAAGTACCCCAGCATTTTTCAGTCTGTTACTGGCTCTGACTTGCTGTTCGCGTTTGTTCCGGAAAGGTATCCGGAAGCGTAGTGAACCAGGAGAGTCACTGGGCGTCTTCCTCCACCATCCAGTGTCTCTCCGCTTCAACGAATCGGTTTCAGTGTCTCGATCCTTCATAGTCTCTGTTCTAAGCTAAGGTATTCGGTCTCCGTCTTCTAAAGACGTCACTTTAACAACCACATGGTTGTGGTCGATAGGGACGGACCCCTTTCCGATAAAAAAAAAAAAAGGAAAAAAGGACTTTAATCTACGAAGGATGGGAAATCCACAATTTTCTACCAAAAAGAAGATACCTTATACCTCTGTCATCTAAGCACCACCGAAAAACACAGGAATCATTGGTTTTAATTTGTAAGGACCTTTAAGGGATCTCCAGGTCACCATGCCATTTTCACGTCGCGTCCCCATTTCCCTAAATTATCTACCTATGTGTGTGTATAAGAAAAAGTCTAGGAAAAAGTAATGTCCAATAATCGTAAATGAAATCTATAAATAAAAATTTAAAAATTTAATATCAAATAAATGTTATACTACAATCAAAGTTCACATATCGTACCACTAACTCAATGTGTATGCATACGTTAGACAAACCAAAAAAAAAGTCTAAGAAAAGGTAGATACACCTTTCTTTTATCCGGAAAAACTTAGTCCTCAAACACTGCTTGGCGTCGTTCCACGAACGTACCGTAATCCTGTAAACTTTTTTAATTTTATACACGGTCACCAACCCCAAGACACGGAGGTGACACCCCCCCGTGTCCAAGTTAAGGACCAGTCCCTTGATCCTACGGTGTACCTGTCACGTGTCGGATTTAATTAATGAATGAATTTAATTAATTAGGACATCCATCTATAAACACCGGAGGTGTTATAGTGATATCCTAAGGAGAAGATTTATGTTCATTTTAACGAAAACATGTTGTGGTGGGTATACATGTTTACATTCTGGTAGAAGGGCCCTTATTAACACTTCAGACTCAAATTAAAGGTACGCAAAACGAAAGGACTAAAGTGTCCCAGTCTCAGTGAAGAAATTCGGAGGGGTTTAGTGTAATTCACCTAGAAAATTCCGGGTACAGCGAAGGGGTTTGACAGAGAACATTAAGTTTTAAATCAAGAACTCTCTTACGAAGGTCGGGGTTTTAAGAATTCTTGAGGGATCAAGGATACTCTATTACCCTCCACCTGAGTGATTTTCTCCCGTAGGTCCACAGCCACTACACTCGGGGACCATTCACCAAGAAAACCAAAAACACACAAACAAAACGGCTGGACGGAGAAGCGTCGTGAGTCGTGATGTCGTCTTCGTTCACCCAGGGGTTCTTGGTGTTCGACGACACCCCCCTCTCCCTGGACTTATGGACCTTGTGGGGGAGGGGGTGGTCTTGTGGGGGCATCACTGGACCCCTGGTTGTCACTGGGACACAAACGTCCGTGCTAACGGGGAGGGAATTCAGTCCTGGGTCCCCGTGTAGGTTCGTCTCGGGGGAACAACGGTCGTGTGTCGGGTCACTGTGGTTCCGTTCCGACGCGACTCTACATCCGAGACCGGAAATGACGACCACTGGGACTAAGACGGTTTCCGTGTCACTCTTCGTCGGGACAGCGATCCCAGGGGAGCAGTGGACGGGTCCGAAACAACCTGTGTCCTGACAGCCCAGTAGTGGGTCGAGTGAAAGGAGACCAAACCCTAGGTGTGAGGGTCCCAGATTCGTCGTTTTCGACTGGATTTCTTGTCGAACGAGTTCTTCGTCGGTCTCGAGTCGAAGGACGTAGGACCTGGAACGGAGACCAGACAGATTGTGTTTGAATAGAGGGAGGTCCTTTGACCTTAGGGTTCTAGAGTTTCTCACACACTTCTCTTCCTCCCTCCGTCTTATTCCGCCTCGTCTTCTGTGGATTACGGGTCTAGAACCAAAATTTTCGGTGTGAGGTTTGTTTCTTTGGTCCGGAAGGATCTCTTCGTTGACTAAGTGTTCCTCCGTTCTAAGTGTTTTGTCCGGTCATGAAGGTTAAGGACGACTCTAGAATGGGGTAGTAAAAAATAATAATAGGAATAATGAAATATAAAACACTTTTCCATTGTATACAAATATTATTGAAAAAAATTTCGTGCGACGACCTTTCTCAGGTGTCAAGTCTCATTCAGAGGGAAGGGAATGCAGTCACTTCCCTTGTTCTGGGTAGTCGTCTCTCTTGCCTCGGTGTGTGTCGCTCTCTTTTAGGTAGTCGGAGTGTGTCGGTCTCTATGACGACAAACCGAACAGGAATGAGAGATAGTTTAGGTGGGGAGGTGGGGGGTGGGGACATAGAAAGGTAGTCGAATTCACTGAGTCTCGCTCACAGTAAAGAGAGGGTTCTCGGAACTGACTCTAGACGAAATCGTCGAGCTATGGTATTAACATAGTGAAGCGATTTAATTCCTAGGACACATGGGGTTCTTAGAGGTATTTGTGCTACAGTAAACTAAGAGTAGGAGTGTCCACGTGACCCGCTACTTATCTGTTCATTTTAATTGTGGACGGGGTAAAATATCTACTCTTCTGTCTGAACCTCTTAGTCCTTCCTACACGTCCTCCGGCACTGACACTTCGTCCTTGGTCCGAAGGACCTTGGCGGCCCTTGTGAGAGGTGAGGGAGGGTAGGAGAGGTCCGGGGTGAGTATCCGTGCATGAGACTGACTTCTGAATTTCTACTTTCGACATGGCTATTTTGAGAATCCTCTTCTGTATCCCCGTTTATCCGTATTAGGACCAAAACCTATACCAAAGAATCTATACCGTAGTTTTAGTGTTCATTATTTTTTATGCATCTAACCTGAAGTTTTTTTAAATTTTGAATTTTTTTTTTTTTGTAAAGACGTGATAGAATGATCCGGTGACAGTTCTTTCTTTTTTCGGATGTATTACCCTCTTTTATAAACGTTTAATATACACAATATTCTCAGATCATAGGTCTTATGTCTTTCTTAAGTACGTAGAGTGGTTGTGTTTCTGTTAAGTCAAATTTTACTCGGTTTCTGATCTTATTTTAAAGAGGTCTTTTCAAAATGTTTACCGAGTGTCCGTATACTTTTCTACATGTTGTAGTAATCAGTAATTCTTTTACGTTTAGTTTTAGTGTTAGTCTATAGTGAAGTGTGGGTAACTCTACTGAAATTCAAAATTTTTCCTTTTATCAAAACCGTTCCTACACTTTTCTTGACTTTAGGAGCGTGTGACGACCATCATTATACTTGACCATCTCAGCGATACCTTTTCTTATACCTCCGAAGAGTTTTGTAATTCGTATCTTACCGGTATACTGGCTACAGAAACAGTCGGACCTGACAATTTTATGGTATCTGACCAACCGAATATTCGTTGTCTCTAAATAAAGAGTGTCAAGACTTCCGATCTTTCAGGTGTTAGTTCTGTGACTGTTTAGGTCACAGACTGTTCTCGATGAAGGACCAAAGATCTACCGATAGAAGAACGACGTAAAAGTATACCACCTTCTCTGGTCTTTCGAGAAGTCCTAGAGAATATTCCCGTGATTAGGGTAAGTGCTCCCTAGGTAGGGGGACTGGATTAGTGGAGGGTTTCCGGGGTGGAGGTTTATGACAGTGTAACCCCTAATCCATAGTTGTACATTTAGACTTCTCCTGTATTTGAGAATTGGACATCGTGGGTCTTTAATATGAAGATCCATAGTTTATACGTCCAATTTTTGCAAACAGGTGTATTTTAGAAGATGCGGTTACACATGTCGAGATAAGTATCTTCGTGAGATAAATATTGTCGGTTCTCCATCTTTGGTAGGTCTACATGTCGTTAATTACTTACCTCTTTGTATGGGTGGGTAACACACCCATACAGGTGTGTTGCCTTATAAGAATTCAGTATTTTTCCTTTCTTCATGATACACGACATTGTACCTACTTGGAGTTTTTATAACGCCATACAGTTCCTTCGACCTATATTCCCGATGTGTAACCGAGCAAATTAAATTACTTTAGAGGTCTTGTCCGTCTGAGTAGACATGTTTTTCGTCTACGTACCAACGGCTTTCAACACCCCTTCCCCCTTTACCCCTCTCCGACGAATTACCCATGTCCCAAAGGAAAACTCCACTTCTTCACAAGACCTTGATCTGTCACCACTACCGGAGTCGTGTAACCCTCCTCTACGGTGACCTGACAGGTCAAATTTGATCAGTGTTACCACTTACAATACACTTATAATGGTGTCATCTAAATTTTCCGAACGACCACCTCTCTTACACTCTACTCTTTCATTCTTCTTTTAGTTCCGAGAGAACCCGAAAAAATTCCGCAATACCTGACCTCCTCGGAATACGTGCCTGACACACTGCCAGAGGTGGTGTGGGTAAGAGAAGAAACAGATCCGTACGAGTAAGGGTGGGGTCCCGGAAACGTGGACGAAAGGGTGCACGGACCTTACTAACGTTAGACGTAAATAACTGTCTCTCTCTACAAGTAAAAGATTCACCTTTTCATCCAGTCGAAAAAAAGCTAAGTACAAGTATCTTTGTCTACTTGTGTAAGGTGCCTTATTAAAATACTCGTGTTACAAAAGTTGACGTTCATTATCTTTTGAGACCCAGTCACCGAAGTGTTACTCCGGTACGGTAACATGGTCATTAGTCACATGACGAAAAGTTAAGGTCTAAGTAAGAAGGTATTATTTACCTTGACAAGTCCCTAGAGACCGGTATTCGGTGTCTTCGACGGAAACCGATTGAATTCGTTTTCCGTTATTTGACCTCCTTTTTACCCAAAAGGGTCTCAGGTTGCCCCCGAAGAGCCATTATCAGTCCTGACGCAATTGCAACAGAGTAAATATGATTCGTGCTACGACTCAAAAGAGGCATCTCCCGCGATTTCCCTGTGACGTCCTCCTTGTCCGGAAGGAGTGACCAATACCGTAAACTTGTTCCCCAGTCGACGTGTCCATACTCTGTTTCGGATCCATCGTCACTCAGTCTACCACCCTAAGAGTCTGGGACGAAAACCCGAAACCCTGGGTCCTTTCTAAAGGACGAGATAGAGTCTCCATAACGCTGAGTTGTTCGACTGGAAGCCACGGTCGCGGGGATCACCACTCACCAGATTGACGTCGTCTCTCTCGGTTCGAGTCCCAGGTTCAAGTCAGCCAAGTCAGCGAGTCAGCACAGGCTGAGAAAGGCTGGGGTACTTAACGTCGTACGGTCCGGAGGGACAGGTAGTAGTCGAGGGCCCCAAGTGAGTTTGAGTGCAGGTAGCTCAGTCACTACGGTAAGTCGGTAGAGTAGGAAACAGTAGGGGAAGAGGAGGACAGGGGGTTAGGGAGGGTCGTAGTCCCAGAAAAGGTTACTCAGTTGAGAAGTGTACTCCACCGGTTTCATGACCTCAAAGTCGAAATCGTAGTCAGGAAGGTTTCTTGTGGGTCCTGACTAGAGGAAATCTTACCTGACCAACTTAGAGGAACGTCAAGTTCCCTGAGAGTTCTCAGAAGAGGTTGTAGTGTCAAGTTTTCGTAGTTAAGAAACCACGAGTCGAAAGAAGTGTCAGGTTGAGAGTGTAGGTATGTACTGATGACCTTTTTGGTATCGGAACTGATCTGCCTGGAAACAACCGTTTCATTACAGAGACGAAAACTTATACGATAGATCCAACCAGTATTGAAAGGAAGGTTCCTCATTCGCAGTTAATTAATTAATTAAAGTACCGACGTTAGTGGTAGACGTCACTAAAACCTCGGGGGTTTTTATTTTTTGACTCAGGCCCAGGTTTTTGGACTCGTTTAGGTCCAGGGTATCTACGGGTAGAAGGACAACGGTGATTTCGTTCGAAGTAGTTTAGGAAGGAAAACCTTCTTTTCGAGGTCCAAAAGTTCCTTCCTAGTCATGTTCAGTGGAAGGGTACGAAACTCGAACCATCCTCTTCCTTTTGAACGGTTCACCACGATCACCATTTCTTGGACGGACGGTCACGTCCTCTGGATTCCCCAGGGTAGCGACCTAACCCTTCTAGGGGACCTCCTCCCGTGTTGTCGGGTGAGGTCATAAGAACGGACCTCCTAGGGTACCTGTCTCCTCGGATCGTCCATGTCAGGTATCCCAACGGTTCTCAACCTGTGCTGACTTCGTACAGTTGTGTGTGTGTACGCGCTCTGTCTTCCTTTTTGTGCCCAAAATCCTTTGTGTGTGGTTGCACCCCGAACCCACGGGATGAAAAGATTTCATTGAGGTAGTAGAATCCCCGTGTCAGTTCTTATCTTGGGGACCTAGTCAGAGAACCTGGGACTCCAGTCCTAAGACTGACGACAAGTGAACCAACAATCCATAAAAACGATTGTTCGTTGACAAGGGATAAGAGACCCAAGGTTCCCCTGGGTGGTGTGGACGGACCTCTACCACCCCGTCATCCTGACACTTTCTCCGACGGGAGGGGGTCGTCCCCCGTCCGCACACTGGGTCCGGTCTGGTTAGTCTGCGAGGGAAAGACGTTGTCCTGGAGTTTATCTACCTCAAGGATAGTGGACTCACCACCACGGGATTTGTGGGACAGAGACAGTCTACTAACAAGTTCAGAGAGAGCGACCGGAAGGTCGCGACGGCACCAAAGTGGGACAAAGACTCATGAGGTCGGAGGGAACCTGAGACCCTTACGGACAGTAGGAAGGTCAGACAAGACAAAACGTTTCAATCGGTTTCAGTCGTGGACACCGAATACCGGTTTCCGGGGGGACTGTGACTGTTTGCCCTTTCTCCCCTGAGACCTAGGTGCCGACCTATATGACCTCACCTCGACCTTATGACCTTATGGCCTCACCCGACGGTAAGGGAAGAGGTCCCCTAGAAGGGTTGGAGACCAACCTTGGACACAGAGAATACAGAGGACGTAACCGTCCGCCCAAGAAATGGTGATCGCGGTGGGCCCTTCGGGCAGTAGCCGCTGAAGTACCTCCTAAGTCAGAAAAACGACCACCTCCCACACTTTATAAATAATACTCGTGATGGTTTTACACTGTCTCTGTGTTTCGCTAGCTCAGCTACGGGGACCCCTTTACCGTGTCTGGATGCACGGTGTTTGAAAGGTAAATATTTTTCGTTTTGGGCGTTACCATTTCACGTCATTTCGTTTCGTGATATTTTTCTCCATACGGATGTCATCAGCATCATCATTATTATTATCGTTATCATACGTCGGGTCGATAGGAAACACCGACGGCCGGGAAATAGGGATCTACACACAATTCACGAAATGTAAGTCCTGAAGGAAATTCAAAGTATAGTAAGGATACTCCACTAGTTTGATATAGGTAAAATTTCTCCTCTTTTGTCCGATCCTCTGACAGACATCATCGGGGGGGTGCGGGCGGGGGGTGACGGTGTAGGCTTGGACCGTGTGTCGTCTCTCACTTGTTCACTACTACAGAAAGGGCCGGGGTGCCTTCTTCCCACCCGTACCTTCACCAGCACCACCACCCAAAGGGGACCCCTCCCTCCCCGGCCGCGGCCGAGGAGCCCTGCGCGCCCTGGCTCCCACACACAGCCCGCCCCTCCTCGGAGACCCTCCTGGACCCGCCGGGCCGCGCCGAGGGCCCTCCCACCCCGCCGGCGCCGCCCCGGACTGCAGACCGCGGGCCTGGCAGTGAGCCGCGAGCGGGGCGGGGCGGCGCCGACGTCGTCCGCTCACCTCGCGGGCCCTCGGCGGCGGCGGTGGGCCTGAGCCTAGCGGCGCGCGCGTCGGTACCGAAGCCCCGACCGCCCATTCCCCCGCGTCCCACGCCCCGCCCCCCTTCCGTCGAGGCGTCGCGCCGGGGGTCGGGACCCGACTCGCCGGCGGGAGAGCAGAGTGGGGTGTCTCCGCCTCTGGGCCGTCTCCGACGACGCGTGCCAGTTCTTCCTCCACTCACGGCCCGCCTCCGCCCGCCGCGCTGGGGGCCCCTCCCCCGGCGGCGTCGGTGGGGGTCCCTTCGCAGAGGTTTCCGGCGCACCGGTCGACCCCACCCCCCGGGTGGACCCACCCCCGATTGGAGCGCGTCCCGATCTTCGTCCACTCAAACCCCCACCCTCATCCCCCATCCCCCGGGACCCACAAAAATACGACACATGTCCTCGTTGACGACGCACTCCCGGGAGGTCCAACCCCCCCCGCGGATGGACCTACACAAAGCCATCCTGGGGGAGAACACCTTCTCGTCCACCCACCCAGAGTAGTTCCACTCTTTGCGTGGACCCCGCCCCACCCCCAACGACGACAGCCCCGAACAACTCAGCCCCTCCGGACCTACCCCGACGTCCGTCACCTGGTCTGAAGGCCTTCCCCCCCCTAAGTGAAACCCTTTTATTTCGAAGGATGTGTGTGGGGAGGGGATTTAAGTCAGGAACCTCGGTGGGGCTCCTCGGTCCCCTGGGGGAGAGACTCTCGGGGTCCGGTCACCCAATTCAGGTGACCATCCGTACACACGGACGAGAGGACCGTCAGTCCCAGGGGCCTGGGGGTGGGTCGGCTGAGACCGTCCTTCCACTCTTAATCAGTCCCAAGTCGACGGGGAGACTGGGAAGTGAGAGGGACCCCAATCGGGTCGGATCGGAAGTCTCAATTATCAAGTACTGAAGAGTGTCTCGTTCTCTTAGATATCACTACCCACGGATCCCTTCGTAAATCTGTGGACCTGAGACACACACACACACATGTGTTTGTACGTACACACCTGAGACACACACACACACACGTGCGTGTACGGACACACCTGAGACACACACACACAGACACACATGTGCGTGTACGGACACACTCACTCCTACACATCGACATACACATAGACTCGTGTAGGTGCGTAGAGGGACCTCTATAGATTCACACAGAGACACACAGGCACGTAGACGCACAAATAGACAAAAAGACTAATACTACACATAGACACACTACGTCCTTAGACACTTACTCACTCGGTCACCGACACAGACACGCACACTGTACCCTACCGTACTTAGACACACACCTACTCACTCCGACGCCGGCACACACACAGGTACGGGGGTACAGTGGGACGTAGGGTGGTGGACCCTGGGGCAGTGACGGCTCGTACGGAGTGGAGACGCAAGACTCGTGAGTCGAGAGGCACCTCCGCCGACCGGACCAGGACACGGAGGCCCACACAACTCCCACAACCATAGACCCCCGTCACGACTGGTGGTTTTTCCGGGAGGGGCGTGCCACCGTCGGTCGGTCGGCGGTTCCCGTCAGAGTCGCGACCCTGGACAACGACGGGGGGGGGGGGCCTCTCGCACCCGCACACAGACACACACAGAGGCACACACCGTGCAGGACGACAACGACTTTCTTAGGTGAGGTCCGACTAACGTGTAAGATCACAGAGACTTATTCCTCTGTCTGTGTACTTTAGGGAGTCTTTCCGGGTCTTGAAATGCGAGTGTCTCTGGGGACACCCCTGGACTTCTCTCGAGACAGATCTGGGAGAAAGGTGGCTTTCGATGTGCAAGCCTACTGACGAAGTCCGCTCTTACCTATATCTGGCGGGGGAGGTCTTCGGAAGTCTCATTTTGGGACGTTAAAAACACAAGCAACAAAGTAATTTGGGTCTACAAGACACACGAGAGGTACATAAAAGTGGGTCTTACCGACACAAACATTCCTGTACCAAGGTGACTCCCAGCCCCCGACCCCACCCCCCGCACCCCCGTGCCGATGTTCGTCTTCTCTAACACTCGTGCAACCTCCCTCACTAAAGACGAGACCCGTCCGGAGGTCGACTCGGGATTTGGGTCGAGACGGAGGTCGAGGGAGTTACGGGAACGCTCAAGGAAGGGGAGAGCTCCTGAGTCAAAGAGGTACAGACCTCCTCCTTCGTAACCAGGCCACAGGAACCTCCAGGGTAGGTACAGTCAGACGAAACCCGATAACCGGTCCAACACCCCCTGTGAAAGGGGGACCACTAGCTTCCGACGTAAAAGAGAACACTCGGCGACTCAAACCGCTAACCCTACTCGAAAGACGGACTGACCTCCGGTTCCGGTAGACCAGATTCCCTGGAGAACCGGAGGGCGAGCAACGGACCCGTCCCCACCCACCCCCACGTCTCCGTCTGGAACGGTTCAAACCAGTTCTTGAGTTCATAGGTAACTGGGACTTCACGTTAGTCTCCCGTCCTGAAGCGCTCGACTACCGACTAAGATTTAAAACGTAAAGAGCTCCGAGTAGTAATACCATTAATCACGAAGGTGAAGGACCTCCGATGAGATTCGACATAGGACACACGTGTCATTAAAATACTTCAGTCACTCCAAAAGGGGTAAAATGTCTGTGTCTTTGACTCCGAGTGTCTCCTCCTCACTCTAGGAGTGCTTGCGTCTCGGGTCTTCCCTGTCTGGGAGGGTTCGGACCGGACCGTAGTCTCGGTCCAAAAATGGGGGATTTAGTGTTTGTACGGGTAAGTGCAGATGTGCCGTGGTGTTAGAGTCACACACACCCACGATATTAAAGGTAAAATATCTACTCTTTTGACCCGGTCTCTCTCCCTCGTTCTCTCCCTCCCCGTGTCTTGGTCATTTCCCCTTGTCAAAAGACAGAGACTCGGGGGACAAGTCGTACCCATGGGGGACGGTTCCCATACCTCTGTTTAGGTCGGTGTGTGTGCGGGGAGGTTTCATCTGGAGGAGAGAGGAAGGAGACTGGTGGAGGAGCCCCTCGTAGAGGTTACCCTCCCGTTTCCCCTCGAGAAACGAATCTTTTGATCCTCAGTTCAGAAGGAAGGGAAGTGGGAGACCCAAGTTTCGGTGTAGGGACGGACAGCGTCGGAACGGGTCTCCACGGAGGGTAGGAAGAAAGACCTTGCCCCGATGAATTGTCGTTCAAAGACATCTATTCGGTCCGCCCAGACGTTCGAAAACACACTCGGTGACTTCGGTGTTTCCGACCGTCTCCGACACCCCGACCTTCGAGACAGCTCACGACTGAGCCGGCGCGAGACGCCTAGGGTGCCACTTGATCTAGCCGACTCAGGAGAGCCCCGACTGTGAGATCATACCACCTGTCTGGGACTGTCTGTAGGACTCCCCATTACATTAATTTCCCCATTAACGTCCGACACGTGGTTCCAGATCTCCTCTTCGTTCGTAGTGAACCGTAATGTTCTCGTACATAGGTCTACATTAACGTACGTCCACCGAGTCCTTCCGAAGGACCTCCTTCACCACAAATTCTTCGACACACTTCCTATTCATCCGAAAAATCCACTTCCATACTCCACCACTCTCTATCGTCTTTTTGCTAAGGACTGTCTCCCTTGACGTGTACGGTTCTGAAACATCGACCTCCCTCTTGGTGTTTGAACCTCCTTACCCGCCTCCCTCCACCCTCCCCCCTGAGCCTTTACCGACCTCACGTCTCCCGACGTGCTTCTCCCCCGTCTGGTACACCAGGATAGGATTTCCGTTCTCCTTTCCTCACCCCTCCTGTACTCCTTATACCCTTCTTCTCCCACCTCGACTTTGACTAACGAGCAGTCAACACGTTAGAACCTGTTCGTAGACAGAAATGGAAGTGTACACAGACCTAAGATCAAATAAGCATTACCCCTACTTTTAATGAGTGGACAGTCATATTTGGTACACTTTTGTGGGTGGTACAATCGGACTCGAAGAGGTCCTGTCCTTAGAAAAAAAAAAAAAAAATTGACAGAGGGAGGGGTCCCTGTCGACCCCTGTCCTACCGGAGTCGTACTAAAGGAGGTCAGTTTAGGTCGGTGAGAGAGGACCGAGGAAGGACCGAGGGAATCGGAAGGGGAGGAACGGGGAGGGGCGGAGGTGGGGAAATTAAAACAAAACCAAGGGTCTCGTCGTCCCTGACCGAAGGGCAACGGTACTGCTGATGGTAATTTCCTCGGTCGGTGCACTGTGCCCAACTATTGCCTTCGCTTCACTGATTGACGCAACAAAAGGACGGAGAACCGACCCGGACGAACCGGAGAATTGACCTCCCCTCTTCCGTCCCCGAACACCCAGACGTCTCTCTGGGGCCCTTTCTCAGACCCCTACTCTCCTTCGGTGCAAATCGAGACGAAGGACCTCGACCACGCTCCCGACAAGGACCCCCCGGTAGCAGTGTCGCCGACTCGGCCCGAACAAACCCCTCGACTTGGAGGGGTGGGGACTCACCTGCTAGTCCCGTCCTCCCACTCTGCACGACTCTTCCAACCTCCTTCAGTTCTTCCTTTTGTCCCTACAATCGTTGTCCTGAGACGCCACCACAGGGAGATTGGGTCCCCGAGAACTCCTTCCTCCTTCCTGTCAAAACGGAAGGTCCATCCTAACGGTCTATCGTGTGTCCAGTGTGTCAATTTAAGTTTAAATTCTATTTGTTACTTATCAGAAAACCTCATTTATACGTAACGATTTAGACCGTCGGAATGGGGGGCGGGTGACCCTGAAAAGCCAACAGTCTCGACCTCTACGAGACCGTAGATCACCCCTCTCTGGCCTTTACCACGAGTTGTAGGACTTTCGTGTCGTGTCGGGGGCAGTACTCCTTCAAAGGTCCAGTTTATCGTGTCGACCCGACTCACCAGGGATCTACGAATGGAGGAAGTGGGGAGTACTGTCTGTCGGGATTGTCCCTCTGAATGGTGGACGAGACGACCTATGTTCTCCTTGACCTCCGTGCCTCTACCAGTGTGCCGACCGCCCACCTCTTCGGTCCTAAGTCTAGGGCGAAACGGTCCTAGACCTCCCGCCGGAGTACCGGGGAGTAAGGGTCTCCCGTCTCCAACCCTCGGTGTTCGAAGTCGTCTCAGGGATCTTCGGTCGACCCCCAAGGTTACACACATCCCCTTCCTCTACTCAGTCCTCTCCAGGTACGCAGTGTCGGACACGTCACGACACTTACGAACCGACGTCGCAGACGGGGGAGTCTCTCACCCCTCGAGACCTTCTAAACACTCGTCCCCTCCCAGAACGAACCTCAACATGGAGTCCTCTGAAGTTGACCGTCGTTCCCGGCTCTGCCTGGAAAAGACCGTCAAGAATCTTCCTTTGAAGGAGAGAGGAAAAGTGTTTGTAAAGAACTCGTAGATGATCCACGGTCCGTGACAACGTCCTTCCAACTCTTTGCTTGTTTTTGTTGTAGGGACGAGTGTACGAGAACTCTTCGACACGAGTCAGTACCGGCTGAGACACACTGGGGTACCTGACATCGGGTGGTCCGAGGACACACGTACCCTAAGAGGTCCGTTCTTATGACCTCACCCACCGGTACGGGAGGAGGTCCCCTAGAAGGGCTGGGTCCCTAGTTTGGACGCAAAGGACGTAACCGCCTACACAAGAAACGGTGATCGTGGTGGACCCTTCGAGACAACACTTCAAATTATTTATGTATTATTTATCCATAATCTTCGTCGCCCTCGACCCTCCTTCTATTTCGTCCTTTCCGCCACCTCGCACCACCCTTCGCCCGACGTCTCCACTGGGAGTTCCCGCCGAAGAGACTGCCCCACTGCAACTCGTCTCAGGACGGCCCGTCTGTAGGCACCGTTCCCACAGGGACTGTCTCCCTTGTCGTTCGTGTTTCCGGAACTCTCCCCTAGTCGCTTAGCGGTCCTCCGGTCGCTTAACGGTCCTCCGGTCGCTCCGACGTCGTCTCACTTTTTCTTGCCTCCTCCTCCTCTACCTTGTCCGCCGGCCAGCACGTCCCGGACACCGGGAGCCTTCGAACCCGAAAATGCGACTCACTCTACCTTCGACCACACCCACCCCCCGCCCCTCCGCAACTAGTGCTCTCCTCACACTTAAGTGGATGCGCACGGACGGTCTACCCATCATGTACCTCCCTGTTTACTCCTAAGTTTCACCAATCCGTTCTCTCCTTTGAGGGTAGAATATAAAAGACTCGAAAGGTAAGAACCCGGCCTTTAGTGTCGGGGTGTGAGGGGGCGGCCCGGTTCACGTCCAAGGTTTTTACGACCGGGCTACCTTCCCTACTGTCGTCCTTGTGACCCACCCTATAAGACCCCCGCGAGGCTACGATCGTCCCAACTGAGTTTAGTCAAGTACACACAACACAAGAGTCCGAATTCTGCCGTCTTCACGAGTACTTACTACGTTGGTACAGACGTGCACCGGGCCAACCACGAACAAAAGCACATTGACCGTTACGCCGAAGGACCTCGAAAACTATCACCACCCGAACCCCTGTTGCACTGTCCCCACAACCCTCCCTACGACCGCAAGGACGAATTCACATCAGACGGACCCAGGGGGACGTCATTGGAGGACCCCCGGAGTCCTCTCCCACGACCAACCGTGCACCCTTTTCCGTAAAGACGGAGGAGCGGTGCAACCCGGGTGTCAACAACCGACGTCTGGGGTCCTACCCTCCACTTCTGTGGGCTCAGGAACAAGGGTGCGACTGGGATTGTCAGACACCGGAGGATGGTCCGGGGAAGAGGGACAGAGCAAGAAGACGAAAGATTCGCCTAAGATTCTTGGAGGTCGGTAGACTAAACCGGCCGTAGTGAAAGGCTCTCGGTTCAGAGGGGGCACAAAAGAGATGAGACTTAAACGGTTCAGACATAAATTCTGAATAATTTTTTTTTGAATCATCGACTATTCTGAAAATCCCTCGAAAGTGAGTTCCTTTTGTTCCCGACTGATTTCGGTAAGATTACCTTCTTTCTAAAATTTTTCTTTTTTTTCTTGTCGTAAATGACCCGTAAAATATACTCACTGGAGTGAATTCCTAGAGTCACGGGGGACTTCACCTATTTTACAAAAGGGATTGTCTCTGTCTATGACCCCGTGTTTTCTACTGTTCATGGAACGGACGTCAGTACCTCTAACAGTCACCATGTCGAACCCTCAGACCGAGGTCATAGGACGAGACATAGTGACGCCTCGGGTTTGGGTGTACACCAACACTCGCTGTGGCCTTCACACATCGACCCCTATTCCGGTTCGAAACTTACGTCTGTCGGAACTCAAGTCCAGTGTCGGCACGGGAAATCCCCGACGCCCTTGGAGAACCTGAACTCAAAGGAGCACATAGTCAGGCGACCCCGCAGTGGGTGGCGAGAGAACACGATAGTGGCCTCCCAAGAAACACCTCCCTGGTCCGTGTCACGAACTGAGTGGGTGATTTCTCACTCTATCTTGGGTCAAGTCGCACTCTTCCTGTAAAACGACGGGAAAGACCAGTGTGACTTGAACGTCCACGGGAGTCGCACCCTAGCACGGGAAGAACCCAGTCGGACCCCGATGCCCCCACTCCCCGTCCCGGTCCCGGTGTCCTCCCCACGACACCTACCCCTTCCCCGGACAAACCCCTAGGTCTCCCTGACTCGGGGCACTCATCCTCAGGCCCTTCGACTCAGAACTGACTACCGTAGTGGTAGGACCCCACCCGTCGACCTCGCAGGGAGACACAGACCTGCGAGGAGCCAGGGGTCACCTCCATTAGGGAGACGGAGTCCTCCAGCCTTTGGGAGCACTCGGACGGCCGGGACGACGAATCCGTGACACTCGGGGACCCACTCCGCCGATCCTCCCGACCTGAGCTCACCCGCACCCACCGTACAAAAGGAAAGAAAATCACCACGTTCTTCTATCCTCTACTTATCAAAAACGAACGTCCAAATAAACCACTAAAAAGAAACGTTTTAGAACTTCCTTAAGTCACAGACCCACAAAACATTTCCTGTCACTGTCCTGGAAAACGTCATCTGGAGGTATGTTTTTAGGAGGACTTCGGGGTCCTCTAGTTCCCCGAACCACTATGAACGTCACAAGTCACTTAAGAGGAGATTAATAATAAATCACGTAATCCAACTTTATCTTTTAATCTTAACCTCGTCGATAATAAAAAGAAAAAATTTTTTTTTCTTTATTTCTGTAGAAATGGTGATGGTAAATAATTTGTGATGTACGAATCGAGACCGAGTAAATTAGGTGTTTCGTCAGAAGGAGATCCCATCCATGTCTGACGTCGAGGAGAAATGACTACTTCTTTGACTTCGAGTCTCTCCAATTCTTGGGTCTGATTCATTCCCGTGGGTCGACGCTTCGTCGTGTCGACCCTTAAAGTCGGTCGGGGTGGGTAAAGTTCAACCTAGTATTGAACGATTGTTTTGATCAATTCCTTTATTTATTTGGATGTTTATATTTTGTCTTTCCCTTTCTCTCCGATTCTTCACCTATATAACCACGTTCCCAAACCCTTCGACACCTCACTGGGCGAAATCTATGCCGACATACGTCCCCAAGGTTACTGCAGTACAGAGGTAGAGAGACGCGACGAAAAAGAGACACATTCGGAATACGGGACAGACAGAGATACCCCTCCAGCTCACAACGAGTCGGCGAGAGTCCCGGGTTAGACGGTCGAACCGTAGTTGTCTTCGGTTCGAAGGGGAAGGGACACCAAGATCGCCTTCAGAGTCCTAAGTTAGAGTGCCCTGGTTGACCCAGCACACGAGAAAAACGCGGTTACCGGCGTCATACCTAAAGAGGCTGACCAGCTCGGACCCTCCCGTTTCACACCTCAGTCGGGGCACTCTCATTTCCTCCCCCGGGTCTCCTCTCAGCTCCGCTTTGCAGGTCTGTCCCTCCACCTAGAGGCCGGCCCTTTGGCGTCCGCAGGTGGAGGTGTCGGCCTCCCGCGGCGTAAACCTCGAGTCGGGGAGTGCCACCTTCGCCGGAGAGACTACGAGGCACGGACCGACACTAGGGCCGCGACGGACCACTGGATGACACACGTCCACAGACAGGTCAGTCTCTAAAGATGAGACCCCACACGTTTGGGGCTTTGACATACTTGTGAGACATGAACGGTATGCCTCTCCCATAGGAGGGAAGAGGAGTCCTGGGCATTTCCCAGGTGTCGGGTTTGTGAGGTCATGCCATCCACAAGAAGTGACACCAAAATTTATTTAGAAAGTGGTTCAAATATTTTCTTTGTGGGACGTTCCACGACCCTATGTTTCTATTGATGTCATGTCAGGGGGTAGGAGGTGTGCGAGTCTTTACTTTACCACAGAGGATTAAAGATTGGGTCACTCAGAAGATTATTATTATTGTTGGGGATTATCATTAGTATCACTCGTGAATAACCCGTGGATGACATAAGGTCTGACCGTGACAGGTCACACTTGCTGATCAGGGTACACGGAGAAATGTAAATTTAGTTCATTGTAATTTAAATTTTATGACAAGGAGTCGGAGTGACCCATGGAAAGCATGAGTCATCGGGGTGTACCGTTGATATGACATAACCTGTTGCGTCCCTACCTCGTACAGGTCTTTCAAGATAGTACAAGATCTGTCGTACGATTCACGAAATATAGGTAACTACATACATTAGAAATTTTTTAGGAATTACTTGTCCTGGATGGGGACTCCGTCCCTACAACAACAACTCAGTGATTCAGTGTAGGTTGAGAAACGCTGGGGTACCTGACGTCGTCCGGTCCGAGGAGACAGGAGGCAGAAGTCTCAAACGAGTTTAAGTACAGGTGACTGAGTCACTACGATAGATTGGTAGAGTACGAGACGGCGGAGAAAGAGGGAAACGGAAGTCAGAAAGGGTCGTAGCTCCAGAAAAGGTAACTCACCTGAGAAGTGTAGTCCACCTATTTCATAACCTCGAAGTCGAAGTCGTAGTCAGGAAGGTTACTATAATACGTCCCAACTAAAGGAAATCCTAACTGACCAAACTAGAACGACAGGTTCCCTGACAGTTCTCAGAAGAGGTCGTGGTGTCGGACTTCCGTAGCTAAAAAACCGTGAGTCGGAAGAAATACCGGGTCCCGAATGTAGGTATGTACTGGGGACCTTTTCGGTATCGAAACTGATAAATCCAGGACAAATAGTAGGGTAAAATGTCTACTCATTTGGTTTCGTGTCTCCTTCACTTCACTGAACGGGTTCCAGTGTCTCCACCATTTTTGGTCCTAAGATTCGGTTGGGAATTTGTGTCATAGAGTGACGAAAAGGAGGATTCCAAACGACCTCCACCGACCAGGTAAAAGACCAGGTGTGCCACACACTCGGTAGACCCTTAAGGTAAAGAATGAAAGGACACCGGGGATGTGAGGTCTTAAAGTCCGACGGAAGGTCTGTTAGAGTCGTGGCAGACCTCAGACACGCGTCGAAGGAGTAGGTGCTCCGGGCTCCCAGACGTCTTTGTCCCTCACAACGGTCCCCTCGGCGGTGTGCGTCACCCGTCTCGTGGGCCCTCTTTCGACCGCCCCCAGGTCCCACACTCGAGTCCTACACTTTGTGATCCCGGGAAAGGGGACCCCTGCCCTCCGTCAACCCGTCGACAGAAATTCCGAGGAGGTAGAGGTAGTAACTGACCCATATCCTCATAACCGACTTTCCTGTAAAGGGGTTCCACGGGGGACCGTTCACGAGAATCGTAGTCCGTGACCCCCTCCGAAGAACAGTCCGTGACCCCCCGTGGGTACGTCCCGAAGGCCAACCACCCTTGGGGTAAGAGTCGGGGTCTTGTGGAGAGGAAGGACCGATCGACCGACCGGTCAGGAGGCTGAGAACCCTTTCTTACATCCAAAGGATAAATATACGTGATAAATATCGTGTGGTCATTTGGTAATTGACCCCGGCCCGACCGTCGTCCGACCCTCTCCGCAGACGAAGAGGACGTTCGGGGTTTCGGTGGAAATCCCAACAATTCTCTCCTTGGGGAGGGACTCAGACTTCTGAGCGTACGCTGGCAGAGTAGTAGACAAACAGACGAGTGAGGGTAGTGTGCCTACCCGACCGTCTTCCTATGGGGACCCCGAAACGGAAGGAATGGACACCTACACCGTCCGTCCTACCCTCCTACACCCGCCCCTCCCACTCCGTCCAGTCAGGACCTTGACGTCCACTCTCTCTCAGGTCTTTTCCTTCGGAACTAGGTAAGGGGCACCAGCGGTTCCAGGATCGACTCCAGAAGTCTGGGGTCGAGACGCTCTGGGGCTACCGAGGGACACCGGGTACGTCTGACTCCCACGCCTCCTCACGGAATCGTACAGACGGGTTTTCGACCTTGGGGACGGTTGTAGGAGGTACTCGTCGTCTCACTCCCTTTCTGTAAAAAATTTTTTTGTCTGAAATAAAAATTTTCGTCAAAATCCAAGTGACATTTTTAATTCACCTTTCATGTCTCTAAAGGGAATATAGGGGGTGGGGGTGAAGGGAACACCCGAAGGGAACACTGAGTCGACCATTTTTTAGGCGGACGTTACACCCTCTGGACCCAAACTAGGGACCCAACCCTTCTAGGGGACCTCTTACCTATCCGACGGGTCAGGTCATAAGACCGGACCTTTTAAGATACCCGAGATATCAGGTACCCCAACGTTTCTCAGCCTGTGCTGACTCGTTGAAAGTCAAAGGGGTGGGGGTGTGTGCCTGTCAGAGGGGATAATACCTGGGAGGTGGTGGTTTCACCCTGTAAACAATTGTTACCTACTTGGATGTGCTTGCGTTGTAACAGTGGGGCTCAAGTCTCAATGTAATCCGAAGGGAGAACCACTACATGTAAGACACCCAGACCTGGTTACGCATTCCTGTCCATGCGTGGTAATCTCATAGTGTGTCTTATGAGAGCACGTACGCTCGATTCAGAGAAGTCAGCACAGGTCGAGACGCTGGGAAACCTGACGTCGGGCGGTCCGAGAAGAGACGGATATCCTACGAGGTCCGTTCTGATGACCTCACCCAACGGTACGGGAGGAGGCCCCGTAGAAGGGCTGGGTCCCTAGCTTGGGGTGCAGAGAATACAGAGAACGTGACCGGCTACCCAAGAAGTGGTGACTCGGTGGACCCTTCTTATGAGAGTCATGGCATTTTTGACAGACACGGGACGGACGAGTAGAGAGAGAGAGGGGAGTTAGGGACCGTTGGCGGCTAGGAGAATGACAGAGGTATCAGAACGGAAAAGGACGACGCCGACGATTCAGTGAAGCCAGCACAGGCTGAGACACGCTGGGGTACCTGACGTCGGGTAGTCCGAGGGGGCAGGGACCCTAAGAGGTCCGTTCTTGTGACCTCACCCAACGGTAAAGGAAGAGGTTACGTAATTTCACTTTTCGCTTTCCCTTCAGTGAGTCAGCGCAGGCTGAGAAGCGCTGGGGTGTCTACCGTCGGGTGGTCCGAGGGGGCAGGGACCCTGAGAGGTCCGTTCTTGTGACCTCACCCAACGGTAAAGGAAGAGGTTACGTAATTTCACTTTTCGCTTTCCCTTCAGCGAGTCAGCGCAGACTGAGAAGCGCTGGGGTACCTGACGTCGGGTGGTCCGAGGAGGCGGGTACCCTAAGAGGTCCGTTCTCGTGACCTCACCCCGCGGTAGCGGAAGAGGCTCTTACAGGATGTCCACCTCAGTATGGCGCACAACGGAAAAGTCTAACCGAAGGAAGTAAATGATTATTCGTAAAGTCGGACCTGCAAAGAAAAGTACTGACACTAAGTGGAACCCCTTGGCTACTCCCCGTCTCGCTCCCTTGATCCTCCATTCGACCCTCTCCACTCGCTACCTTCTACTTTCTACTGTCGACTCCGTCTCCACCTCGACCGTCCGCGACGACCTGGCGCCGACACGGTCACTGCGACCCGACGTGGCCCGACTCCCTCGTCCACGGAACAGGTCGACCGACGACCCCAGGGGTGGCACTGGACCCTGACGTCCCGTCCTCTGGAACCTGAGTCTAGGGTCGGAGAAGTGTCCGGATTGCTAGAAACAGGGAGGGTCCAGGTGGTGAAGGAACCCCTTTTACTCTTATTATTGTTATTATGGACGTAATAACACTTAGAGACCCGATTGGAAGTATTTCGCGGATGGGTCGCACGTCCTTCGTAGACATACATAGACAGCTTGCTTACTTACGCAGATAACGTACGGTCCGAGCCATGTCCCGTCTGTCAGTACCCAAACTTAGAGACGGGACGGTAAACTTTTGGAACCCGAGAACCCTTCAGCAAATCAGAGTCGCTCTGAGTCAAAGGAGTAGACATTGTACCCCTTTCACTAACACGGGTAAAAAGGCTTAATGGTGTTCCTGACCTACTCTATTTGTCACGGTCCGAGTCACTCCGGGAATATTCATTCACGACCAACAAGAATGTATTTTGTCTACGCACGTCGTGGACGACACACCGACGGAGATACAAGTCACGAGACACGACTCAACAGATTCACAAATACACATAAAACCTATAATTGGGGAATAGTCAGTATAGTAAACGTATATAAAAGAGGGTGAGACAAATCTAACAGAAAAAACAGAACAGCTACCAAAGGGAACGACATGTTTTTCGAAAATTCAAATTAATCCGGGGTAAACAAATAAAAACGAAAATAAAGAAAACGGAAGTCTCCGTCTCGGTTCTCTATGACGATACCTTGCATAATAGAATACGGGCACTCCGTTATGGTTGTATTTATCATTACATTGTGATTATACTTATCTTGAGCGACATGCCTACCCTTACGACTCCGAGTCTCTTCCCTGTGCCAAACGGGTTCTAGTGTCCACACAATCGACCCTAGACTTAGGACCTTCAAGTTAAGGTCTCAAGTACCGACCCGGCACCCACAATAAGACACACACACATGAGTCAGCACAGACTGAGAAACGCTGGCGACACCGGGTGGTCTGAGGAGACAGGTACCTCAAAGGGTCCGTTCTTATGACCTCACCGAACGGGAACGGAGGAGACCCCCTAGAAGGGTTGGGTCCTTAGCTTGGACGGAGAGAACGCAGAGGACGTGACTGTCCGTCCAAGAAATGGACCTTGTCCACCCCCACCCGTCTCGTAGTGTCGTTGGACTCCCGTAGAGTCCTTCCTCACTCTTCGAGTGCAGTGGACCAAGGTTCAGACTCGTAGATCGACCAAAAGGTCTCGACCTCTACCTCCATCCTTCATCCCACAGTCCACCTCTCCTGATACCTTCGGTTCCAGTCGACCACCCTCAGTGCACTCAGTCGGCCTTCCTCACGAACACACGGACCCTTCCCTGTCCTAAACCGACCTTTCCTTCCACCCCCGGTGTACCTTCGCCAGTGCTAAACGTCCCGCCAGGGTAGGTCCAGGTCGGGGGTGCAGACACAGACACGAAACCTCGAAGGGTTTTATAAGGACAGGGGAGGGGTAGGGGGTGACTAGTCCGGCCAAGGTCGGGGAGGGTGGAGAGTGGAGGACGCACGGAACGGGTATTGTTCAACTTTTTACGTCTCGACGGTCGATAAAGGCACGTCACGAAAAGGGACGGTGTGACAGGCATGTAGACAAGGAAGAAACTCGAGGTCCGACGGAGACACCCCCGTCGTCGTCTTCCTTCGAAAAGGGGAGACGAAAGGTCAACCACTTAGACTTTGGGTCTCAAGTAAAGATGAACATGAAGTCTTGAACTCGTAGTGGAGGAGGTCCTTCGGGAGGGACTAGAGGGGTGGAGGGGTCAAAGGAACGATAAACAAGAGTATCTTGGTTCAAAAAAGTGACGTCTCTTAACCAGAGTGAAGTGTGACCAACCACACTAAATCAATTGCAGAAAGGTGAGTCGACCTGACACTGGAGGTACTCCTGTCTCTGACTTAGACGAGCGACGGACTACGGTCTACGGATCCTCCACGGGATACTTACAACTCACTTGCTCACGCAAAACCAAGTACACTAGACACGCCCCTTCCGTCCACAGTCGCCTTACACCTTCTCCGAGTGAATAGGGACGAACCCTATACCTCTCAGGTCCTTCCGAGGGTCCTCCTCCCCTGTGGACTCGACTTCGGGTTCAACGTCAATCGTTCGACCTCACACGTACCTCCCCGCAGACCGTCTTCCGTGGTGCACCCGTTTGGCACCTCCACTCGGGTAGCGCACCGGAAACCCCTGGGTGTAGGTCCTCAGTCAACAAGGTCCGTCCTAAATGTCACAGACGTAGAACGAGAGTCGTAGGCCTCTCGGACGTCTCCCCGGGTCGGGTAGGTGGTGAGTGGGGGACTGGGGTCAGTAGGAACTCCCCCGGAGACACAGTGAGGGGAGAAGAGGGGTGAAAGGGGTGTACGACTCTCAATAAAAATTTTGGTGGAGCTTCCGGGAGGTCCGTAGGATTAAATCGCCAGGAGAGGTGACACTCAAAGAACGTCTCAATTCTCAGTCCGACGAACCCCCGGAAGTAGAGTCTTCGACTACGACGGAGTCGTAATCAGTGGGCGGACGTACCGGTCCGTGGTTGGGGGACTCTGGGGTCGACCCCACCCTTACGAGGAGCGACAGGAGGTTCCTCGTCCACCGTCGAGGCCCCCACAAATAAATCCGGAGGATACCCGGTGTCCGTGACGGGACCCACGACATTTGGCCCCCAGGGACAAACACCTGCCGAGAACTCGACTCTCCCGAAAGATGTAATGTTTCTCGACATTTTTGTTCTCTGAGTAAATCTGGTATCCACCGACTTTTCTCCAAACGGTCTAAATCGTTTACTTTTAAGTCTTGCGGGTTAAGTTAAACCTAAAGTCCCTTTCTAATTGCAAAATCATTTTTGTACGTGGTACATGAGAAATCCTGTATGAATACGATTTATATGTAAATAGGCTTTGAATATAAAGTGACCCGTCGGACACAAAATGCACCGTCGGAACAGGGTTTCGGACTTTGTAAACGACAGACTGAGTAATATCTTCTTCAAACAGTTGGGGTCTGAATGTGTTCTCGTTTGTGCTAGGTAGTTTTCCCGAATCCTGTGACGGACCTTGGGTCAAGGTATTCGTGACCTATGACCATAATCACAATTATATTAGTCTCACTAGTGGTTTATATATAGCTTGACGAACAGGTCAGTGACAGGATCCCCGAGTTCCAAATGAACTCGTCCATTTAGGTGTCTACACATCACTGCTAGTCCGGGACTCTTCAAGATTCCACGGTGTATGCTGTGAGACAAAATCCCGTCAAGACTCGAGACACGGACAAAACAGAAACCTTAGAGGGGTATCGGGACCTTCCACTACGTTTTGTAGTAGGGGTAAAGGGTCCACTCCTTTGACTCCGGATCCTAAGGGGGTCGATTGTCGTCTCGACCGCAAACTGGCGTCGGACCACCGAGGTTCGGGTACAAGAATGCAGTGATTTCACGGAGGGAAATGTGGCACCGTCGACACACGACCCAGGGTGAATTCCGGGGACGGACATAGAAGGTGTCGGGAATTGCTGTCAGGACGTATGACCCGGTTCACTAAGGGTGGTCCGCGAACCTCCGCCACCTGTGTCGTGTCGTTCCCCTCCGTCCCTCCTCCTCGTCCACTAGACTTCGGACCGTCCCGAGGTCCACCCGTCGCACTCTCATGGACCCACACCCGTCCACCGTCCACACTCCTCCTCTCTCCGTCCTACCGGACCCCCCCGGGGGGGTCCTCGGGGGGAAGGTCGACACGTCTGACCGGGCCTAAAGGGACGGAGGGAAGTCTCTACTTAGGAGGAAAATACGACAAATTTATAAACGTCCACCTCCCTCCAACCCCACTTCCTCCCGCCCCGTAAAAAGACTCACCAACGTCCCACTCCGGCCTCTTCGTCCCCGTCGACGAGGTCCGGACTGCACCCCCTCCCCACCCCGGTCTGGTGTCGGTCTCGTTCAACTCCAACGAGCGGGCTTGTCTCGACTTTCCCGGAGGATCAAGGACGTGCAAGCGACTCATTGATTGGGAGTACTTTTAGGTGGGGTCCGGTCCGTCACTTGGACTGGCAGTGACAATAGAGTTCTCAGTGACGACAAACATCTTAGGGATATACACGATCCGTGACACAGGTGCTAGAGTAAGTTCGGAGTGCAACCGGGACACTCCACCCCCACGATTCTGGGGGGTGTGTGTGGCAAAAGGTCTACCTCTTCGAACAGGTCACAGTCCGTCCGTCACTCACCGGTTCCCGAACCGGGGTCCAGTCACTGAGGTGGAGGGCTCGAGAATCGGAGAGAATGGACGGAGGGCTGTAGGATAGGAATCTGGACTCTTCGACCAAGGTTTTCCTCGTTCGAGGGGTAGCAACCTCCTTACGTTCGACTGCAACCTCCTGAGGACTCTTACCTTTACCTCTGCCTAACGTCGAAGGACTGGTGACACTGGAAACTCCAGGGGGGGCGGAGACCTCCCAGGGGTGTCACCAATTGTCTCAGTGTAGGCCCACTCGGTCCAGAAGACTGAGGATCAAGTTGCGGAGAAAGGTCGGGGTTCAACCCTCTGTGGCTCCTCGGGGCGGAGTGTCTAAAGAGTCGCGGACCGGGTGCTGACCCGTTCCGACCTCCGTCCCGAGGTCCTGTCCGACAGTCCGTCTGGACCCAAGTTCAGGACCGACACACTGGAAGTCCGTCCAGCATATTTGAGAGGTACGGAGTGAAGTAGGTAGAAATTTCATCCCCTATTATTACCAGATAACTTGAGGCCCTCAACCACTACCTGTCCCTCCGAACCGCACGACGCTAAGTACCACAGCGTTTCTCAGCCTGTACTGACTCGTTGACTTGACTTGACTTGACTAATTTAGTCTGAAAGATATGTCGAGTGGACCGTGAATCATCCATGACAATCATTTATAAGAGAAATATTGTTTTCGTCTTATTATTTTGTTTTCCTTTTATTGTTTTCGTAAACGAAGTGTTACCGGAGACCGAAGACGTCTCTCCCTGTTTCATAATAATCTTGTTTCCGGGACCCAGACAGGTCCGTGAGGGGATCCCCGAGTTCCAAAGGAACCCTCTCTACTTGTGACTTGTCCAAGTGTATCACTACTAGGTGTCTAGGTGTCTACACATCACTACTAGTCCGGGACCCAGACTTAGGACAGCGGAGAAGTACCGGGCCCAGTCTAATCGATTAAGACACACACACATAGTCAAAGGGGTAGATATATATTTTACCCTTATTGAACCCTTTACCGGAGGAATTCCAACACAAATGTTTTTGTCAGGGGTCTTGTATCGTTCGCGGGGGGGTTTTTCACTCTCATACGAAATCACGGTATTTCGAGGATGACACACAACCGGGTCCGACGGGGAAGTGGTCGTCACAGGGTAAATTAGGGGTCACGTCGGGACGTCCCACTGTCCAAGGTGAAGTGTCAACTCCTGCGACTTCACCGTCGTCCCCCCACTGGACTGGCACGGGTGTGTCCTGTGACCACCGACTCGGCCCCACCCTTGTGCCCAAACACGCCGAGGTCTTGTCGCGGTTGGTGTCGGTGTCGGAGGCACGGCGGTTCTGTCCCGTACTGAGGACCCGGGCCCGAACCCTTCAGTGTGACGTACGGTCCTACGGGGGACGGTGGGCGTGACAGAGGTGTGGTGGGGCACCAGGAAGACTCGACAGGGGAAGGTTTCACCTGGTGTGAGTTCTGGTACAGACCGTCGGACTCTCCTCCTTCCACCAATTCTCAAACTCTCCGAGAGACACCGACGGTCCGGGAGAAGGGGGCGGGTGTCACGACCAGCCAGGAGCCCCTACCAGAGGGGGTTGAGTACGTCCTCACCCGTCGTCGAAGAAAGAAGGGTGGCGTTCTGGTACGGGGGAAGACGTCTTAAGATTCACCGGAAGAACCCGTCCGAGGGTGCCGTAACGGAAAAGTAAAGGAGGGGCCGGAGGTCGACAGCCGGACGATAATTGAAGTCCCCTCTGTGAGATCGGGTGTCGACCCTCGGTCGCCTTCACCCCTCCCCAGAAATGAGTGGTCTTGGGGAGGAAGTCCGACTCTTGTGGAGCCACGACGCAAGAGGGGAGGTCGGGGGGACGGGACCTAGGTACGGGTCCCCAGGAGGGACGTCGGTCGAAGGACTGACACACTGGAGTTCCGGACTCAAAGTCCTAGGTGTCGACATTCGTTTGTCAGAAGAGACGAGACGTCTAAAACTTGAACTCTGTCCCGTACACACGTCAGTCCCACGGCTATCCTTCGTCTACCGAGGGGGTTTGGCTCCTGTAATTCTACTTAAATTATTTTCCGACAACTGATGCTGCTCCCTTCCTACGACTCTCTGGCGTCCTTCGTACGTCGTGAGACACTATAATTGTTCGGTGGTGACGGGGGTCGGACTGGTCCCACACTCTTTCCGTAAGGGTCTTCCTCGAACGACACACCCCTCCCAGGGACCTGTGTCGGCACTGACGGCGTAGAGGAGGAACTCCTAAACCCCTGTCAAGGGACAAAATATAGGAGGGGATGGGAAGGGATGAGAGAGAGTGGGAGGTAGAGGTAGAGGAATCGAGGAGACACGTCAGACTCGCACTTCTTCTAGCGAACCCCCAGAACTATAGGCGGGGCCCCAAAGACTAAGTCATCCAGGTCCCACTCCGGCTCGCAAACATAGACATTGGTCAAGAGTCGACCGTGACCACGGAGAGCCGGGGAGGACCTCGTCGAGACGGTCAGGGGTGACGTACACGGACCACGGAGAGAATCCCACACCGAGAATCCTGATTCCCGGGGAGGTCGGGTCCTGACAGACTGATGTAGGGGAGCCGAAAGGGATGGAACTCGAGTCATGGGTTCCCGACTAAGAGGACGGAAGACGGGTCTACTCAAGGGGACGCAAATATAGTAAACGTCGAACAGGGACCTCTAACGACAGGTCTGCACAACTACCCTCCAGTCACGATTCTACCTCCAGTCCTACGTCCTTCAAATGCCCCCGGACGAGAACCCCAGTCGAGGTCCCCTCTACTCCTCCTCGTCGCCCTTACCCACCTCCCTCTTCAACCCGGGGCTCGACCGGAGGCGCCTTCGGGGACCGTCGGGGGTGGTAGGGGCACCCCTTGACCCTCACGGGGACACTGGACAGGGCACACTCCCGTTCCTACGGCCTAGAAGTGTCGGTGTAGTAAGGGACATACCGTTGGGTGGGGACTGGAACCCTTCCTCGCTCTGAAACCTCCCCGATAGACACGTAGACTTCACTGGGACAAGACTCCCCGGTCGTCGAGAGGGTCGGAGGTCAGGAGTACCCTAGGTTCACCACGGAACACCGTCGACGGTGTAGTAGTCTTGGAAGAGTGCCGGGTGGGGAGAGGGGCGGGAGGAGAGAGACAGGGACTCCGGGTACCGGGGACGTGAGGTGTGAGAAGGAAGGAGAGGTCGGGGTTTGGTCTTTCGGGAGATCGATCGTGAGTTCACGTGTCTCGTTGGGGGGGGGTCAAAAAAGCGGGGGTCTCGTTTTGTGGACGGGTACCAAAACGGTGGTCGCCTGGAGACTTAGAAGTAAAACGAACCGGTCCGGGAGGACGTCGAGGTTCTTCATTTTCGTGGGGGGTGGTTCCGGGTTGGGGCGAACGTGAAGTAGCCATAATGGACGGTTCGCGGTACCCAGCCCTACGAGGTCCGGAAGACCTCTCTCTCCTTCTACCGTCTCCACACTCAAACAAGTCCGACTGTATCGTCCCATGGTGTGCTAACCGTCGAACTTGTCGTCCTTACGCAAAGGAGTGTGAAGACCGCCGACCTTCAGGTTCTAGTTCCATAACCGTCCTGCCCAAGGAAGACTCCCGGAGCGCCCTTCCCAGACACAGCCCACAGGGGGTGGCCGACGACTACTGTCAGACGAGGGACATATAAGTGCACGAGAAGGAGACACTGGCAGGCACAAGTTTAAAGGAGAAGCACATTCCTGGGGTCTACTATTGTCTAAGCCCGAGAGAGACTTACAGGACTAAAGGTGAATTAGTGAGACATTTCTAGAGTAGAGGTTTATGGCAGTGCAAGACTCCTTGACTCCTATCCTAAAGTTCTATGCATAAACCACCCCCGGGTCCCTCCCGGTGTCGACTCGGACATTATAATCCCCTCCACTGTCAAATCTCCTAACCCTTCTTCCACTGTACCTTTCCCTTCCCTTTCTCAAATTCCGTAGGACTCGTCCATAAACTCCAGTCTCCCCCTTTGGTGTCGGGACTCCCCGTCACGGTCCGAGTCCCGTGGAGGATCAACTACCGGCTTGGTCTTCAGTTTCGACTCCCTAAAAAGTGCACAGGAGTCCTTCGAGTCTCGAAGGAAAACACCTCCCTCGGCTACCCGGACCAGCAGAGACGTGAGTGGCACCGCCTCCTCCGTCGCCCGTCGTCCCAAGGGCGCAGTCTCGGGGAGGTCTCCCACTGGCCGTCTACCGGTGGAGGTTCCTTGTCCTCCCGCAGCCGTCCTCCCGACACTGGACGAATCTCCCGTCGGTCGGGAGAGAGGCCTTCCTCGACCCCGGACGGCACCGCACCCCGTCTGTCCGAAGCTGGTAGGGGCGGTGGGACGGGAAGGGGGCGTTCTCGACAGGACGACGATTTTCTTTGTGTGGTCCGGACGTCTCGGCTCGCAAGAACACGAGTCAGTCTCTCGACGTTTTTGTGCGGGGAGAACACACAAAGAGGAAACGAGAGTCGACAGGGGGTGTGTCATTAGACTGTGGTCTGCACACCCAAAAGGTGTGTCGTTAAGAGACTGTGATGGACTCACAGGATATCAATTGAGTCAAGACTGTGGTAGATGGGCCCCACCGTAGTCTAGGATGTCCAATTCCCGGGTCAGGGTATTATGACTGGGGGTAGGGGGCTAAAGTCCGTGACTAGTGTTTAAAGTCCGATAAGGAACATGAAGACCGTCTGACCGACATCTAGTCCCAAGGGTCGAGGATTGGGGTAGTATCACGTTCAAACCCAAAGTGACCTACTTAAAACCTCCTGGGACTTGACGGGAAACGTTTCCTCACACGAGGGAGGAGGTAGAGTCAAAGGAGGGGATGCGTTCCGCTCCCACAATGGTACGGCAAGAAGACGACTAGGTCTCTCCGCTCCGTCCATCCTCTCTCGAAACCTTCGTCACTATCTGCGTCCTTGATATTAAGACCGAGAAAGACAGGTGGACGAACGTTGGGAGGAAATGTGTGGTACGTCCGAGGGGAACCACCGGCACAAAGGGGCCGTTCCAATTAAAACCAAAAGAAAAACAAAACCAAAATAGACATACTGCCGAACAACATCTTCCTCGCGTCGGCGACCGTACTCCATTTGGACCTAGGCTCGGGACTTGGGCGAGGAGTGGTCGACACACTGGGCCCCGCCCAATGAGATGGAGAGACACGGAAACGAACGAGGTCCCTAGTCATGCGACAACGAGATACATGGGTGCTGACATCACTGACCTCTTAGGGGACCTGTCTCAGGCACCCCAGCGTTTCTCAGTCCGTGCCGACTCGTACAAAGCGTATCATTGTTCTTTCGAAAAAAAAAGGGGGGCTGATTTTATAAGATGGGTTCGTCTTTCAGTACTAGGAAGTTCAACAAGTAATCAGTTTGTGTTGAAATGACTCGTGGACGACACACGACCTCTGTGCCAACATTTAGTCCCTCTGTACCTCACGAATGGGAACACCCTAGGGGTCGAACCGTTCCCCCTGTCCGCGATTGTTTTAGCCGTATTTAGACTACCCACAATGTTTTCGTCGGTGGCATTCCTGGAGTCCGTTCCTCTAAATTGGCTTTGTCGACTACAAAGGCGGTCCTAGCCTTAATCGTCACTTCCTCCGGTTTCCGCTCGGAGATCCGTCCCGTCACGGACTCCTTTATGTCGATCGTCTACCTCCCCGACCTCCTCCGTTACCGTGGGGTGAGGTCATGAGAACGGACCTTTTAGGGTACCTGCCTCCTCGGACCACCCGACGCCAGGTACCACAGCGATTCTCAGCCTGTGTGGACTCACTGAAGTGAAAGTGAAAAGTGAAAGTACGTAACCTCTTCCTTTACCGTTGGGTGAGGTCACAAGAACGGACCTCTTAGGGTCCCTGTCCCCTCGGACCACTCGACGGCAAATACCCCAGTGCGTCTCAACCTGTCCTGACTTCGATGAATCGTCGTCGTCGTCGTCGACCTCCCCGACCTCGGTTCCACTCTTTGAGACCATGTCCAACCTTAAGGTCGAGACGAGGAAGGATCGGTACACCGGAACCCACCGGATCGAGTAGAAGGACTCGAACCAAAGGGGTAAACAATTGCCCTGGTCAAGGAGTCCGAACCAATCGATCCCAAGTCCGAAACTTTACGGCGACCGTCTCGGGCCGAACCTCGAACGACCCGGCCCTCCAACCCTCGACAAGTGTTCCGTCCACGACTGAACCAACACATTCCCGCCTCCACCGCATGGTCGAACCCACCCGTGACGGTGCACTAAAAGGTCTCTTGTGCCGACTCCTACGAAACTCAAGACAGAAGAAGAGGTCCTCCGTTGGTCTTCCTTCCCTTTCCTTCCCACGACCCTCGGACTGTGACGTGGGTCTAGACACGAACCTACCCGACCGGCCCTACTCAGACCCACCGGGAGCCCCGTCGGTCTTTCCCCCGGGTAACTACCCCCACCTAAGGTCTGAGGGTGCAGTTCGGGACGACTGCAAGTTAGACCCTGGTCCGAAACTATGGTAGAGAAGGGTGGAGGAGTTCCACCCTTTTGACTACTGGGTCTCCCCTCTTTGCAAAACGAATTTCATGATGTTACTGAGACCCGGGTTCTTAGGTCGTTTCGTCTTACCCGCAGGTCCGGTGGTCTCCCAGTGGAGGCACTCGTCTCCGTACTGACGTGAAAGTCACAGCACAGGGGACACGGACCGGGGAGTGCCCATGAGTCACTCGTAACTAGCTGACTCCCTACATCACACCTCTCGTGTGTCGGACCCCTGAGTCTGGGTAGAACTTTAGACAGAGGTGAGACCGGGTCCAGACGGAAAGACCCACTTAAAGATGTACAACGACTCGAGTCAAAGGGTTTTATTCTGGTGTCCAGGTCGACCATGTCCATGGACTCGTCCCTAAACTAGATGGCCTAGAGTCCCGACTATAAAGTATAACGTGGGGGGGTTAAAAAAAATATATATGAGTAAAGTAAGTAAGTAAGTAGGTGAGTCTTTTATAAACACCTCTGGATGATACATGGTCCGGGACAAGATCCGAGGCACCTATATCGCCACTTGTTCCGTCTGCCCGGGGAGAGGAGGTCCTTGAACATAAGACCTTCAACCTCTGTCTGTCACTCGTTTCTTTATCATGTCCTTCATGGGACTTCCTTGATATTGCCCTACCTTCTTCAACCTCCGCCCCACGGAATCCAATGCATCTACCCCTTCCTCTACTGCGAAGTACACGGTAGAGTTTTCTTCGGGTGAGACGTCTGTCGGACTTTTTCTTAAGTAGAGTCCCACTTCACACCCCCGTCGTCCTCGGTGCCCGGAGTCGGGACGTCTTTTGTGCCCCTTACGCTCCTCCTTTGTGTCAATGCCTTTGCAGGGTTCGTTGGGCTCTCGCGGCGAGCCCCCCCGCCCCTGTCGCGTCGGCGGACGCCACGGGCGAGGGGTCCATCTCACCCCAGAGTGGGAGGTCGCGGAGACGGAAGGTCCACTTCGTCTAGTACCTCCTCCGGCAGTGTGCGTTCAAACAGGTGCTCCTGTCGTCGGTGTAGTAGAGGAAGACGCCACTCAGCCACCGGGGCCCGCCGGAACTTTTCGCCGAAAGAGAGACACCCGACGGGGCCTCGGCACCGTCGAAAGAAACTCGTCTCCAGGGGTTTACAGTACGAAAGCGGTGAAGCATTGACGTTTCACAAAAAGTCTAAGGTTTCCCTGAGGTGATCCCTCAAAACTTTATCCCTTTTCTAATCTCTTCTCTAATCTTTACTGCAAACACGAGGCCCTCCTGAAGGACCACCGAGTCTCCCATTTCGCAGACGGGCGTCACGCCTTCTGGGCCCAAGTTAGGGACCCAGCCCTTCTAGGGGACCTCTTCCTTTGCCGTTGGGTGAGGTCGTAAGAACGGACCTTTTAGGGTACTTGTCCCCTTGGACCATCCGATGTCAGGTACCCCAGTGTTCCTCAGCCTGTGCTGACTCGCTGAAGTGTGCTTCCCCATTAGTGCCAGCTACGCCTCTCTACGTAGGGGAGGGCGTCCGAGGCAAGTGTCGCTGGGGTGGGGTCCGCTGGCCCCCCGAGCGGAGACTCCCTACCCGAGGCGCAGGAAAGGAATCGGTCCATCTCTCTGTCCTACCTACCCCTGAAATTCCTTAGTTCTTCGCACCTGTGAAGGACCCCCTAGCGAGGGTCGACCGAGTCGTTTCGTCCGTCCGGGCCCCGAGTCTCACACTGAGTCGGGAGAGGGAGAGGAACTTGGACACTCCGGGGACGACGGTCCACGAGTGACGTGGAAGTGTTACCGATCTCGGTGCCCGGGACGCACAGGGACTTCAGTCCTAAGTCGTGTATGTGTCCCACATACATATACACCCTCACAAAGAAGGAGGGGCTTCTGGAAAGTCGGAGTACTAACACCTCACAGAGAGGTGCTTCCTGTTCGATAGTACGGGGAGAGTGCCAGAACCGAGGTGCCTCCCCGGGTAGTCGAAGGCAGGTCCACCGACCCCTGTGACGGGTACCCGGGTGTCGGTAGACTCGTGTGTGGTGTTGGACCCTTTTGTGTCTACAGTCAAGACGAGAGACCGACGGGTCGAGACGAGTTTGGGGCAGAGACGGTGAGGAAACGACCCACTGGAACCCGTTCTAGAATAAAAAAATCCCCTATATAGAAATTCATGTATTTATATTTACTTTCACTTTCAACGAGCCAGCACACACTGAGAAACGGTGGGGTACCCGATACGTCAGGTGCCTCAAGAAAGAGGTCCGGTCCTATGGTCTCGTCCGTCGGAAAGGGAAGGGGTCCCCCAGAAGGGTTGGGTCCCTACCTTGGGTCCAGAGGGTGTAACGTCTGCCTAAGAAATGACCGACTCGGTGTTCCCTTCGGGGGGGGTTTTTTACATATATATATACATGTGTATGTATTTAATATATAAACCGGTGTGACGAAACGAACATCCTAGAATCAAGGGACTCGTCCCTAAAACTTGGACCCGGGTACTGTCACTTTCGTGACCAAGGACCTGGTGGTCCCTAAGGGGCTTTTTATAAAATACATACATTTTTATGTATATATGTGTACGGGTATATGTGTGTATACATATACCTTTATATATAGAGGTAGTGAAGTACCCTTTATCTACTCCTTTGTCACCTTTGTTACAGTCTGAAATAAAAAACCTCGAGGTTTTAGCGACGTCTACCATTAACGTCGGTACTTTAATTTTCTGCGAATGAGGAACCTTCCTTTCAATACTGGTTGGATCTACCGTATAATTTTTCGTCTTTGTAATGAAACGGTTGTTTCCAGGCAGATCAGTTCCGATACCAAAAAGGTTATCAGAACATACCTACACTCTCAGCCTGACACTTCTTTCGACTCGTGGCTTCTTAACTACGAAAACTTGACACCACAACCTCTTCTGAGAACTCTCAGGGAACCTGACGTTCCTCTAGGTTGGTCAGGTAAGATTTCCTTTAGTCAGGACCCACAAGTAACCTTCTTGACTACGACTTCGACTTTGAGGTCATGAAACCGGAGGAGTACACTTCTCAACTAAGTAACCTTTTCTGGGACTACGATCCTCCCTAACCCCCGTCCTCCTCTTCCCCTGTTGTCTCCTACTCTACCAACCTACCATAGTGGTTGAGCCACCTGTACTCAAACCCATTTGAGGCCCTCAACCACTACCTGTCCCTCCGGACCGTACGACACTGAGTACCCTAGTGTTTCTCAACCTGTGCTGACTCGTTGACGTGACTCGACTATATATTTATATCTATGTCTAGGGACCGAAAGAAAAAAGAGGACCTGTAACAATAAACGTTTTTTGAATTATACGTACAGACAAAGTCCCGAACGATCGTATGGATGGTTAATTTCTGAATCTTCTAGTTCTGGATCTTCTAAAATCGTTCACTATTTTTAGTATTATTAAGAGATTGAGGCTAATTTCAAGTCCCCACTCTCTTTGTACGACCGTAATTTGCTCCGCACTTCCGACAGGGACTCCAAAGGAAACAGGTAACAAGGAATACTCGGTAACAGTCTTTTTTTTACCTTGTTACAGATGGTTCGACTTGATCTGGTACTTAAATTAGTTACATTCGTTTACTTTTCAGGATCTATACATTCGTTTTAGCTTCGATAAAATTTCTAGTAGTGGGTCCTATAAAATTAAGCTACCCGTCTAATCCGTCATACACTTGTCAGAAAATTTCGGTTCAGTAACGACTGTCGTTGTCGTTCTTGTCCTGTTCGTTAGTGGGGTTTTGAAGAGTCGTAAAGAGGAATGCGTACCGTACCGGAACGGTCCGAGAATTGGGACGTGCACGACCATAGGAGGAGACACTTTGCTATCATTGATCTTGTGACCGGGGTACTCAAAGTGACGTCCCTAATCCCCTCCACTTGGAATTGTGACCAGACTGGGTCGTCCACGGGTCATTCTCATTCCTCATCGAGAATTATTCGAGTGTCAAAGGGTATCTGTACCTAATACGAGGATCACGTATGGTCTCACTCGAGGATCCGACGACACATTCTGTCTGTCAGTCTTCTATTTCCGACGACTCCCTGAAGGGACCACCAGGTCACCGACTCTACGGTGCGAGGGTTGCCTCCCGTGGGTCCTAGCTAGGCGCCAGTCCCTTGACCTAGGGAGTACGGTGTCGATTCGCAGGTGTGCAGCGTTGACTTCTAGGGCCATGTTGGTTTATTTATGTATAATTAAAAATTTAATTTTTTGCGATTCCGACGACTTTCATAGTCTATACATTCTATCTCCGGTAGTCTTACCGCACGTGTCCCGGACAAAGAATCTTCCCTTGTCACTCCCCGTCTTTCCCTTTCAATAAACGGACTCCAGTGTGTCGTTCAATCACCATCTTGGGTCCGATGTGGGACCCAGAGAACAAACTCCTCCCGACCTGTCTCGGAGGTCCCCTCTGTGTCTTTAACCCTCTAATACTGACTTTGGAGAGAAGTTTACCGGAACCACCTCCGTATCTACAACACTCGTGTGGAACCCGAGTCTGCACCCATACTTAGGGCCGAGGTAGTGAATAAACGACCCACCGGGACCGTTAAGTCAAGTGGAGACCCTCGGAGTCAAAGATGTAGACCTTTTGCCCCTACCAAAAGGAAAGACGGACCGGTACCGTCTCTAACTTACAATCGACAATGACTTCCGTGTCATTACTGTAGTCACACCAAGAAAACTTTATTTCGATCCGTCAGCGCGTCAGGGCTGAGCGGAGGGAGTCGCTCTCCTCATTATCGATTGGAAGTACTTCACGTGTGTGCACGGTCCGAGACTCGTTTCGTGAAAGGTACGTAAAAAGGGGTAGAATAGGACTGTCGTTGGAATACTCCAATGACAAGTATGATAGGGCAAAATGTCTACTCCTTTGACTCTGTACGCCTCCCCTTCACTAAGGGGAGTGGGGCAGTGTGTCGACCAATCACCGGTCCTCTTCTACACTTGTCTCCACGAGACTGGGTCCCGTCGTTCGCACCCAAGTGGTGGTTCGGGAGAACGAGGGAAAACTCCCCGACCTGCCACCTCTCCGCATGTTCGAAAAGTGATACTACGTTAGTATCACTACGATAGTACTTTAAACACTGAAACCCCCGGGGTCTGGAAGTTCCGTGGACACACACTGGTTCTTCCGGGTCTTGGTCCGACCCGTACCCCCCCCCAGTACCCGTCCCGGACGACTGGCGCCACAGGGACGTCGCCGGCACCTCCGGACGCAGGACGTGCCCGACGCCTCCGCCCGCCGACCGAAGGACGCGTCGTTGTTTTAGCGTCGAGAGAAGTACTTTCACCCGTTCTCGAAGGGCGGCCGGCTCCTCGACTCGGCGTTCCACGTCCTGGACCTCGTTGACTAACTCTCGCGCACTCACGACTCGCGCCACACCCGACCCCACGGGGTCACCCGTCGGCCACGAGGAGGGACCCGAGGCGTTCTCGGACACGGAGGGTCGTGGGAGAGGTGAGAGGTAAGACGAGGAGTTTCGACGGTCCCGGAAAGCACGGGGTCCCGGAAACGTGTGCGACATGGGAGGTGGGTCAAGTGTGGGGAGTGGAAGGCACCACCACGGGAACAGTAGGGGTCCCTACCGTTGCAGGAGATTGATCATCATTTAAGATTGGGAGCGGGGTAAAAGAGAAAACATAGTGAGACGAATAATAGAAGGGTTAACAATAATGGTGGATATTAAACAGTAAGTAAGTAAATGACAATTGGAATGACAATAGCCAGAGGGGGTGACCGGAGACTTAAGGAACTCCTATCCGTCGACGTGCACACGACGAGGGGTAAGCCAGTGGTCACAGACCCTGTCGTGGGTCGTGGGCCCTTTACGGGTCCTTTGCTAACAACTTACTCATTCACGGATGACTCGGTCCGGACACGGTTTACGTCCGGCTAGTTTCAAATTATATTGGTGTACCGGAGGTAGCCGTACCTAGACTACGAGATTGGTGCACCGGAGGTAGACGCACCTAGACTACGAGTGCCACTTCGCCGGTAAATATCCCCGTAACAGAATCACCGAGTACCGGACTTTTACGCATTTACTCACGGAGGGTGGTCTTGGTGGGGCTCAGGGACGTGTTGGTTCGGGGGTTGGACCTCGAACCAGTCCCCACCGCTTATCCAAAGTAGGGATCAACCACGACCACCGACACTCCACCTCTCGACACTCCACCTCTCGAGACCGACATTCCGGTCTCGAGTAACGAAAATGTTCTCGGGTCTCTGGTCGTCTCTTGACAGAACACCTTTCAAGACCTCGACACTCACCCGAAACACCCTTTCTCACGTACCTGACTAATCGGTGTACACAATACCCGTTCTCTTCCCTCTCTGTCTGTCCGTATGGTACTCAGACGGGAGCGACGACACTCACCGGCGAGGTGAAGTGACCCTCTCTTTACCGGGAAAGGAACGGGAAGTCTGAGACGGTCGGGTCCCGACGACCGGTCTTGACGTGCTACCCGTCGTGAGACCTGAACCGTAACGGTCAAGGGAAAGCCTTAGACTGAGAAGTCGGTGGACCAGAAATCAGGGAGACGATTTAAGGGTCCACAGACGACTATCGAAGAATTTCCCCACCTAAAGGTACCTGGAAGGTATTGTAACCCTCGTTCAAACATTACCTCTTTACTCTCTACAGGTAAGGTCCCCGGGTAAGTGAGTAAAAACGTTAGTCAGAAAATGCCTGAATAAATGGCTCGGGGGTATGTGTGGTCCGTGAGACGACCCGGGATCTCTATGTCCGCACTTTGTCCCGGTTTCGAACGGTTCACCATCTGAGAGCCACAAAATAAATTTTTCGTCAACTTAACGTATTAGGTACGGAAACTCCAGGGTAACACCTCCCCTTCTGTCTCTTCACTCGGTCTTCAATTCGACGTCTCTAGGTCCCTTGTGTCTCCTCCCCGGGGAGGGTCGAAGTCGACCGCGTACTCCCGAAGGACAGCCTCCCCCACGGGAGGGACTCTGGAGTTCTCACTCATCTCAAGTTGGTCTATTATCTCACCCCTCCCTTCGGTCTTTCTTCGTCGTCGAGTGTCTTTCAGGAGTCTACTTTCGAACCGTCGAAGTCCCTAGACGTCTCTAGAGACCGCCCTAGGACCCCAGTCTCCGTCCCTCACCTTTCCTCCACCGACCTCGCCACCTGTCCCCGTTCCAACACCTCGTGGGACGAACAGCACAATATTTCGAACGAAGAGGTCTCGTTACCACCTCGGAGGTTTTACTCCCTTCTTAGGTTCTGAGAAGAACCGGTCGTGAGGAAAGGTCGACCCTCTCTCTTTCATTCTCTGTCTCTCTAAAGTCATACTCTTAGACCGAGTGGGTAGTGGTCACATACTTTCCCAGCCAAAATGGGGCAGAAGTGTGAGCGACCCACAACAATAAAAAGGTTGAGAAAAGGGTCAGAGGTCCTCGTCACACCCGAGGACGACGACAAGATTAACGGCAATAAGGTAAAGAATCTCCTCAACCTGTGAAAGGATAAACGTATAACTAGGACAACCTAAAGGAGACAACACTCATAGACAAGAGAAACAAACGACCAGAGTTTCCGCTTTAGTCTAGGTCCCTGAGGTCCTCTTACACGCGTTCGACGGTTTTGACGGGTTGGACAGGGGTGAACGGTAGTTCGTGGACACCTAGGCGTGTCGGAACAAACTCTTCCAGGACCTGTTTTAACAAGTAATGGAACACCTTTTGTCGTCCACTCACCTTTTTTGTGTAAACCCACGTGAGACGAAGGTGGACGACCGCTAGAACCTTTAACGCGGGAGCGAGTGTCTCGACGAAAGAAAAACGGGAGAACTATATATGTGACCTAAACTTTCACTGATTATTCCTGGAAGACCAACAAACTGAGATTTGATTGGTTCGAATCTTGGAACCCTGCTGAACCCACGAATTATCGTTACGTCCTAGAAGTCTTAACCCCACCCCACATTCCTAGAACGTCAGAATTCTCTACACAGAAAAGGGCACTCAATTCGGGTGTCAGGTAAGTGACACACTGGGATCCCCTCAGTAAATCGAAGAGACACGGGGACGACACAGAAGACCACTTACCCCGTCCTACCCTTAGCGACGGTGAGACCTCTTCTCCGCTCTTTTCCTCAATCACTCATGTGTCGTAAAACCTTTCCGGATCCCCATAAAAAATGTAAAAGAGAGGATCGAGTCTAACCGGACCATATCTCCAAAATACCCCAGCGTGTCACAGCCTGTGCTGACTTCACTGAATCGTCGTCGTCGTCTCCAAAATATCACACTCAGGAGAACCGTACGTAAGTAGACACCTAGACAAATGAGTAGGTGATTTATTAATTACTCGTAAATGCTACGGTCCGTGGTTGGATCTACAACTCCTATGTGACCAGAACGGACAGTACAATTTCTTAAACCTATACTACTTCTCTCGTCACTCCTCGAGGACCGTCTAGATACTAGACTCTCAGGAGTGCCGGTCGTGAGGAAAGCAAACGGGCAAACGATCCTTTTATACACACTTGCACGTCTCGTTTCGCGAAGGGGAGTGCTTCGAGCGTAAATCGTCCCTCTTGTCCGGGTGTCATTAGCACGATTAGACACTACTCACAAGGTCCTGCCTACTACCCACCGCTAATCAAAGGAGACCCAGTAGTCCCTTTCACAGGACCTTCTACCCTGTCAGTTTGAAGTTAAACTTCCCGCACAATTGGTCGTCTTCAATGGGTCGTCTTCCCACACCCCTTCTCACAAGGGTCACCTCCCTTGTCGTCCGTGTTTCCGGGCCTCCGACCTCTCCTTGACTTTCTTTAAGTCCGAGGTCTCGAGGTCAATTGGAGAAGTGGAAGATCATTAAATATCGTGGACAGACGGGGGACGGAACGACGCCCAGCTCCCAGATACATCAATGACGGAAACCGTGTACTCGAACTCAAAAGGACGACTTTTGTAACCAGTGCAAATAAATCACCAAATAAGCTCATCGAATAAATAAATAAATAATCAAATAATCCCAAAGGTTCCACCGAATCTATCATTTCTTAGACGGACGTTCCGACCTCTGGGCTCAAGTTAGGGGTCTAGTCCTTCTAGGGGACCTCTTTCTTTACGGACGGGAGAGGTCATAAGGACGGACCCCCTAAGGTACCTGTCTCTCGGACCGCCCGGGGTCAGGTACTCCAGTGTTTCTCGACCTGTACCGACTCGTAGATTCTGTGTCTCATCGTTATGGTTACGTGACAAAGAAGTAATTTGTCAAACCTAAAATCTAGGCGTGCCTTAACTTTGTCATCATGTCTCTTAAGAACGGATGGGATTCACAATTGTAGCACGTATTGGTATCATGTTCAGAGTTTTGGTTCTTTAACGGTAACCGTATCATGCAATTGGTTTGAGTGAAAAAAAAAAAAACGATATATTAAGATACTTTGAAATTATGTACGGATCAAAGTATTTTGGGTTGTGGTGTGAGTCCGATGTCTTATGATATGGTTTCTTGGGTAGTGGGACTTCTCTGAGGGACCCCAACGGGAGATTCAGTGTAGAACGAGGGTAGATACGGACGCTAAAAATTCCGTAATAAAGGTCCAATACCAGTGTATTGACACGACTAAACCCTTTGTCTTCGACTCGACACCTGACCTTTCACAGAGATTCATAATCGAAGTCTAGACTGTGGTTTTACATATTTGAACTGCAACTCGTACAGGTCCCGTACAGTAAGACGGCGTCAGTCACAAGACCTATTGACTTCTAAAGAAACCCCACTATAATGTTAGTACAACGGCATAAATCACTCTTGGAGAGGACTACAGTCTTGAATTATGTACATCAACCTGTAAATAAGGAGGGTCGTCGGGACCCACCCACTCAAGACAGAAAGAAGGGCAAAATATCGATTCCTGTGACTTCGAGTCTCTCCCATCAGTGGACAGATCCCTGTGTGTCCCTCCCTCCTCGGTCCGACCCGAGGGTCAATCATACAGGTTGAGATCTAAGACCCGAGAGGTGGGGGACGACAACTTGCTCTTCTTCTCGACTTGACCGACTACATCGGATGTAGATGGACGACACACCGGAATCCGTTCAGTGAATGGAAGAGACCCGGACTCTAGGGAGTCCTCAGTTCTGTTCCAGGAAAGGTAAGACCTCAAGACAAAGATCTGACATACTTGAACGTTTCTTAAACTCCGGTCCTGTGTTGTTACGACCTACCGTAGTGCCTGAGCTACGTTCACTCAGAGTCACTTGAGGCCCTCTACCACTACCTGTCCCTCCGGACCGTACGACGCTAAGTACCCTAGCGTTTCTCAGCCTGTACTGACTCACTGACTAGACTAGACTAGACCACTGTTTCTGCCATTTATTAGGTAGACGTTATGTCCTCTGGGACCAAGTTTTTCTAGGGGACCTCTTCCCTTACTGAGGGGCGAGGTCATAAGAACGGACCTCTTAGGATACCTGTCTCCTCGGACTGTCAGGTACCCCAGGGTTTCTCAGCCTGTGTGTGTGTAATTGAGTTTGCTTGTTTTTGCCTTTGGTAAGTCGTGTTTGTGGCACGACTGTCGTAACGCAACAATAAACCTCTCAGCCTCCGGTCCTCCGTAAAGACTCGTACAGTCCGGTCGTAGTAGACGTGACCAATGGGTCTGCCCTTCCGGACAATCATGTCGAAAACCCCTGTGTGGTGTCGATTTTACACAAAATAACGGAGCTATTGTAATCTTCCCGTCTGCAGTAGACTCGGAGATTCACTGAAGGACAGACTCTACCTTTTACGTTCTCTTGGTCTGTCTAAGTCGGTCCGGAGTTGTCGGAAGATTTACTAACAACGACAATAATAGCAATTCCGAGAAGGTGTCGGAAACATAATCCGTCAATGTCGGTTCACGGCACGATTCACGGACTGTGGACAATAGCGAGAGCTTGCAGGAATCCGTCGGGTATTATAATAGTAATACGGGTAAAATGTCTACCCCGTCAACTCCGAGTCTCGTCATTGACCCACTGGTCTCCCTGTAACTTGGGTCAAACAGCCGAGAGTTGGTAGTCCGACATCAACCGACACGCGGGAGACGACCAGTGGTAGGTTGGGACGTACAGGAAAGGAGAGAACGATCATTCATAATGCTCTTCCTTCGAGAGGACTACCTGGGCCACCTACCGGGGTAGGAACGCAGAAACGACCCATTCACCGGGTCGGTCACGAGACTCGGAGTAGACTTAGAGCCAGAGCCGAGGTCCCCCGTAGAGGCGTCCCGGACAGAGCGGGGGAGGTCGGAGGGTGGAAGTTTTGACGAGGGACGGAGAGCGAAAGTCCGAGGGCACGACCAGGGACAAACCGTCCTCGGACCCCATGGGATCGACGACCTCCCCGCCCCACCCCTTGATTCACCAGGAAGACCACCCTTTTCCCTTCCTCCTGAGAGGCCCCGCTACCCGAGGGTCGGGGCAGACGAGGCGTCACCCCGGGACGCGGGACCTCATGTGGTTCTACTTCTGCAGGCTGGTGAAGACCTGCCTGGGGAGCCGGCTACTCGAGCAGGTCTCCGTGGCGTAGGTGTCGAGCGTGGACTCCGTCCTGAGCGGGTGGTTCGCGGGCCGGGAGACGCACTCACCCTCCCTGCCACCCCGAGGCCCCGCCCCCGTCAGGCCGACTCAAGACCTGACCCGTACCTCCATCCCTCGCCTGACCCCGGAACTTCCAGCGAAGTCCGGAGTGGGCGGTGGAGGCGAGTGCAACGGTCTAGGTCTTTTCCGTAAGCTCGTCGTCGTACCTGCTGGCCGGGAGGGAGAGACGGGCACTGATACACCTCAGGGACGTAGTCTTAAGGGCACGGTGGGACGAGATGCCGTTCTTGTTGCACGACCAGGTCGGCCACTCTCCGGGGTAGAACCCGGGTCCCGAAGGTGACGCCCAGACCGAGGTCCAATGTCTCCTCCCCTCAGGGACCCCGGGGTCCAACGAGTAGGTAGATAGGTAGGCAGGTGAGTGACTAGACGGACAAGTAAGTAGACGGTTATAGAGGTAGAGAGGCAGACAAGTGGGCGTCCTACCGTACAGGAAGGTAAGTTAGTGGGTAGGGAAGTAGACAGTCATAGGGTCGGTCGGTCGACCAGTCGAGAGAAGGTCGGAGACATAAGTGGGTAGGGAGACAAGTACGTAGGCAACTGGTAAAAAATCGGTAGACGGACATAAATATAGGTGGGTCGGTGGATAGGTAAGTAGGTAGGTAGATAGGTGGTAATGCAGGTACGCATTTAGGTAGGTAGGAAGATGGGCAGTAGTTGAGGTGGGTAGTTAGTAGGTAGGTGGGTAGAAATTGGAGGTAGACAGGTAGACAGGTAAACAAAAGGTCAGGTAGATGGGTGACGGACAGGTGGGGCGACAGAATAGATAGTAGGAGGGAACAGTAGTGAGTGAGGGAGTCAAGGGAGTAGACACGACTTGGACGAGACGTGCCCCACGAATCCTATAGTTCCCCTTGCAGAAGTGTCGGCAACAAATACCTCACGTCTATGACCACACGTACATCCTTCCTTCGTCGGAAGGATACATGTGTCGGTGAAAAGGTTAGTCTAGTGTCAGATAGTAGAAAAGCTTCTGTAAAATTTTTCGGGGGTATCAGACGCACACCTCATTTTTGGTAATGTGTCTTGGAGTAACTCCCCAGTTGTTATATTTGCAGACATTGACTCAGACGTGCTCTAACCCGTTCTTACTGATACAGTGTCAACATTCTATTGACGACTAATATTCTCCGTAGGGGTGAAGTCCACGTAATTTTACACTTTTTTGTTAACACGCGGAATCTTAGCTACTTTATGCCGTTCCTACGACGGAGGGCCCCAACGTTACACCAACTCTACTATGACTACCTCGTCTCGGTCCGAGCCGTGTGGGAATCACGAGTCATTTACAACCAACAGACAGAGGTGTACAAAAGCTCCACCCAGACGTCCCTCCTCCTGACGGTGAATGTACACTCAGAACCTCGAGGGGAAGTGGCGTGGGGTGAACCCTATTTCGTCTCGTTCACGCTTCGAGTCGTCTACTTAACCCTTCCGCCTCCTACCTCGACGACCCGCCCCTCGTACCTCGCCCATAGACCCCTCCCCGAAGACCCATTGTAGACACCCTACCCCGTACCTCGAGTCGACGCGAGAAAGAGGGACTTCTGACCGGTGTCACTGCCGTCTGTTTACGGAAGACAAAACCTTTTCCATAACAACTTTCCCGTCTCGAGGTAAGGAACAAGATTTCTGGTGGGGGGAAACGTAATCCCGGGACCCATCTCCCCCACCGAAAGTGTCGACCTGGGACATCTTGGTTTGGGTAGGACCACCAACCAACGTCTTCCGAAACAAAACGTGTCGGTGGACCTCCCTCCCAGTCCCAGAAGGGTCGCCTGTACCGGAACCTCCCTTACTCGGTCGGAGCACACACACAGAGACCAACACACGGGCGCTCAGGGTATCCGGTCCCGAACACAGGTGACACCGAGACCGTGGTGCTGGTCCGGACTCAGGAGGAAAGAGACGTCTCTCTACTGTACCTCCGACACGGCCCAATGGACAGGGACGTGGTCTGCCGACTACAGTACTGGAACTTCACCTGCGGGTTGGTCGACTACTTGCCCAGACACCCCCTGGACCTGATACTCTTCTCCATTCAGGGAGGGAAGGGGAATTGTGCCCCTGCTAACGCGGGACAGGGAACACGGGGCGGGGACCGGGACTAGACAGGCCAACAATACCCGTACACCGGGTCGGAGGGACGTCGACACCGGAGTACTCATTAAGTACCCTAGACTCTTGGTTGACCTTCTCAGAATCCCCTACCCTTAATCCGTCACGGAACTCGTTTGTGGTGTCCCTCTCTCTTTATGAGTGTTTCTAGAACATTTGGGTCTTTACCGTTATGAGGGACCAGAGGTCGGGGCAATGGGTAGTGGGTTACGTTTTTTCCTTCGACCTCCACAACCAACACTCGTAGAGCAGGTCCCGAAGACCTACGGGACACTCAATATTCCGGGTTGTTTCCGGAACCTCAGTACGAGGACTCTGTGGACCACCGGCTCCTAAGATAATAATAACGTGTACAAGAACTGAAGGAGTTTTGAAAACGAATACCCCTTAAAGATTGTATTTCCCGAAGGGACTATCGAGTCGGCCACTTCTTAGGCGGACGTTACGCCCTGTGGACCCAAGCTAGGGACCCAACCCTTCTAGGGGACCTCTTCCCTTTCCGATGGGTGAGGTCATAAGACTGGACCTCTTAAGGTACCTGATACCCCAGTGTTTCTCAGGATGTACTGGCTCGCTGAAAAGTGAAAAAGTGAAAGATTGTATTTTCATCTTTCTTGAGTTCATGGGTACTGTGTCGGGATTGTTGGAAGGGGAGTGGGAGGAGACGGGACGCATGACAGGACGTCATCGTTTGTCTGCAGTATCCTAATATCCTAAAATAGATCTTCAAGTATATGTATGAACATTTGTATTTACATTTATATACATACACATATATGTATACACACAAATACATGTATACATACATACGTACACACACACACATATATATATATCTTATTCCTGAAAGAAGGTCCCGGCATTTGTGTCGTGTCAATGACACACTACAATTCGGAGTCACGCTAATGGCGGTCCGAAACCACACTAATTATAGTAAGAGATTCGACTAGTGAAGGACTCGTCTCCAATGGTAGACAGGAGTCTCTCCCAGTAACCCTCCATGTCAGTCAGGAGTCGACCCGGTCTAGTAAGTTGAGGTCGGTCGGTGGACTCAAAGACTACCTCTTTAGGAGATCCTCGGTCCTTTGTGAGAACGGGAACTTGGAATAGAGTGGAATAAGTAGACTTTGGAGTTATAGTCTGGAAGATACTGGAGGGTCGACTCAAGTCTAACGTGCCTCGGGACTTAGAGGAAGAATCTCGTAAATGTTTAACATTATTTAGACAGGGATGAACATAAGACTGACAGGGTGGGAAACCTAGAGTCAAGATACTTCCGTTCCTTAGACAGAACGAGTGTAGAAGAGAGGTCGCAGACGACCACTGTCTTTTGGTTTGAGTTCGACGGACTTCGTAATCGAGTTTATTTGCTCTTTTTAGGTCCCCACCACCGAAGTCCGCACCGACCTAGGTCCCTGAGTTCGCTCCTCAGGGACTGGAGAAAGGCAGAGAACCGAGATGAAGGGACTGACAACTGAGACAAGTGTCTGCCCGAGAAGAACGTGTCCCGGGAGAGATAGAGGTCTGAAGACAGACGGAATGGCGATGAGAGGTTCGTCTTTCTTCGGGAAGAAGGGGTCTCTCAAGAGTGTATCTAGATTATTAACTCAGAGTGACCAAGACGAACCCAGTCCCAGGCCTTGTCACAGTAAACTGCCAGTCGGTTCGGTCCCAGTCCCCGGGTAAGGACCTCAGGACTTCCCCCTCCCATCCTCTCCAGTCGGAGTCGGTGTACCTGACCCCAATTTCTTTACACACACATCCCCCTCGCAACCTTTTGACCCTATGACCTCGGTCTTCTTCCCCTCTATCTCAGACCCTTCGGACCCCTGTACCCACAACCCCCGATCCACCAGGACCACTCCTCCCACCTCCTCGGACGTCCACCCCGAAGGGGTACTGCTCACCCTGTCCGTAGGGCGTTCGGACCGGGAGGACGGGGAACGTCGCAGATGACCCTGATGCGGTACTGGTAGGCGGACCTCCTCTAACAGATGGACGTGACGGTGGTCGTTCCATCCCGGGCGCCCATCTGTGCCCCGAAGAAGGGGTGGGGGAAGAGTGGAGACGTCGGAGTCTGCTCGCTGGAGTGGAGAGACTCGGTTACCCTATCATTGTCATAGACGAGTGCCCTAACAACACTCCCAGTTCACTGTAAACAATTCCCGAGTCGCAGTTTCGGCACACAGTCCGCGCCAGGAGTGATAAGTACACGGACGACAAATTAACAACGATGTCGGGTCACGATCCCCGTGGCAACAAGGGTACAATCTCGGCTCCTTCGTCGTACCGTGTGTCTGTCGGAAAGATTCGAGGGGTCAGACCAGGGTTTAGGTCCGGAAACAGGGAGGTTCTAGTCACAAGACTTTTAGCTTCTAAATATTGACCTCAAATATCGCGTTTCTTCCATATAAGACTTATTCGGTTTCCGGTAGGACGAAATCTTTCGTTCCTTAGACGCGAAGTGGTTCCGTGTCTTCTGTCACCAAAGTCGGATAAATTACTTTGTGGACCCAAGTTTAGGCCCGAGACGATGAGTGGTCGACACACTGGAACCCGTTCACTGTATTGGAGAGACCCGGAGTCAAAATAGTAAACGTTTTGTCCGTTATTATCTATACGGAGTGTCCCGACAAAACTCATAATGTTATTCTGTCACGGAAATTACACGACACATACATATATCATTCACGAATTCCGTACATTGCGTACGATCGTTCTCAGTCAATACGGGACGTCTCCCTAGATAGACTGCCGGAGGTATGTCTCTATCCGGTCCAGTTGGACAACCCCCACGAACTCCCCCCGTAGTAGAAGGAAACAGTCCACCGACGTCCCTCCGGTGGGTGGAAGTAGAACCGGAACCGGAACCGGAGAGTAAGAGGTCAGCTACCGGTACCGCCCATCCTACTCCCTCTGAGTCTCCTCCACTTTTGACGGGGCTGGAAGACGGGCCCGGAAAGGGTCTCGGAGCCTCGTCCTGGGGCCCAGACCGACCCTTGCAGAGCCCCCCTCCCCCGTAGGGGTGCGGAGTAGCACTGAAGGACGGCCCAGAGGAGACCGACCCAGCGCCGCCGTCACCTGTCGCCGCCCTGCCACCACGACCAGTCGGTCCTGCCCTAGGTCTCCGGCGGGAAGGCGAAGGGGTTCCCTCCAGTGGAGGACGTCGAGGAGAGCACGGACCTCTTGCCCGACGAGGGGGTGCCCGTCGACCTGGGCGGCGAGACCAGAGTCGCCCCCTTCCACTCACTAGCACCCCCGGGTCCCTCCGTCCCGACCCCCAATCGACACCCCTCACCGGGAAGAACGGAAGTCCGGGAACATACAGACGCACCCGAGCCCGTGCGGGGTGTCCCTGGGGACCCGACACGCCCAACGCCCTGCCCACACAGGGTCCCGGTCTGCAACCCCACACGAGAAAGTCCCGTTTCATAAGGGGTTTGACGCGTTCGCTTCGGGGGTCCCAAGTAGACTCAGGTGCAGAAGTCTGTTCCTTCTGCTGCTCCGGTGCCTAATGCACAAGTCCTAGTAGATAGGACCGTACGTCAGACTTGAGCCATTCGACGGGACCGGGAACCGGGTCCCTTAGTTAGACAAATCGACCAGGACTTTAACTGAAGTCGACGCACCCTGTTCTCCGGTTCTCTACACTTAAGACCCCAATCATCCCCCTGAACCTTAGTCCTTTAACCCCATAGCCGTCGGATCTAAAAGGGGGTTTACTTACTGGTGAGAGATGAACCGATTGAATCCACAGGGACCCACACTCCACCGTACCCCATCGTCGACACTGTACTCGAGACCTTAGGACCAACTTGAACCCGTTTAGGGTAGTGGGGAGACACGGAACCAAAGGAGCAGACATTTTACCCCTACAAGTATCGTGGATAAAGTGTCCTGAGAGTGCTCCTAGTTTACTCTATTTCATGAACCGTGTCTTTCTTGTGAGTTTACGATAATACACAAACAATGACAATAAAAAAAAATGAAGTTGTCTAACAACATTCCTAAGTCACTCTATTATTCGACCAGCAGCATCTCGGGTATCTTACTCCGGAGCGTATGACATCCGGGAGTCCATCAACAGTTCTGTCGTCTCCCCCACTAAGGGACCGGCAGGTCACCAATCCTGAGACGAAAAAGAGACGGTTCCCTCGCCCGAGTTAGGGACCAACCCCTTGATTCTAGGTCGTTCAGTACGTCGTGTTGGTTTTTTTATTTATTTTCTGTCGTCTCCCCTTCCAGTTGGGGTCTGTGACCCTGTGCTCCAATATTGCACACAGGACGACAAACGTACCACGGACGATACTTCGTCTACGAATCACTTACCTTTGACGCCAATGATGTTTCTAGTAGTTAAGGTCTCCCGACACCGCCGCTAATTTACTCAATTATAAACTTTTTAAGAGTCTTCCTTCGGACCGTAAACAATCCGGGACATACGTACAGACAATTTGTCCACTCATTATTCAATGTCGAACAAAGACATTTGGAGTAAAATAGATTGGGAGACACCGGGACAACAAGGGTAGATTACCTATTACCGAGGCTCTAAGGGAAACAAATTCACTGGTGTCGCCCCGCCACTCCTGCAAAAATTTCGTCTGCAGGAGGGACCGCTCCAACCTGAGTGGCACGGTCCGGAGACCTACGAAAGCGAGCGTGGGTCGCGACAGTCTCGACCCCACACCCCGTCCGAACCACCATTCCGGAACCCAATCGGACACAGAGATACACACAAGGAATACCGGGCAATCTTCGTTTCGGAGTGTAAGACACAGTAATTCTCGGTATCTCGTAGGACTGCACATAGGGATGTAGACAAGGGCGGGTCCTGGTTCCAGACCTCGACGGGGTCGGAGAGACACCATGGTGCAAGGGGGTCTCTCGACTAAGTAGGCTCCCCGGTCCACGGGACGCCGACGGAAGGGACCGTCGAGCGAGATGCCCCTGGGTAGGTTGTTTACTAAACATCCGAGAACGACCCTCGGTCCGACCCACGAGTTACAGAGAGGAGAAACCCCTTGTAGGTGCAATCGGACAGCACCGGGACACACACGGTCCCCTTGTCTACGATCGACGCGGGTGAGTGTGGGAGACACACACGTCGAGGTGACGGTAGACGGTCGGAATCACAGAGGAACGGATTCCCAAAGAGGTCGGTGGTCCCAAGGAAGACAGGCACCCACCCCACCTGATGTTAGTCACGGAGGGACCTCGTCAGTCGTTGACCTTCCTCGACACATATTTACGCGGTCGAGGGAGTGGGGAGCTCCCTCTGGTAAGACTTTGCACACAAGACGAGCACAGACTCTCTGGGGAGTGCTCTAGTTCACGGTCAACAGGTATTGCCGTTGCATGTACCACTGATTGAGCGGTGAGAGGAGTGGGAAGAGGAGGACCCAGGGAAATAGAGAGGGATGGACACGAAGAACCTTCGTGGAGGGTTGAACGTGGATTTAGGCACAGACGGAACAGTGGTTCAGTCACACAAATTTTTTCTCAAAGAGTTAGAATCGTGATGACGGTAAAGCCTACCTTATTAAGAAACGTCACCCCCGACAGGATACGGGACATCCTACATATAATTTTTGGTTTGTAGTAAAACGGTTGTTTTCAGACATACCAGTTCCGATACCGGGAAGGTCGTCAGTGCACGTTTACACTCTCGACATGGTATTTCTTCCGACTCGTGACTTCTTGACTATGAAAACTTGACACCACGATCTTTTCTGAGAACTCTCAGGGAACTTGTCGTTCCTCTAGTTTGGTCAGTTAGAATTTCCTTTAGTTGGGAATTATGAGTAACCTTCCTGACTACTACTTCGAGGTTATGGAACCGGTGGACTACGTTTCTCGGTTGTGTAACCTTTTCTGGGACTACGACCCTTTCTAACTTCCGTTCTCCTCTTCCCCCGTCGTCTCCTACTCTACCAACCTACCGTAGTGGCTGAGTTACCTTTACTTGAACCCGTTTGAAGCCCTCTACCACTCCCAGTCCCTCTGGACCTCACGACGTCAGGTATCCCAGTGTCTCAGCCTGTGCTGAACCACTACCTTGTTGTTCTTTTTAAGAAACACCACTCCCGACAGGAAACGTGACATCCTAAGACTCGTCGAAGGGGCCAGAGGCGAGTGACCTACGGTTCATCACTTAGGCAGGGGTGGTGGTCGTGGTGTGACACCGTCGGTCTTTACAGACGTGCGTAACGGTTCACAGGGAACCTTCCGGTCGTCGTGGGGTCAACTCTGGACGACCAGATCCCGTTCCTGCCAAATCCCTTAGTTGTCGGTTGTCCTCTTGTCGACTCTCCCATACTTATCCTAGAGTCCCAGACTAGGAGACCCAACCTTAGGGTCGAAGTGATGAATAATCGACCCACCAGAATCCGTACGACGAATTTGAATGACACGGAGTCAGAAGGTTAGACATTTTCCCCTATTACCATCCTGAACTCGAGTCTTTGACTATCGACAACAATCACCCTTCTCTTCCCTGAAATCGGTTTTGCTGTCCAATAGGGTCACTGCTGGACCACTCCGAAACCCACTCATTCGACAGAACAACAAGACTCGGAGACAAAAGAGAGTACGTTTTATCCTCTACTTTGTGTAGGGAATGTCATCCCCAGGGGTGGGAGACCCTAGGTCACGGACTACCAGACTCCACCTCGACTACGTTATTATTATCTTTATTTTAGGTGTTATTTACAGTACGTGGACTTAGTACGGGTTCGGTAGGTGGGGTTGGGGTCAGGTACCTTTTCAACAGAAGGGGTTTAGGTCAGAGACCTCGACTTTTCCAACCTCTGGTGACGGAATGTCCGAGTAATCCTTACTCCGTCAAGGGACTTATCATACCGTGGGTCGTGTATCATCCGTGAAAGATCTACAGTCGTAAGAAAGAAGGAGACTAGTTTGTGTTCGGTTCCCATGACACACCTCGTCCTGTCCCCTTTCCGAGTTCGGGCCCCCTTGACCAAGGAGACGGAAAAGTCGCAGGACAAGGTGGCGGGCGTCTGGAAGGTAAAGTAACCACAAAAATAAAAACAGAGAATTCAACGAAGGTCGGGGGACCCGCCGTGAGGGGCGTAGAGGCGCCCGGGACGGACCTGCCACCAAGGACGTCCGGCCAGGTACAATCACCACCGGTCCCCGTCGGCCACCCGCGTTCGGTCTGCCCTGTGCTGGGAGGGGTACAGTGCGGACTTCGGCGTCAGGGAGTCATTACAGGCCCGAGGGGAGGGCGGACCCTGACCCGCGGCCGGTGGAGACGGTACAACAGTAAACTCAGGACCAGGGGTCCCCCTCTACCTCCGTCCCTTCTAACTACGGAACGTGACACCACGGAAACACGATGTTTTACGTCGAACCCCACAACACCCGAGTCGTCGTCTCCCCGGGTGACTACTACAGACGTCCCACGCTCTCCGACCTCGACCCCCCTACGAACGGTATGGACCCGTCTAGAGGACCAGCCACGAAGGGCCTCCAACTGACTCTTGACTACAAAAGTTCTTACAAAAGTATTTTACAAAAGTTCTTGTAAAATATCCCCGACTGACCAGAAAGAACCGGTCAAGTAACCACTCAGACGATGTTTCGGTGAAAACTACCGGGGGTCTTGGAGTAAGACAATCGCCGAAAGACAAGACAGGCACCCACGCCGTCTACGACAGTTGTGCCTCGACACTACTGACCACCCCGGCCCAGGTGTCGAGGAGTAGAGGAATCTCGGGTTCCCCCGGTCCATAATGGTCGGTAAGAACTCTTCCGTGACGAGTAATCCGTTTACACATGGGGAGAATTCAAGGATTTCGTCCCGAGCCGTTTGATTCCGGTTTTCGGCTTAGGAGACATAGCGAGTACTTGATTCTAACCATAACTGCAAAAATTTATTGACTTTTTTTTTTTCTTCTTATAAAACACTGTACACTTTTACCATACTTTAAGTGTAATATTACAGGTACTTACTTTAAAATAATCTTGTATTGGGTATGAGTAAACAAACGTTAAAAAAACCGATTAAAACAAGATACTGTCGTCTCATCTTACCAATACTATCACTGGGTTACAGAACGTCTGGGCGTTTATAACAGATGGACCGGGAAATATCCTCTATCGGTCGTTCAGGACAGGATCTCTTTTATTGAAAGAACGTGGTTCTCCGGTCCTTTAATTGGTATCTTTGCCATTACGGACCCCGTGGGTATACAGACAAGACGTCGCAACGTTTACGGCACCGAAGGCACCTCGGCCCTTTCTTTTGTTATACCCTTTGTTACTTACCATATAGGAACCCTCGTTGACTAGTCCTTGGTGGTCACAGGTTCTCAATCCTCTGGTAAACACGGGGAACCGAGAGTCTGTACCGACGATGGAGTCTTGAAAAACTTTCTGTCTGAGCTCCCGACATAGCGGTCCTCTGAAATTAAGTCATCCAGTCCGTATACCCACCCTATGTCCGTATACCGAAAATTTGTTCGTGGGGTGTACCAAGACCCCCTCAACGGAGACAAACTCCGAGAGAACCATCTCGTCGGTATCCTCGTCCTGGTACCTGTCACGTCCGTAGAAGTAGTCACCCCTGAGGAGACCCAGGGGAACGATGACTCACAGGACGGAGGGGACGACTCAGTCCGAGGGAGTGTAGAGTGGTGGTCCCGAGGGGTACTCTGGATGGAGACCCCTGAACTCCGGTACCCAGGAGGGGTCCTAAGGGGTCGTCCGAGGGGAAGGAAGGACGGTCGGAGGTCACTCCTGTTGATTTACTGTTGTACCACACCCAACCGGACGACGAGACGCTAGCCTGGACAGATGAACCGAGACCAGAGAAAGACAGAGAAGTTGACGGTAGTCGAGAAGGGTAGTGGAGCCCCTGGGCTTTAGCACCACCACCGAAAGTAACCGAACCTACCCGAGTTCCTGGACCCAGTCTGTCACCAACTCCAGCGACAAAGGACGACCCTGTAAGTCCCAGAAAGGGGACAGGGACACGACCACACCCCCACTCGACGAACGAAACCCCCCTTCAAAAACACAGGGAGCCTTCGAAATGGCCCCGAGAAGGAGACGGGAAAGATGGTGGTGTCAAGGGGTCCTGGATTACCTACAGAGACACTCGTTGGACGGTAGGGACACCGTTGGGTCGGGGGCCGTCGGGACAAGGAGGACAAGCGTCTCACCGAGTCGACTACCACCGAGTTGGTTGCCGACGTTGGTACTCTCCATACTCCCCGAACCCGACACCTGCCTTCTTTGCGTTCGTGACTGACCCCCACACGTCCGTGGGCGAAGAACAGGACGCGACCTAAGTCCCCTCAATTGAATCCGATATCTTCGTAGGTCCCGAAGGGACCATCGAGTCGCCACTTGTCGGGTGGCCAGTTACGTCCTCTACACCCAAGCTAGGGACCCGCCCACTCTAGGGGACCTCTTCCTTTACCGTTGGGTGAGGTCATAAGGACGGACCCTTTAGGGTGCCTGTCTCCTCGGACCGCCCCGATGTCAGATACCCCAGCGTCTCAGTCTGTACTGACTCGTTGATTCGTTACTGTTGTCCTTGTATTTTAGTGAGTCTAGAGCCAATTTAGGATCGGAACACTTCAGGATCGAAGGAATATATATAGTCAGTCCTAGTTGTTCCACGACAGCGACATTGTTTGTCAGGATTTTAGAGTCACTAAATAATGTTGTTTTTTCATGAATAGTACGTACGACTCACAGATGGTACGTAGTCGTCCCCAGAAACGAAAAAGATACAAGTGCCGGGACCGTCTACCTCAGTGGTGGTAGAACTTATAACGTTTAGGGTCACTGATTCCCTTTACGAAAGATATAAGTCGACAGAATTCCTGTTTAGTTTATTACCAAATTTTCACCGGTCGAGCACATGGTCCGTGTACCACTATAAGTCATTTACTGTGAAGAATTTAAACAACGTGTTTCAATTTAGGAACTAGAGAGAGGAACAGACGTCTGGAGACAGCAGAGTCCTGATGAGTCGGGTAAGTACTCTGACCAGTATAAAGGGTGACTGGGTCGGACCGGACCGGCCCCTCTCACCTTAGGAAAAAAGGAACGACCCGGAAACAGGGTCGCGTACCGAGTAAGAAGTCGGCATCCTTATATTCACCCCCGGTTATAGTTTAGACACTTCGGTGTCTTGAGGACCGAGAGTCACACACCAGACACCTGGTCGTCGTAGTAGTGGACTCGTCTAAGAGACGGGGAGTGGGGTCTTGACGACTTCGACTTAGACGTAAATTGTGTAGTGGATCCCAGGGTTCTGCCGCACACACGAAAATTCGAACTCTTCGTGACTTTACTGATCTCTAGGAGTGTAAAATTATAGGTACTCTTAGTGGAACCCCTAGTGTCTGACGAAGGAGCTGGTGAAGGACCTCTAGGATCCTTAGGTGTACGACCTCTTTGGGGTTCACTAAGACACTGACTACCAGGTGCCTGGTAACTGTTTACGACAAGATTGGGTCATGGGGAGGAGTGTCGTAGACGAAGGTGTCGACGTCACTACCCCTTGAGCGGTGGAATGTCTATAGGTCCCGGTGAGATCCCCCGTCGCTAGCCATACTACGACGGGAAGACATTGGACTCCTACGGACTCGGAGTGGTCGGACTCCCGTGTTTCTCCCACTGAACTTACGAATTACGGAGGTGTACGTACGGACCTCCTGAAGTCGGTACTGAGGAAGGGTCAGAGGGACCCGAAAATTACCCACACTGCAAGAAGATGAGACAAGAGAGGTTCTTACATGGTGTGAGGGAAGTCGTCAGGGCAAAGGGGTAGTCAAGACTCCGGTATAAGGAGAGAGGAGAAAGTGGGTTTTGTCGGGGGACGGGAGTTTAAGGACACGTTCTTATTAGAGACTCCGTAATGGACGAAACGTTAATCCGTCTGAGACTTAGGGTCTGACCGAGGAGAACCCAAGTCGACCTAGTGAAATCTTCAGTCTTGTAAAAGACGACCACTACCTTTGGGTGAAGGTTGACCTCGTTTACTTTTTCTTTTGCATGACTATCTTGACTCTGTAGGTCGTCGTACCCCCGAAGTCCGTACCGACCTAGGTCTACGAGGTGTGTCCTTACACAAAGAACTCGAGAGCCGAGACGAATAGAGATCCTGCCAAAGTAAGAGTCCGTCCGGGAAGGATACGTCGTCCTTTTTACCTGGGATCGTCGACGACGGGACATAGGGTGACCGAATCCTTGGGTTCATTTCTTCTCACAGTAAAAAGATCATCAAGTTGTTTTTAGGGTCCCAACTAAGAGTGACCGGGTCCAACTTAGTACACTGGAGGGGAGACTGGGTTAGTGACACTGAGGTTCGACTCAGTACATGTACCCATCTTAGTCGAGGTGGGTTTCGCATTCTTGTCTTAACTCCTTCTCCTTCGAAGGTTCTTCTTCCCCGTCACTACGATGCGTCCACCTTTGTTGTCAAGGGGACCAGAGAGACTGACCGACGAAAAATAGACGAGGGGTCTCTATTGCTCAATACGAGGACAGGTCGTTCGGGCCCGGTACATACCTAGACATGATTCACAGAAGGAAAACGAGGTAGGCGTCCCGGGGGAACTTCGAAGAGACACTGTTATACTTCATGGTCTAGGAAAGGTCTCGGAAGATACCTACACGCATAACCGGAATAAACGACAAAAACAGAGGTCCCTCGTAAATAAGTCACGGATGACGTATAGTCGTCATAGGCCCTTTACTCGGACCGAGACGCGGAGGCAAAGGATCCACAGAGCACAACCAATTCAATGTAATTGGAGGGACTCGGAGTTAAAGGAGAAAATGCCTGGCTTGTATTTTAAAGAGGGAACCAAGATTCTCTCCCGTCACTTGTTACCCCGAGGAACGACCTTCCTCGTTCCAAATTAATGGTAACGTAGAGATAAAGGGTGGAATCCCCCACACAAAAGTCCTAATTTGTCTTTGCATGTATTTCGTGGACTGTAACGAACTCCGACCACGAGTTATCTACAGTCAAAAGAGAAGGATATCCGTCCTCGTCTTCTCCTTCTACCGGATTACGGAAGGGTTCTTGAATTTTTGATTTAATTATTGTGTTCACGAGACTACTAAAGGTCAACTGTCTACTCCTTTGACTCCGTTTCCCTGAGCGGGTTCCAGTGTGTCGTTTATTTGGTCGTCTCGACCTTGAGAGTTTGGGTCCGGACACTTCCGAGACAAAAAAGGTGAGAGGATAAAACTAAGAATCGTTCAAAATAAAGGGGGTGGAGTGTCGGATCAACCCCTTCTATTTTGTACACATATAAAATTCCTTTAGATCTTTGCACAATGATGTAGGACGTACCTACCCGGACAGTTTTTTATCGCGTCCAGTATAGTCGGACCTTGCTCGAGTACCCCTTTCGCACTCGAGGGGTTCCAGTCCGAAAAACGGACAAGACAATGGTAGGTAGGTGTCACGGACTACGTCCCGGACCGCACCTCCTCCGAGACCCGTTCATAAATACTTTGGTGTCACCTCCTCGAAGGACCATCTTCCCCACCCTCAGTTCCACCCGAACTACGGGAGTGCACTACACCGAGGAGGGACTACCACCAACTCTCGGGTCCAAGACCTCGTCTACCAGACGCAAGTATAGGGTTGAGGTGTGGATCGTGGCACTGGACCCGTTCACTGTGTACGTCTGACACGGAGTCACAGGCGTAGACATTCTACCCGTATCATTCTCCTGGACGAAGTATCCCAACATCACTCTTAGTTGATTAGTAGCAGTAATCGGGGTAACAACCACCCAACTCAGGAGTCCGAGGTCCACCGGGTCCCAGAAGAGACCCTGAATTTCTACTTAACCCCCAGCCCTTATTGGTCTTCCTTTCTCGTGCCAGTTTCGTTTGTGTCCGATCACAAACGACTTAGGATGTACACTCGGTCCACGACACGGGAGGTCCGTGGGTCCCACCTCGTCTACTTCCCACCGTGCAACCGCCCATTGGGAGATTCTCACGTCCCGGTAGAAACTTTCGTTTGGTCACGGAAGTCGTAGAGCGGACGATGAGTGGAGTCCCGGAAGAAATAGGTCGACGTTACACTTGTTCAGGGGAGGAGAGGGTAAGAGAGAGAGAGTCATAAGTAACCTCCGTGGGGTTCCGTGTCACTCGGGCGTCTCAGTGAACGGGGAGGGACGGAGGTCGAACACTTAATTTACGGAACCAAAGGTCGGGCTCTCCTCGCCCGTAGTGGAGTCAACTCTGACTCTTTCCACTACACTGAAGAGGTCCCAGCGTCCCGGTACTTCGTCAACTCGGTCGTTCATTAAAGCGGGGAGACTCGGAGTGGAAGGAGTTGGACCTTTTCCCCCTACTACTCTTAAGCGACCAGTGTTCCCAAGTCCGTCTAATGCTCCTCCTGTTATGAAACCTCTGAAATACTCTGTTCCGACCCCACGATGCAACACCCGTCACTGTGAGAGGGAGGGAGGGGTGTCCCGAACGGATGACGTCTGTGGACAGATGGCACTCCTGGGTGGACAGTCGGGACCAGTTAGTGTACTAGCACAGGGGACTGAACGGGACACTACGACCTGTCCCCGACTGTCGGTCCTAGACCCTCGTCATGGAAGTCCTGTCGTGTCATTCCGAACCGGACCGAGCCGGACGACACCCCATCTCCGAAACCCCCTGTCTCTGATACCCCTGGAGAATCGTAAGAAGTTTCTTACTTCTTGGTTGACATGTATAAAAAATTCAAAATTTTATAGTACAGAGACGATGTGGGGGGGGGGTCAAGACTAGGGGATTTAATTACTGATTACAGTCAAACCACATCTGAAACGATATGTAAAGGATATGAATTTGTAAGTGTCGATACAGATATATCTATATCGACTTTAAGTAAAAAATTACTCCACTGTAATACAAACGTAAAACTCACTAGTTGAATGAAAATATACTTCCTGTAGAAAGTCTAGAGATCCACTTTATGACGTACAATCTTGGAATCGGGGAGTATATACACACCTGGTATTAAATTAGTTTAGAAGGAGATTACTACCTGTAGATCCGACAAGGACAAAGAAAAGAAAAAATTTTAATAAAGTCGTCACGATATCAGTTGTAGAAATATTCGTGTATGGAAAGACATGATCAAAAGAATAAAGTTCCCATCTAAGAATCTTTATTTCGACAAACTACAGGCAAAATTTAAATTTACCTATACTGTCGAATGGAAAGAGCTTTTCAATATCACAAGTATTAGAGACCGTCAGACACTCGTACTAACGTGCAAAGGACTCCTTACGTTTTCTAAATAGTTGAAGACCCGGGGTGAGGTCGAAATGACTAACTCGTGAAGATTCTCACCTGGGGTTCTTAAATATAAAACCCTTAAAGGACGTCTTAAGGGACCATCTGGTTACCAATCCTGATGTACGAAAGTAACGACTCCAGGGTCTAAGTTAGGGATCAATCCCTTGATTCTAGAGAGTCCGGTACGCAACGTCGGTTTTTTTTTTTTTTTCTCTCTTTCTTTTCTTTCAAGGGGTTTACGAGGATCTCTAGAGGGGTCAAACCCTTCGTGATAGGATTCCTGTTTAACCGACATTATTATTTATCAGTTTTACCTAGAGAAAGTAGATTGCGAAGACGTCAGCAACCGACGCAACAACATAGGCCCGACGTCATTGTGGCATCAGGGACGATAAAATCAACGAACTGGGATATCTCCACATAAAGAATGAGTAAATAATTATTGTCGTTAACCCCCAAAGGATCCCAAAACGAAAAAGTTTATACTACGGTACTACCTGTAGACACAAGTAGTAACGAACAAGTGTCGTACTCGTGACTCCCAGACTCTCCACCCGGGTGACCCGGTGTCTCGGGTACGGGATCAAAGCACAACTGGTTTAGAAACGGAGGGGGGTAGGTGGTCTCGATGCTCCTCGTCCTCGACGACGCGGAGTAGATGATGCCCCCGTAGGTCGGCCTCTAGGCGTTTCGGCACACCGGGAAGGAGGACCCGGTGATGGTCAAGCCCTACTGTCTTTGTCTCTCCTTCCTCCATCCAATGGGGTCCCCCGTCACCCCAGGAACCGTTGTCCTACTCGGTCCATGTACCCCGACCCCCTCGAGATCAGGGGACCACCTGGTCCCCCTGTCCCTCTATTCCCCCTCGGTCCTACCCACTCCCGTCACGGCAGGTTATTTACGTCGTGTTCGGTGTCTACGGTAAAAAAGTTTAGCGAAAAAACTCTATTACTATCTGAGTGTACGCGAACATTCTTTATTACGTCTCGGTAGAGGAAGTGGGTTGAAGGGTGTTACCATTGAAGAACGTTTTGATATTATGTTAAATAGTATTCGTCCTATAATTGTAGTTGTACCTATATGTGACCGTCAATTTCAGGTATAAAATAACGCAAACAAAAACAGATATGATTTATACATATATAAAAATTAACTCTATATCAAATAAATGTTGTAATACAATCAAAGTCGACAAATTGTATCACTAAGTTTTAAAAATATTTAATCCCTAAAGGGACCACCACGTCACCAATTCTGAGACACAAAGGGTACGTCCCTCGTACCCAAGTTAGGGACCAGACCCTTGATTCTAGGTATACCGTACGTTGTGTCGACTTTTTATTCTAATTTTTTTTTGTTAACACAATTGGATTGACTAATTGTAACCTCTTCCTTTACCGTTGGGTGAGGTCACAAGAACGGACCTCTTAGGGTCCCTGTCGTGTCGGACCACCCAACGGCTGATACCCTAGCGTGTCTCAGTCTGTGCTGACTTCGGTGAATCGTCCTCGTCGTCGTCGTCGTCGTCGTCGTTGTCGTTGACTAATTGTATCACGGACTGTACATCATCTGTACGTTATTTATAAAATGAGTCAGGTCTGTAGCCCTGAATTGTTAATTTTTTACAAAAATATTTAACGTTAGGTAAATGTCAGTAATATTTTATAACCCATACAAGACACACGACATATTATAAAGGAGTATGTGTGTGTGTATATATATATTACATTTATATATATACAGTCGGAACTAGTTTGAAGGGTGCAATGAGCACGAGAGTACACACACAGATAGATCAAGAGGTGCCAAAATAGTGTGCTCACCCAAACACATAGTGGTGGTGTCAGTTGTACGACTTGCAAAAGACCACGACGGCACCATGAGCACAGGAAAGTACCGGTGTGGTGGAGGGAGGGCGAGTGAGGGTAGGGACTGGGGACCGTTGGTGACTAGATGAGAGAGGCCGACTGGCACGTAGATGGGACCATCCACCTGCTCGTCTAAGTACGGACAATACGTGTCTGGTACAGGCTCACCGACCCGACACTCCGCTAGCACTCTGTCTCCCTCGCCCTCAGGGTGCGCCGGCGGGACCGGTTTACGAGCAGCCCCCGGTCGGACCTGTCGGTGGACGTGGCCTACTACGTGGCCCTGAGGTGGTAGTCGTTGCTCCACTACCCGACGAGGGGATCCCCTCGGTCCACCTCCCATTTCCGACCCCAGACGAAGTACCTCGACGACTTCCTTCCTGTTCCCGACCCACAGAATCGTGTCTGGACTGAGGTTTGAGGTCGGGGAAGTAAAGAATCGAGACCCCGAGTCCGTTTCGTCGAAGTGAAGATACGACGTCAATGGAGTAGATACTTTGCCTTTACTGGTAAACATATCCCCTCTAAACGCACGTCGAGGTTGTTCTATCACATATATTTGGTAGGTCACGTCGTAATCTGGAAGTGAGTAAGTCGTTTACAACAACTCATGGATGGTACACGGCCCATGACAGTCCTTACAGGACCTTACAGTCCTTACGAGGTCACTTGTCCAGTCTGTGTAGACAGGACTACTTCAGGGTTCAAATCGTCGGTTTTCGGCCTCCACTTTTCTTTTAGTCAAGGGAAGTGGTTACTACATAGTCAGTAGTTAACGGTGGGATTTTGACACATTGTTTGTTAGGGGTTTTCAGTCACTGTAGGCTGTTATTGACAAAGAAAAAGTGAGGACTCAGACACCATTCGACTTCGAGTCAACTTTCCAAACAACAAGAAACAGCCCAAGTAAGTACAAACCCCACTGAGTCGGGACGGGGAGTGCAGGTAGGAGGTCGGCTGATCGGACCGATGGAAGAGTGTCACTTTCGTCTAGAAATGTTCTTTTTCGTCTTTACACGTTCGTAAAAGATACGCAGACGGGACAACTCAAACGGTTGTAGGGTGACCGACGTCGTCCAGGGTACCGGATCGAATCGAAGTCTCCCCTGTCTTTGATCTTCGATGTCCTGATTTTCGTACACATGTCCTTTCCTCGTCTCTTACCGGTAATTATGTCAGTCACGAAACTCAAGCTTCAGAGTGCACGTCTCGTAAATCTTCACCGTAAGAGACCAACGTCCACCCTCCACCCCCAGGACACCAAACACATCGGAGGTTTCCCCGAGATCCGTCCTCTCTACTCGGGGGGCGGTGGGTCAAAATAAACTGTCTACCCTTCACCTCCGGAACTCTCCCCTGAACGAGTACAGTCCTTATCTCTGTTCTGGTGTGAAAGACTGAGGGTCGGATCGTGAGGTAGGACTCGAGTCGCGTCCCTGGGACTCGGATCTACGTCGGAGTGGACTCGAGGAAGGACGGGGGAAAGGAGAGTCAGGAGGGTCTCGACGTCAAGGCCGGCGGTCTTGTAGGCGGACGTCTCGCTGAGGTCGTCGTCGTGTGTCCACTGGAAGGTCTCGGGGACGTGGGGACAGATGGGTAGACGGAGGGAGGTCGGGTCTTATTACCCTAGTCTTCAGGGAGTAGAAGTCCAGTGAATTCTAAAGACAAAATCGAAAAATATGAAGGTAATTTTTAACTTCAAAACGGACGTGTTCATTAAGTACTTAGAGCAGACGGATAATTTTTTTATAGCGTCTCTTTTGATTTAAACCAAAACGGGTAGGGACTAGGGGTGTACGGGAGGGATCTTTATTGTAACGGTAGAAGAGACTTATATGAAACAAAAGATCAAAACTGAAACCTCAATCCTTTCACAAAACAAAACAAAATTGTACTGACTTTCGTTAAATTAACTTTAATTTAGAAAAATTTTGGTCTTCGTGTACTTTAATTATCATTTAGTTCACCCACGATATTGGTGTGGTTTCTTTATGAAGTTCACTGGAACACTGTACTAGAATATGTCAGACGTAACTACCCTATACCGGATTTCTGTGTTTATTGGTGTTTATTTAGAACCTATATATAGGACCTCTGAAAAGGTATTATAAAGTATAAGTAGATTCACAAGAACTTTTAACTAGGTAGTACCAATTAATGTACCTATGAAAAATTCGGACAAGGAAATTAATCAATTGAATTCTTTAAAAATATGTGTACTAAAACACACTACTTTCCAAAAGAAGGAGTCTCGGTTGACGTTACGAGGGACAAAGAAAGACCTAAAAAGATACGGGCAAGGACGTATGTCTCATGAAAATTTAAAAGATGTTTACCCTCTTATACAGGGTGGAACAAGACGGAGGTAGAAAAATGGCTGACACATCACAGGGCCGTACGTACAAGGTATAGACTTGGTCGGGGGACACCTACCGGCAAGTCGAACCTCGACCTTCGTCGTGGTACTGTCTGTAGGATTGAGTAGACGGAAACACGTGGAACAGACGTCCAGAAACTCAGACACCTGCTCCGCCTCGTCCACCTCCGTCTTCCGTCCGACCTTCTCTTTGGCTGGTTCTAGGGGTTGCCCTTGGACCACTTACCGTGGACGAGGGGTCTGAGTCCGGTAGGGAGGAGGGTGTTGAAGAGGAGCCCGGAGAGCCTCGTGAGTCTTGGGTCGGACTCGTGCCTTCTGTCGCAGTACCTACGGGTCGCACGGCGGGGGGACCACGAAGCTGGGTCCCTGTCGTCGTACCTACTGCCCGTCTCGTCACTCCGGTGGTGGAGGGCCCTGCTCCGGTGAGCACTCCTCGACCGGCACGTCCTGTCGGACCTCTCGCTGGAGGACCGGTTGCTCTCGTACCTGCTCAAGTACAGGTAGTGACCGTCGGACCTGCACCGAGACGGGCTTTTCCTCCCGGGGTGTTACCTTCCGACCTCTCCGTCGCTCCGCCTTTTCGTCTCGGTCCACCTGTCACTCCTGTTGGAGAGTCTCCTCGGACTCTACCTCTCAGAGAAGGGGCGTGAGCGAAGAGACCGGCACTGATGGAGCCGGTTGTCGCTCCGCAGGGGGCAGAGAAGGTCGCCGCAGTGGATGAGGCATTCAGTGGTCCTAAGAGGAGGTGAGGTAAAAGACGTCGGTGCCCTCCCACCGTTCGGAGACAATAGGTCTTGGTGAAGACAAAGTAACGGAAAAGGGGTAGTACCTCCCAAGTGACATCTTTGGGTAAACCTTCTCTTCTATTAAATTATGAATTTCTTGTATCCGAAACGTCTGTTTGTCACGACCCAAGTTTAGGTTCGAATCCGTGTAGAACCAAATGTGAGTACAGGTCATAGAGAATTTATAAAATGAAAGAACGGTATTTTTGGGTCTCCTTTCTTACAGTTGACTTTTCCAAAAGACTCGGTTCCTAGTACATGGACAAAATAAACCCCCCGAAGGGACCACCGAGTCTGTCATTTCTGAGACGGACGTTACGTCCTCTGGGTCCAAGTTAGGGACTTAACCCTTGTAGGGGACCTCTTCCTTTACCGATGGGTGAAGTCATAAGAACGGACCTCTTAGGGTACCTGTCTCCTCGGACCACCCGATGTCAGGTACCCCAGCGTCTCAACCTGTGTTGAGTCGCTAAAGTGAAAGAAAGAAAAAATTGACAAAACCGGAACGTCGTACCGAACCACTAGAATCAAGGGAGTGGTCCCTGGTTTGAGTACGGGGTACGTCACCTTCACTCCTCAATATTGGTAACTTAGTGATCCCTTCAGGGATGTAGGTAAAAGAAAGTTTCTTAAACAGTAAAGACATCGTTTCTCAGTCAGTCTGATCCGACCTAGGTTTTTGGATTTCAACAAACCGGGTTGAGACGGAAAGGGGGCTTCGTCAAGTCAAGTCAAGTCAACGAGTCAGCACAGGCTGAGAAACGTTGGGGTACTTGGTGTCGTACGGTCCGGAGGGACAGGTAGTGGTTGTGGGACTCAGGTGGGTTTGGGTACAGGTAACTCAACCACCACGGTAGGTGGGTAAAGTAGGAGACAACAGGGGAAGAGATGGACGGGAGTTAGAAAGGGTCGTAGTCCCAGAAAAGTTTACTCAGTCACGATGTGTAGTCCACCGATTTCATAACCTCAAAGTCGAAGTCGTAGTCAGGAAGGTTACTTATAAGTCCTGACTAAAGGAAATCCTACCTGACCAACCTAGAGGAAAGTCAGGTTCCCTGAGAGTTCTCAGAAGAGGTTGTGGTGTCAAGTTTTAGTAGTTAAGAAGCCACGAGTGGAAAGACATATCAGGTTGAGAGTGTAGGTATGTACTGGTGACCTTTTTGGTATCGGAACTGATCTGTCTGGAAACAACCGTTACATTATAGAGACGAAAAGTTATACGACAGATCCAACCAGTATTGAAAGGAAGGTTCCTCATTCGCAGAAAATTAAAGTACCGACGTCAGTGGTAGACCTCACTAAAACCTCGGGTTTTTTTACTTCAGTCGATGACAAAGGTGACAAAGGGGTAGATAAACGGTACTTCACTACCCTGGTCTACGGCACTAGAAGCAAAAGACTTACAACTCGAAATCCGGTTGAAAAAGTGAGAGGAGAAAGTGAAAGTAATTCTCAGAAAAATCAAGGAGAAGTGAAAGACGGTATTTCCACCATAGTAGACGTATAGACTCCAATAACTATAAAGAGGGTCGTTAGAACTAAGGTCGAACACGAAGGAGGTCGGGTCGCAAAGAGTACTACATGAGACGTGTATTAATTTACTCGTCCCACTGTTATATGTCGGAACTGCATGAGGAAAAGGATAACCTTGGTCAGACAACAAGGTACAGGTCAAGATTGACAACGAAGGACTGGACATATATCCAAAGAGTTCTCCGTCCAGTCCACCAGATCATAAGGGTAGACAGAGTCTTAAAAGGTGTCAAATAACACTAGGTGTGTCAATTTCCGAAACCGTATCAGTTAGTTCGTCTTTATCTACAAAAAGACCTGGAGAGAACGAAAAAGGTACTAGGTCTTCTACAACCGTTAAACTAGAGACCAAGGAGACGGAAAAGATTTTGGTCAAACTTGTAGAGTTCAAGTGCCAAGTACATAATGACTTCTGACCGAACCTCTTAAAATTCGTAATAAAATGATCACACATTCTACTCACGTTAACACGCCATCAAACTGGTAAGAAACTGTAACGGAAAGAAACCCTAACCTTACTTTTGACTGGAAAAGGTCAGGGCACCGGTGACGACTCAAAAGGTTTAAACGACCGTATAACTCACGTCGTGAAAGTGTCGTAGTAGAAAGTCCTAAACTTTATCGAGTTGACCTTAAAGTAGTGGGCTCCGTCATCATTACTGAATAAGGTAGGTTTAATAGACCACAAATGGGAGTACAGACATTTATTATATGAACATAACGATGACGAACTATAAAAAAACGAAAAGAAGTCAAAATCTATAACGGACAACTGAGGGGTAATACCTCCTTCTCCAAAGTAAGAAGAAGGAAGGGATGGACGTGTGGGAATGGTGTGTTCACTTTGGTAGGGTGAGGGGTAGGTAGGTGATATCAGTGTTATGAAAATCAATTTACTAACTAGAAACAAATATAGTAATATCGTTATATTACGTATAATTTAACGTACAAAAGGACGTTTTTTAAAACAAAAAGGATTTTCACAAAAGTAAACAAAAAAATTAACCAAACAATGTAAATACGACGACGACGACGACGATTCAACGAAGTCAGCACAGGCTGAGACACGCTGGGGTATCTGTCGTCGGGTGGTCCGAGGGGGTAGGGACCCTAAGAGATCCGTTCTTATGACCTCACCCAACGGTAAAGGAAGAGGTTACGTNAAAAGTAAACAAAAAAATTAACCAAACAATGTAAATACGACGACGATGACGACGATTCAGCGAAGTCAGCACAGGCTGAGACACGCTGGGGTATCTGTCGTCGGGTGGTCCGAGGGGGTAGGGACCCTAAGAGATCCGTTCTTATGACCTCACCCAACGGTAAAGGAAGAGGTTACGTACTTTCACTTTTCAGTTTCACTTCAGCGAGCCAGTACAGGCTGAGAAGCGCTGGGGTACCTGACGTCCGATGGTCCGAGGAGTAGGTACCCTAAAAGGTCCGTTCTCATGACCTCACCCCACGGTAACGGAAGAGGTACAATGTACATATAACATCGTATATATATATATATATATATATATATGTGTGTGTGTATATGTATATATATATAGAACTAGAATGAAAGAAGACTATATTTTACTCCTATTATTAAGATATATGGAGTATCCTAACACTCTTTTTTCACTTCTCTTAAAAGTAGTCTGTTTTACTTTCTCCGGAAGAGTCCTTTGTCGTAGTTGTTTTTTATTTCAGTCTGTAGTCTGACCAGGTCTATCTCCTTCAAAAGAGTCACTACCGTCCTGTCCCGATCCTCCTCCTCCTCTCTCTCTCTGAGACACCTTCTCACGGGGAGACTCCTCGACCCCACATTGACAAGAAAGGAGGGGACACTCCTCGACCCCACCTTGTCAAGAAAGGGAGGGGACACTCCTCGACCCCACACTGACAAGAAAGGGAGGGGACCTCCTCGACCCCATATTTTCAAGAAAGGGAGGGGACACTCCCCGACCCCACACTGACAAGAAAGGGAGGGGACACTCCTCGACCCCACACTGACAAGAAAGGGAGGGGACACTCCTCGACCCCATATTTTCAAGAAAGGGAGGGAACACTCCTCGACACCATATTTTCAAGAAAGGGAGGGGACACTCCTCGACCCCACACTGACAAGAAAGGGAGGGGACACTCCTCGACCCCACACTGACAAGAAAGGGAGGGGACACTCCTCGCCCCACACTGACAAGAAAGGGAGGGGACACTCCTCGACCCCACACTGACAAGAAGGAGGGGACACTCCTCGACCCCACACTGACAAGAAAGGAGGGGACACTCCTCGACCCCACACTGAAGAAAGGAGGGGACACTCCTCGACCCACACTGACAAGAAAGGGAGGGGACACTCCTCGACCCCACACTGAGAAGAAAGGAGGGGAGACTCCTCGACCCCACACTGACAAGAAAGGAGGGGACACTCCTCGACCCACACTGACAAGAAAGGGAGGGGACACTCCTCGACCCCACACTGACAAGAAGGAGGGGAGACTCCTCGACCCCACACTGACAAGAAGGAGGGGAGACTCCTCGACCCCACACTGACAAGAAAGGAGGGGACACTCCTCGACCCACACTGACAAGAAAGGGAGGGGACACTCCTCGACCCCACACTGACAAGAAAGGGAGGGGACACTCCTCGACCCCACACTGACAAGAAGGAGGGGAGACTCCTCGACCCCACACTGACAAGAAAGGAGGGGACTCCTCGACCCACACTGACAAGAAAGGGAGGGGAGGACCCCCGGGCGTCGGTCTCGAGGACCTGGACATGTGCCACTTGGACGTGGCGTAGCTCTTCCTGCACGTCTCCACACTGGCGTTGATGACCATGAAGTGCGGGCGGTTGGACCTCTTCGACGCCTTGTAGTACACGTCCACCGGCCCCGCCCCCCGCCCCGACAGCCCCTGGCCCCCGCCCCGGCAACCGCGCCCCCGCCCCGACAGACAGCCTCTACCCATTACCCACCGCGTCCACGCCCGCGACCCCTCGCGTGCGCTACCTCACTCCGGGGGACCTAAGTTTAGGAAAGAGACGATAAGTAATACTCCACACACTGAGCCGCGTACAGTGAATTAAGAGACACGAAATAAGGGCAATAAACACTTGACGCTATTACTATCATCGAAAAGGTATACTAATCAAACTCTTAAGTCACTATTTATGTATATATCACCTGTCTCGTATGTCACTTACGAGTCATTTGTCATCAGTACTAATAATTCTTCGTCTACTCTTACGGTCCGTCTCCCTTGTCGAGTCCGTCTTTGTGTCCGCGCACTTACACACGAAACAAACATGTCTCCATTCATGGAGTCACGTCGCCCTTCCCTTCTTCAGGACTCTTCACACTCTGACACTTCCCCCTAACCCTCCTTCGTTATCCACGGACCGTGGGGGTCACTTCCTCAGACCTGTAACGGACCACTCCGTCACTTCTCGGACATTTCCAAGGACTCGAAATTCTTCCAGTAGGACCACCGACGTATCCGACGAACTTCTCTCACTCTGTCCTACCCTCCTATCCGCCCTCCAACTCCTTCAACTAGGTCCACTCTCTACCCCCGGTTTCGTCCCACTCTCCTTTCTTCCTCACCCAAACCTCTCCGTCTGACACCCGCGGTAGTGACCGGCAGGACACACAGAGAACGTCGATGTAGACCGTCGTGTAACTCCAGCCGATACAGGTCCCGTACACACTGGAGGACCGGGGTGACGACCAGTAGGACCTACTACCACTCACATGGGAGGGACGGGGGCCGGACCCCTACACCGAAGGAAGAGTACTGTCTCTTCTTTCCTATTGGAGTGAAAGGTTGGGGTATTTGACTCCGTCACGGTCCCAAGTCTTCTGGACAGGTCACTTGTGTAGTTCCAGAATCACTTTATTTTTCAGGAAAATAAGATGTAACTGGTTGTTAATAAAGGTCCACGGACTGTGGGTAGGTTCGAGAACGATCGGTGACCAATATATTTGTACTTACTTTTGTTTCCTTTAGAGTCCGGGTCTACCGAAGTGACCACTTACGATGGTTTGTGAAATATTTTTTACTTATGGTTGTGAAGTATTTGAGAAGATTTTGTATCTTCTCCTCCCTTGCGAAGAGTCAAGTAGGATACCACGTCAGGATTATACTCCGGGATAACCATGGGCCTATCGTTATGGTCTGTTTCCGTAGTGTTCTTTTCTTTTAGTGTCTGGTTATAGGAAATACTTTAGTTCCATTTTTAGGAGTTCTTTCGTGATCGTTTGACTTAGGTAGTTCTATAATTTTCCTAATATATAACACTAGTTTACCCTAAATAGGGTCCTTACGTTCCGACTGAGGTATATACTTTAAGTTAGTCACGTTAAGTGATGTAAGTACCTTATTTCCTACTTCCAGTGTACTAGTACAGTAGTCTGTTTTAAGTTGTCGGAAAGTAATTTTTTTTTTAATCCGTTTGAGTCTTGTTTTCTCTTGAATGAGTTGCACTATTTTCTGTAGAGACTTTTTGGGTGTTGATTATGAGTCACTACTTTAACACTTAGTCAAGTCAAGTCAGTGAGTCAACACAGGTTGACAAGTACTGGGGTACTTGGCGTCGTGCGGTCCGGAGGGACAGGTTGAGGACCTCAGGTGGGTTTGGGTACAGGTAACTCAACCACTACGGTAGGTTGGTAGAGTAGGAGACAACAGGGGAAGAGGAGGACGGGAGTTAGAAAGGGTCGCAGTCCCAGAAAAGTTTACTTAGTCGAGAAGCGTAGTCCACCGGTTTCATAACTTCAAAGTCGAAGTTGTAGTCAGGAAGGTTACTTGTGGGTCCTGACTAGAGGAAATCCTACCTGAACAACCTAAAGGAACGTCAGGTTCCCTGAACGTTCTCAGGAGAGGTTGTGGTGTCAAGTTTTCGTAGTTAAGAAACCGCGAGTCGAAAGAAATATCAGGTTGAGAGTATAGGTATGTACGCGTGACCTTTTTGGTATCGGAACTGATCTGCCTGGAAACAACTGTTTCATTACGGTTGTTTTAAGACTTATGGAGAGTGGATTCTAGTTCTCATACTGTTTCTGCAGGTGAAGACGGTGTTTTCCGAGATAGGACTTGTTAATGACTTCTTTTTCCTTATTTCTGTAGGTCTAACCTTTCCTTTATTTTGGTAGATATAAACGTCTACCGTACTAGAACGTATGTCTTTTAGGATTCCTCAGTTTTTTCATAATCTTGATTATTCAAGTCGTTCCAACATCCTATATCCTGAATATGTCTTCAGTCAATATAAAGATATGATAACGTTGCTTGTTAGATTTTTACTCTTGTCTTTTCGTTAAGGTAGACGTCATCGGAGATCTTCTCATTTTATAAATACTTATTTAAATTGTCTTCATGTTCTAAACATGCGGTTTTTGAAATTTTACAACGACTTACATCACTCGGGCTTTGTGTTTTTAACTCAGTAAAAAGAAGGTCACTCGTACACTAAGAATTAACTAGACTCTAACGTTTATCTGTTTGTCTATGGGGTTTTCCTTTGTTTCGTTTTTTCTTTTTTCTGGTATTTTAACCTAAGAAACAATAAAGAGTGGGTTGCCTCTTGTCTGAAAGTAATATGTGGGTTGTCTTGAGTGGTCTATCAATTGATATTTTCGTTTAGGGGTTGGTAACGATAGTGGTTAAGTCTAATTAAACAAATTCCATATGTTTGACCTTTATTTTTGTTCATATATTATAGTTATCTTTTTTTTTTTCTTGATCTCCCGATCTTTTCAAGTTCGAGACAACGGTGGGTTTTGAGTGAAGTCTTTGGTTCCTTTCTACACGTCCGTTCACCTGAATTAAACAGAGGTGACCTAATTAGGGGAGTTTGTCGAGTCACCTACTGGAAGTCTTGGCTATTTTACATTAAAATTTTTCCAATGTACTGAGAGTGTATGTTTATTTCACTTGTTTCTAAAGTAAGTCACATAATTACTCCTTTGGTCATTCCATGCTTTTGACCGAAGTCCTTGTAAACTCTTCGACCCGTGTAATCGTTGTAGTACCATTCCAACGAAGGTCTTTCCCATTTAGACATCTCTGTCTTTTATCTGAGTACCAACTGTCCGTGACACTCCTCTCCTTTTATCCACTACGGACGGCTATACATCACAGAAAACCCCCACTACTTTTACAGGGCTCTAATCTATCTCTACTACCAAACGTTGAGACTGATAAGATTTTGGTGACTTAACACAACCTAACCGGTTCTTAAAACGGGCCTAAAAAGACATTACAGTATGTCTTGTAACATGTCTTTTTGGGTTCGTTTGAAAAACCGGTTGGGTCATGTAAATTTTCTCACTTAAAATTCTCACTTAAGCGTGCCACCCGTTCGGAGTTATTTTGACAAATTTTTACTCTTCATATTGAGGGTTGAGAATCTCGACTCGTATCACTGAAGAAAGGTCTTTCAAGGGACGTCTTCTCCCACCCTCCACTTTCTCTTCGAGACGTCACCTCTTCTGTGGAGGAGACCGTCCACCGGTTCCAGTAGGCGGCAGGAGTCAGTGTAGTTTTGACATGGGGGAACTACACTATACTACGTTCGCCGTGGAATGGTTGCACCAGAAAGAGTGTTATTGGGTATTGGGGTTAGAATAGTACTCTTTTTGTGGTCCGTTTAAGGTTATCTCTGCGTAGGGCATCTTGTAGACCAGACGTGAGAAGTATTGGTAGTCCCAGTGGTTGTTGTTTCTTCCAGACTCAGTGTCGATATCGGTTCTCCTCGGCTTCCTCTCTACTGTCGACATATATTACATCAAGAATCTACTCAAGAACCTTGCCGTTTCCGGTTTTCCATTTTTTTGATACCCGAACTCAATTAATACATAGTAGTCATCCAGTAATTGACATTGTTTACATGGATAAGTACCCTCTACAGTCATTACCCCCCTTGATCCACACTCCATATACCTTTGAGATGTGAGAAAAGTCAAAAAGACATTTAGATTTGACAAGACTTTTTATTTCTTTTACTTGTTCTAAGACACCACTGAACCCATTGGAAGAGTATTGAAAGAGATTTCGATGAACCGCAATTCTCTTTTATCCATGACAAAAGTTTAATAAGAAATTTGTGACCCAACTTGTCATACTTTACCTAAAAAAAAAAACCGACACGGTACGTCGAACGTCCTAGAATCGTCAAGGGGTTGGTCCCTCACTTAGGTGTGGGAGTAACCACGTTCACACCTCAGGGCCGGTGCCCTCGTCCCCGACTTGGGTGCGGGAGTCACCCCTTTCGCACCTCGGGCTTGGTGACCTGGCGGTCCGTTAAGGGTTGTATCTAGAAAATTTAATGACTTCACGAGTCTCGGACAAAAAAAGGAAGCATACATATCAGTGAGAGATACATCGTAAAGGGTTTCAATAGACTGGGATGGAAACGTATTGTGGACGTTTGTGGGAAGGTCATAACTGTTAACAATAAAATTACGTCACCAAGAGTCTGTACTCTTAAAGTACTCGGGGTGTCTTAAAAAAAGTTCTGCAAACCCTGGTTTATAACAGTTGAAAAATAATCTCGTTTATCCCTAGAAATTTTGTCTCGTAAACGACAGTGGTAACAAAGGATTTTCTTTCCTACGAGATAAAGTTGTGGAGAGCCCACCCTTCATGTATTACTTTCTAACCGCTCGTAGGGAACTTTACCACGCGTAGGCATACAAGGTGAAGGAATGCAAAGAATAAACGGACACCTGAATTTCTTAACCGAGTCTGGGAGCCTGGTAGTGAAACCCCGGAGCCCGTCACCGTCTCAACTGAGAAAGAGGACATGAGAAAGGGGTCTCCGGGAGCGGAAGTCGACGAAGTGGCTCGAGTACTTCTCCTACTTAGTCTTGAAGGGGGTGCCCCCGCGGTACCTGTGTGTGAAACGGTTGTACTCCAGCGATTAGGTCCACACTGGAACACGAAGAGGTATTGTATTGAATAAGGTCGAGTTGTGTTACCTGGTGTCTGGTTGAATTATCGGTGAGGAACAAATTTAATTGAGTCATTGAGTCAGGATGAAGTGAGTCGGGTCAACTCAATTTGACTTTTTGAGTTAAGTTGAATTGGAAATAAATCATCGAGTTCAGTTGAGGTGACCCAAGTAAGAATGACTCGTAAATGAACCGGGTCCATGACACCGATGTTACTACTTGTTCTGTGCCAGGAACGGGAATTGTCCTGTAACTCCCAGAACCAGGAAAAGACGTCTCTTTACCACCACCAAAACAGCGATTCATCACAGGCTGCGAAACGCTGGGGTGCCTGACATCGGGCGGTCCGAGGTGATAGGTACCCTAAAGGGTCCGTTCTGATGGCCTCACCCAACGGTAAAGGAGGAGGTCTGACGTTTCTTTATAAACTCATGTAAAGAGAGAGAGAGAAAGACAGTGTGTGTGTGTGTGCACGTCTCGAAATAACTCTATTTAAGTATATAACATTTTAAACGAAAATTTTTTACAAACTAAGTAACCAAAAATCTTATCAGTGTCCACACTTTAGTAGTAGTGATAGATTAAAGTCTTGTGAAAGTAGTGGGATTTTTTCTTAGAGATAGGGGACTCGAAGGGACTACCGAGTCACCATCTCTTAGGTGGATGGTTGTATCCTCTGCGTCCAAACTAGGGACCCAAGCCTTCTAGGGGACCTCTTCCTTTAGTCGACCATTTCTTAGGCGGACGTTACGCCCTCTGGACCCAAACTAGGGACCCAACCTTACTAGGGGACCTCTTCCCTTACCGATGGGTGAGGTCATAAGAATGACCCTCTTAGGGTACTTGATATATCAGGTACCCCAGCGTCTCAACTTATGTTGACTCGCTCAAAGTGAAGGGTCATAAGAACGGACCCTTCAGGGTATCTGCCTCTTCGGACCGCCCAGGTAAGTCAGCGGTTTCTCAATCTGTACTGAATCGTCGATTTGTTGCTGTTTGTGGTCGTGGTGACTGTCGTTGGGGAGAGGGGACGAGGACCGCCGGTGATCGGATGGAAGACAGAGACATCTAAATGGACAAGACCTGCAAAGTGCATTTGTCTCAGTGTGTTATACACCGAAAAACACAGACCGAAAAAGGGGAATCGCATTACAACTGTTCCAGACAGGGACAACGGCGTACATAGTTATGCAGTAAGGAAGATGACGACTTATAAGGTACCTATCTGGTTAAAACACATGGGTAAGCAGGAGACTACCTATGAACCCAACAAGTGTGGAAAACCGATAACACTTCTTGCGGCAACACATGAAAGTACACTTTCAGAGATACACCTGCATCCAAAAGTAAAAACAACCCCTATATGGATGTTCATTTCGACGTCGACGTGGTATAATGTAAGGGTGGTCGTTGTGTGCTCCCAAGGTCAGAGAGCTGTAGGAGGGTCGGGAAACAACAGGCAGTAAAAATAATATCGGTGGGATCACCCGTACTTTATCATCGAGTAATACCGTAAAAGGATTAATGATTACTACCATTCGTACCAAGGACACGTATAACCAATAAACGTATAGAAGAAATCTCCTTCCGACCGAATCCAACGTAGTCTGACTGAAGGTGAAGTCTAAGAAACCGGTAAAAATTTGAGGTGGGCCAACAATTCCCGACACGCCATAGACCATACCCCTGCATCGCAGTAACTAAGCTGACAGGGGGACCGGGTCGGAAACGGCCCCTCCGACTACGGAAAGAAAGAAGGAGACTGTCTAGGACCTGAGTCTCGAGAAACTCAACTACGTAGTCTTACCCCTGATGTGAGTAAAGATGAAGACGATGGCGACCAAGGACGACCTAAAGTTCGCTCCATGTGTGAAGGTTGACCCTGGAACAAGGGTCTGAGAAACATCGTCTTAGGGTCCCCCTGTTCTATGGTGTCGTCACTCCGACCCTTCACAACCCCGTTTCGGTGACCTGCTCTCATTGTGGATAAACAACTCAAGACTGATGTTAAATGGATGGAATAGAACGTCTCTGCGACACAGCATCCACAACAGTGTTATGGGTAAAATGTCTACTCCTTTGATTCCGACTCTTCTCGATTTAAGTCTGGATCGGTATTATCTCGGTCCTAGACTCGGGGGTAGACAGATGGGTTCGGGTCAAGGGATGGTAAGACAATTCACCGAATAGTCTCCGGTTCTTGAGACTTCGGGCACCTCATAGAAAGGGTACACTAACTCTTTACTACAGACTGTGTCACGTAACGATAGTATGGTTAAACCCTATTACGACCATTATTATAAATTGGAGATACGTATGTATACACGCGTTAACAGGTCAGTACAGGTTGAGAGACGCTGGGGTCCCTGACATCGGGTGGTCCGAGGAGACAGGTACCCTAAAAGGGTCGTTCTTATGACCTCACCCCACGGTAAAGGAGGAGATCCCCTAAAAGGACTGGGTCCCTAGGTTGGGCCCAGAGGACTCAGAGGACGTGACCGTCTGACTAAGAAATAGTGACTCGGTGGACCCTTAGGGGATTGGACATATTTTCACAAATAATTCCCGGTCCGTGACACGACTCGGTAAAGGAGTCGGGAAATGAAAATTTTTTATAAATAAAGACATAGACAAATATATTGACAAAACTCAGAATCAACGCTGTGCACCCTAGAAAACAACGTCACGTGTCCGAGGAGTAACGTCACCTTTCCGAACACCCTAGAATCAAGGGGTTTGTCCCCAACTTAGACACAGGGGACGTAGCGTTTCGTCTGCGGATTGGTGACCTGGTGGTCCTTTCAGAGAAGTCAGGAAATAATGATGACCATAGTGTGGTACGCTTCAAGGGACCACTGAGTCACCATTTCTTAGACGGATAGCTACGACCTCTGAGTCCAGACTAAGGACCCAGCCCTTCTAAGGGGACCTCTTTCTCGACCGTTGGAGGCGGTGGTTGTAGTGGTGCGAATGTCTACACCTTTTCCTTCCCGAGCACCTCCCCTTCATTGACCGGGTTCCAGTGGAACGAGTATTCGCTACCTCGGTCCTAAGTCTGACTAAAAATAACCTGTATCCTTCGGAATGAGCAGTAGGAATGAGACAACAGAGAGAAATGATCTGGGTCTTCGTCGTCGGCTGAGACGGACCCACGTCCCCCTTCCCCTCCATGGGGTGGCCACGAGCTCCTCGACCTCCCACGTCCGTCTCTCGTCCTGTGGCCGGGTCCCAGTCCCGTCCCTGTCCAGTTCCTTTTGATTTAGACGTGTACACGCCGAGGAGGTGAGTGTCCCATAGCCTCGACCTTTGTACGTTGGGGGGATCACACGGGTCGGATAAGGTGTCTTTCCCCTTTGACTCCGACGACAGTTTACTACCTCGGGTCCAGAGGGCGCAGGACCGGACTCGAGACAGACGACGGGGCCCTGTCTTCGTGTCTCGTGCCGACCGGACCCGGGGAAGAGCTCCCTCCCGTCGCGACACTCGAGGCACCCCCTGAGAGGGGCCCGTACACACAGACAACCACAGAACCGTCTTGAGTAGATACTGCTGCAGAAGAGGCAGACCCTCTGGTAGACCCGTCGGTTTGTGCAGAGTAGGCGGGTGATGCAGGACAAGTAGCGTGACCGCGACCACCTCCAGATGGCACTGTAGTAGAACCTCTTGTTGTACCTAAAGTGTCTGTAGTAGTTTAAAAAATTGCCATGGGTGCATTAGTCCCAGAGTAGGCTTCCCCCGTCCGAAGACCTCCCGGGGAAGGACCCAGGACCTCTCCCTACCTACCTCTCAGGGACTCTAACTAAGTTCTACTTCCCCTGCCTCCTCCGAAGACGGGTGGAGGCCACCGATAAAGGGTCACCTACTCAACTGTAGAACATTACGACTCACGAGGTGCACACAAAGAGAGTCCCTAGACCGGCTTCCCCGGATCCACAACTGTAGTCCGAGTCCCCAGTTAGAACAGAGACGACCCTCGCTCGACACGGTATCTGTACAGTGAAGGGGAGAGAGATTTGTAGACGAAGGAGTGGACCCTTGTCCTGCCTCCCACAGACGAAGTCTCCCAACTGAACACCTCCCTTTCGTCTGTGTCCTTCCACCGTACTTTTTCCGTGTCAGAACGGTGGGCCCTCCACACACTGGAACCCGTTCACTGAAGTGTAGAGGCCCGAAGTCTAAGGAACCCTTATTTTACCATGACTGTGGAGGTAGTGTCTCTACAGTCCTCCTAATTTACTCTGGTGTCCCTACAGTCCGGGTAGTCAGTGCACCGTGAACCGAGTGTTGACAACGAAACTTATCTTCGACAATTTTTTTTTTTTTTTTCTTCGACAACGATAATAGTGATAATTTTGTAGAAGAATTTGATTTCTTCCAAAACCTATTTCGTTTTTTTTCTTTTTTCGGTGGTCACTACTGGAATGTGACCTTTGTAACAATCAATAATAGTAATTATATAAAATATAAATTTATTATATATTATTAATTTTAATAATAATAATCTTTTTTAAACTTTCTATCATGTCTCTCAAAGGACATGGACATTACGTCGTCGACGATTACAATTATACAATGGACTAGGAGTATGTACATAGTAGTGTTGTTTCTTTAATTACGACTATATCATGATAGTTGATTTGATCCGAATGAACTAAAGTGAACCAAAAATTGGTTACAGGAAAAAGACGAGATCCTAGGTTGGGTCTTTTGGTACAACGTAAATTGTCCAAGTAAATTTTTACAAATAAAAAAGTAAGTCAGAAAAGGTTTGAATACATATACCACCGATTCGATATCTCTTAGATGGATGGTTACGTCTTCTGTGGGTCTCTGTTAGGGACCCAGCCCTTCTAGGGGAGTTCTTCCTTTACCGTTGGGTGAGGTCATAAGAACGGACCCTTTAGGGTACCTGTCTCTTCGGACCACCCGACGTCAGGTACCCCAACGTTTCTCAACCTGTGCTGAATCGCTGATTTGTTGTTGGTAGTGTCTTAGGTCAACGTAGATCCGAAAAAAGGTGAACTATAAAAATTTTGGTAAAAGGTATATCATTAAAAACTCTTTCGTCTTATATGGAGTTCGTGGACAAGTATTGAATGGCTTGGTAGGAAAGATCAAATTGTAGATGTAACCAAAACCAAACTCCAACATTGACTTTTGAGTTTCGTTAAGTATAGAATCGTACCTCCAAGAGTTTGAAAGAATCAAGTATCGCGGAGATCGCAGAGACACTTTAAAAGTACCGTAGGGTCTGATAAGTCACTGATAACTCATTAATTCAGGTTTGGTGGATTATTCATATAGATAGGATTGTTGAATCATCGGTAAACTTTTTTATCGTGTACCTTCAGTTTTCTTTCATTATATAAGATATGCGCGCAGACTCACTTGAGGCCTTCAACCACTACCTGTCCCTCCGGACCGCACGACGCTAAGTACCCCAGCGTTTCTCAGCCTGTGCTGACTCGCTGACTTGACTTGACTATAAATTTGTTCATCAAAGATTACCCACACGAGTGGACAACCTGAAACGGGTTGACGAGTCTAAAACCTTAGTCAAACTTGAGTGGCGGAAGTGAAGGAAAAGGTGTCACTAAAATGTACTATGAAAATAGTACCGCTGACGAACGACTTTTGAACCAAAAAACCGTTTCGAAATTTCGGTAACTATCCTCGCGTTTAACGTTTGAGTCAGTGAGGGTAATCGTCAAATACGCCACAAGTTGTGTACACCTCCTAGCGACATAAAGGGGGGTTTGACGGTACTCAAGTGTCACCATGAGAGCCGTGGGCTAAACCCTTGGTACCAGAATCACAGAAAGAGAGGATGGCCCACTAAAGAAATACTGTTTACAGATTTAAATCCTAATAATAAAAAGTTTCTCGACTAGTGACTCACAATAAGGACTGTTTTACCGATAAACACGAAAGAGGGGAGGGGAAGGGTAGAAGAGGACAACGAAGGAAAGGAGAGACGAAACTTCGTAGGTGGCACACGGGTTGTAACGAAAGAATTTTCCACGGGTCAGTAACACAGACATCCTCCTACACTCTTCTGGCTTGTAAAAAAATTTGTGTGTGTCTGTGTGTCAAAAATTTGTTTGTGTGAAGTAGGGCAAACTAGAGTGTCATTGTAACACTTCATCCATGACAATGCCAAGGGTAAAGTGTCTACTCCTTTGACTCCAGACCTCAGTGTCTGGCAGGGGTTTCAGACACGAAGGTCTCGGTGAGACCCCCACTACGGTCAACTACTACCCCTACCCCCACGGGGTCTCTGGAGAGTCCCAGAGACGACCTTCACACCGGGTTCCTATCTGTTTCTCTTCCGAGTACACTAAGACGGAAGGCGAGAACGTCTCTACCGGCTCGCTGTGTTGTGTTTTGTCCAGGACTTCGACCGGGCCCTGGAGCACATGTTCCACGTCTGGGACTAACTCTTGTTCACTCCCGGCGCAGTGGCGGGCGGGTGGGCGGACAGGGCGGACGAAGAGGAGGGTCGGCGGGCCCCTCGCTCCAGGACTGCAGACAAGGGCTCGTACCTGAAGACACGTTTCTCTTTCGTGGGGTTGAAACCGGCGACCCGTCCACCCCACCTCCCCAACGGGGAAGCCAAGTCGGAATGCAAAAGAACAAACTGGTTTCTAGCGGGTTCGGACCCTAAAAAGGGACCGCCCTCAACCCCCAACAACCACCCGTCTCCTCGTAGAGACAAGCACCAGAGGTCTTACCAGAGGAGGGGAAAGGGAGGGTAGGGAGGTTCGACAGAACAGACTACTCCGAACCCAACCCTTGAAAAGCCTTCGCCCACATCCCCGACGGAGACTCGAGACTTCCCCCGAAACCTCTAGAAGGTCTCACACCGACCCTCGTCTAGTGACGAGACGACGAGTTAAGAAGATACTTCCTACGACGGGACACGGGAGTCGGGACAGCCCCCAACTCGTCGTAGAGACCGGAGAGGGACGATCTACGGTCATCGCGGGAGGCGGGGGGCCCGGGGGGGGGGTGGAATACTGTAGGTCTTGAAGAGGTCTGTAACGGTCCATCGGGGGGCAAACTCTCGGTGACCGAACCTCCTCCTTGACGTTCACAAAGAGGGAAGGGTGAAAGAAACATAGACTCGGTGGACACAGGACTCTGAGGGGGTAAGTCTTTTCCGTGTACCCCAGGAGACGTGTAGAGAGGACCCTCGCCCCTAAAGTCAACACAAATGAGTAGAAAAGGAGGAGTGGGACCGGGACCCTCTCTGAAAAAAGAAGAAAGTTGTTTTCCGACACTCTTCCCAGATATTCGAATTCTGTCCGGAGAAATACCAGGACGAGTCTCGGGAACGAGGCCCGTCCCGTCTCGGGTGTAGGGGAAGGAGAGTAGGATCCCTCCTGGAGCGGAGAGGAAGGATGTAACCCAGGCCTCAAGGTCTTCGAACCTTCCACACACAACCACATTCGGTGAACAAGTTCCTCCGACCGTAAAGGAATTCACGGGAACGAATGAGTCCTGTTTCCCTTCTCTCCTCCTGTCTCCAACCGGTCCCATCCCACACCGCCCATAAGAGGAACCCCTTTTTTTTTTACTCGATTACTTGACCGTAGACCCAGTGTCGGGTCGGACCTTTACCAGGGGAGGTACAGAAGTGTGTTTCCCAGTGGTTGGGGGATTTGTCTGGGATCCACTCGATCGAATGGGACGGATGTACAGGAGGGTTCTCTCGTTAGCACGGTCGGGAAGAGACGAAGTCTCTTACCTGGTCTCAGTCCTCTTTGTCTTTCTCAGGGTCTTCCTAAGAGAAGGGTTCTTACCGTTCATCCTAAAACCTCTCCTCTGAGTTCGTGTAACTTTGGAACTGTCTCCCCGGCCTAGTCAGGAGGGTAGGACTCGTTTGGTCCTTCCCCTCGGCAGGGACGGACCGCACGAACACTTCCGCGAAGGGAACCTGGGTCGTGAAAGCCGACGTAGTCTTGAAGGAGGGTTCACCCCACAGGACCCACCCTACCTACTCTCTACCTGGAGCGAAGGCTTCTCGCGAGACACGTTCAAAGAAGAGGGGCGAGACCGGGAGACGGAAGGGCTCTGCCCACTAGTACATACTTTAAAGGGAGATCTATTCTCAAAATAAAACGGTAAGTTGAGAAGTGATGTCTCCTACAATAAAATCGTTCTGGGTCCAGGATCTGGAAGGCTAAGCATAAATAAAAAACTGTCTGACCAGACTTTCATGTCGTGTTCTACAGAAGAGACGGAAGAGAGTACCACAAGGTCTCTTGCAGCACCAACACTAAACTTTGTTACGAATAAATAAACCGAATGACACACACAAACCCAGAGACATGCAACACACACACAGGAACACAGGGGTTTAGTTTACGCACCCTCAGCAAAATAGATACCTCACGAGTGGAAAAGAGTCACAACGGTTGTATAGAATAATGACAAATGACTTCTCAGCACAGATATATATCTCTTTTATATATATTTGTCTTAACACACTTGGACCCAATAAAGAACGGAGACACAAACCCCTAAAAGAGAAACTAAACTTTCTTTCTTTACAAACGACGACTTCTCACGCAGGAGTATGGGGTCAACTGGGTCTGGGCCTCTCCCTGTCTAAGAGTGCGATCGACGGACCAGACAGGGGTCTCTCAAGTTCCGACCACTTTGACCAGAGTAGGAGACATAGTCAATCAACAATGTTCACTGCGACACATTGTTTGGTACGGTTTAGAATCACCGAAGTCTGTTGGTAAATAAATCGAACACTACTAAGCAAGAATTGTAAATAAATAAGTAAGTACATACACGTCGCGACCCTGGAAGGCAACGCCACGACGTGGGAAGAAATCGACGTCGGACCCCTTGAGAATCAACGTCGTACACCCCAGACCAAGGGGTTGATCCCTGACTTGGACTCGGGAGACGTGCCCCTCGAGGAACATCGGAGCTCGTGCACCTACGACAGACAGTGGTACGGAAGTGGACTTACTACGACAAGGGTCAATCCTGTTGTACGACCCAAATCCGGAGAGACCGACGAGGTGGTAAAGGGAAGATTTGGTATGAGAGAAAAGAAACGTGGAGTTCGAAAGGCAAACCGTAGACCCTCTCAGGTACCCCTGTCAACTCTTCGTGAAGGCGTTTCTCAACTCCTCCAGCACTGGTAGGGTGAAGTCTTCCCGGTCACGGGTACACACGGTAGGACAAGGTAGAAAGGGGAGGAGAGGGTCCGGACTCCAAGGTCGTCGGACCGTCTCTTCCCTCCACTCCCATGACGATTCCCCTCCCCCTCCTTGATCAATTCTAGAGAAGACAAAAAAGCTTGTCTATGAGTTCAAACTCTCTGTAATCTAGGTAGTTAGTTACTCAGAAGAGGGGTTCAAAATACTGTCGAAGAAGGTTTGGGTTCAGTGGACGGTAGGGGGAAATACTAAACGTGGTATAGACACACGTTAACATAGAATTGATCAAAAGAAATTTAGTTGAGTCAAAGTTTTTTTGTTTGTTGTAAATAAATAGAGAAGTAAACCGGCACGAACCAGAATCAACGTCGTGCACCCTAGGAATCAACGCCGTACATCCTAGATCAAGGGACTGGTCCCTAGCTTGGACCTAAGGGACGTAACCCTCGTACCTCAGGATCGGCGACCTGGTGGTCCCTCTAGGGTATTTAGTTGAGTGAAAAATTTGAAGTTCGATTCTCGTTCAGTCCTAGTAAACGTATTTGTCTTCTACCGACATCTTTACTTATGGTGAGAAAATGGTTTCATGACAAAGGGTGGTTTCCGAAAGGACTTCGGACGAGAGGGCGACAATTCTTCTCCGCATTATTCCCAGACTCTCCAATTTCCGTATAATCGTGGTCTGCTCGAAAGGAAGAACCTCCTGAAGTTCGTCCTCACTACACCCTTACTGAAAGAGAGACGTGGTTGATTTTAATGTAAGACATAGAAACAGGTGTACAAACCCCTCACTACTGAATCCTAGGATTCAGACGGTCGAGGACCGATACACTAAAACCTGTTCACTAAAATGGAGAGACTCGGAACCAAAAGTAAAAACGTTTGACCACCATCCTTAATGGGGGAACCCACACCTAAGGGACCACCGAGTCTACTATTTCTTAGGTAGACGGTACACCCTCGGGGTACCCAAACTAGGGACCCAACCCTTCTAGGGGACCTCTTCCCCTTGTTGATGGGTGAGGTCATAAGAACGGGCCTTTTAAGGTACCTGTCTCCTCGGACCACTCGATATCAGACACCCCAGTGTATCTCAACATGTGCTGACCCACTGAATTGTGAAAATGAAAAAACCGACACCTAAGTCAGGACCGGGAGAAGAAAGTGACCCTGGGAGACCGGGATCGTAGTGACCCTTGTTAAAGGACCAACTCCGGAGTCAAAGGGACTCAAGGGTAGTAGCGAACGAGTCCAAGAGTCCACTCTGAAACTTTGGACTCTCCTATGTCGAGGACCTCTTCACCCCTTCCTTACTCGAGACTCGGGAGAGCCGGCACTGCCTCGGGGAACTCTCCCCATACCACTCCGGCAGTCGAGGACCGTCCTCGTTTTGGGTACGGCTGAGACGTCTAACGCGACCCAAGACGACTGAGTCCCTTCCCGAGAGCCCCGAGACACGACGACCGAAACTTCGGCGACCTTAGTGACTCTCGAACTCGGGTCCTGTCCACATCTGAGATCTCCCTCACGTTAGTCTAGGAGTCTCAGTTGGATCGTCTTAAGTCTACTGGGAGGCTTGGGACGTCACGGGACCCCTGAAAGGTGATGTAGTCCCGCAATCCGTCCCGAGGAACCCATAGAAGGACCGTAGGAAATGAGTCTGAACACCTCGTTCGTGTCACCAAAGGTCGGAGACATCTCCGTCCCGAGGAGGTTTGTTTCTCGCGGAGAATAATACTTCTTCTCTTTTTACTCTGTCTAGGGAGACAGAGAACAGTTTATTTCTACCACAGTCACTTTTACGAAGACGAAGTATCCGACTTTTTAGTGAGGGAAACCGTGACGACTTTAACAACTCTCTCTTTTACTTTCCCTTGAAGGGGACGACGGTGTGACGGGCTCCCGGGTCCAACTTAGGGACCAGTTCCTTAATTCTAGGAGGATCGGTGCGACGCACCAGTTCTCTCTACTAATTCCTTGAACCTACCGTCCCCTGACAACATTCCAATAATGTGTCTCCTCCGGTGAGTAGAGTTCGCGTCCACCCACTGGACTCCGACAAACCCGAAGAAGAACAACCGTAGATAGACGAACGACGAAAAACGTGACCCCTACGACGAATCCCAAGGACTTTAGAAGGGTGAGTTCGAACTGGAAGTAGTTGCACGAAGACTTCTGTGAACTCTGTATGGTCCCCAGAAGCTCAGGTAGAAGTGTGGTACCCCGCCGAAGGATCCCAAAGATAATGGAATAAGGTAATAAGACACTGAAAAATTTTCATTCATACCAGGAATAAAAGACTCTCTACTTACGTCCGACGTAAGAGTCACCGGCTACACAGGAAGTTTCAATATCTTAACGACATTATTATATCATGACAACAAATGGCTACCAGAATCAACTTACGAATTTCGGTTTTCTCGAACTACTCGACCCAGTCCCGTCTCTGCAGTAAGACGGAGGTAGTGTCTCGGACTGTCGGGACCTAAGTTTAGGGTCGAGACGGTGGTTCGTCGACACACTGAAACCCGCTCACTGGGACAGAGAGAGTCGATGTCAGAACTGAAGACACTTTACTCCTATTGTTTCAAAGGGAATTCCTCTCCTCAACCCGTAGCTTTCAAAAAGTGAAAGAGCCGTAGGAACGGGATAAGGTCCTGGTCGTTGAAGAGGGTAGAAGACCCTTTGACATAGTGGATGCAATATTGATACCGGAAGATCAGATCTAACGACTGTCGGGGGAGAGGGATCCCCCTGTGTACAGGGTCAGGACCGGTCAGTCGAAGGAAGGGACCCTTCTCACCAAGTGGGAAAGAAGGCCACGTCGGTGTTCGATCTCCCTATGGTCGGACCTCGACGGACAGTGGTGCACAGGACGTCCATCCCCTCGTCGCACCGACCTAGGTCCGTCAGTTCACTTTAGGAATCACGAGGTAGACACAGGTAGAGTGCCGAGACGAGAGGAGGCACGACCAAATATGTCCAGGGTCCGGGCAGAGACTTGGTCAGTGAGGCTGGTAAGGACTAACCGATTTTCAAGAGTAAACAAGTAGAATTTCGGACCTCGTCAGTCTTTCACTGACTCCCAGTGTAGGTTTCCCTCCTAATTCCACGACGAGGGTTTCGTCCCGTGACCCAGTACTAGTCGTTTCCATTGTCCGACTGAGGTCGTGGGGCACGTCTCTCTTGTCTCACCTCGACACTGCTCTGGCTGACACCCCGAGTCTTCAGTCGCACCGGTCTCCCTCTCCGCGCCCCAGTCTACCCACTGTTCTTTCTTCGGTTTCTCTCTCCAGCCCTGACCTAGAGTTCCCCGGAGCACACGGGGTTCATTGCCACTCCAAAAGTGTAGTCACCCCAATAAACGCACTTCCCCACTCTGTCCAGGAATTGCGGACTGGGGTGAGGGGCGGCTTAGGGGTGGGGTTGTGACCGGGTCGAGAGTAAATATTCCTCTGCAAGAATAACTACCCCTTACTTATGAAAGGTCTAAGTAGTTCTCCTCCTCAATGTCTTTCCCTCCCTTCTCTCTCTCTTATAGGTGTATGGGTAATTTTCCACATCATAGACTCACTGTTCCTAGGTCTTAACGGGGGTCCGTGAAAAGTACTTCTCCAAATACGAGTGGTGTTAGGAGGACACCCCAGTCCTAATATTATTATTATCGATTTCAAACGGATTGTATACTATTCCCGAAATAAATATGTGTCGTAGAATTAAGAGTATTGACGGGAGGCTCCATCCGTAATAAAGTTGGGGGACGGGGTGGGGTAAAATATCTTCAATATGCGACTCCAGGTCTCTCTACTCCGCTAAACGGACTCCGGTGTGCCGGTCGTTCGTCGTCTCCACCCTAAACTTGGACCCACACACCACTAAAGTATGTTGAGATCGCACCCGAGGAAAACGAGGAGGACTCTATAAAAATAAACCAGCAAAGACCGTGTTCCTACTACGAGGGTCACAGTGACCTCTTCTTCTACCAGGAGGCGACCTGGAGTCAGTGCACCCCGGCGGACTAGTGTCCGTCCTCCGACCGGTCCTGACGCAACTCCTACCGCCAGTGTATCGGGGTCGGATCGACCGTGACTGGTGGTACCATGTACCTCCTCCGATGCGTCCGAAGGAACCGCTTGCCGCTCCGGTTCGACTGCCCCTTTTGGTCGTCCGGGTGCTGCCACCGCTACCGATCTCCGTCGTCCCTCCTTTCGGCCACACAGCCAGTACCCCGAGACCCGACTGGAAGGTAGGGTGAGGAGGTAGGTGAGTGAACAGTAGGTAGTCGGTAAGTGAATGAGTAACCGAGTAGATAGAAACATAGGTGGATAGTGAGTTCATGGAAGGTGGACAGACAGGTGGATGAATGGGTAGGAAAGTCGGTATAAGATTAGGTGAGTCCGAGAGGTAAGGAGACAGATGGATAGGTAAGTGAGTAGGTAGGTAGACAGGTTGGTGGGTGAATCGGTGGACGGGGGGTGCGTAGGGGGGTAGGTAGGTAAGGAGGTGGTGAAAGGGGTAGGTAGATCGGTAAGTAGGTGGACAAGTCATTATGCAGATGACTAGGTAGGTAGGTAGTCGAGTAGGTGGATGAATGTGTGGGGTGAGGTGTGTGGCTGGTTGGGTGGGTAGGCAGGTACATAAGTAAGGAGTTTTGACATTCCCCGAGACACCTTTCGTGATCACTATGATTCGTTTACTTGGTCTGTGGAGGAGTGAAACCTCCGTCAGGGTCGCGTCCTCTCAGTGTACTGGAGGTTGGGGAGAAGTCGGTGTGAACAGGTGAACCTCAAGGAACTGACACGGAACGAGAGAGCAGAGAGATGCGGAAACGGGGGACTACAAGGGTAATGGGCTTTGCGGGAAGGTGTAAACCAATTGAAGGGTGAGTAGGAAGGTCTAAGTAGAGTCACTGCGGAGGAAGTCCTTCGGAAGGACTTGTGGGGGAGGTTTGTGACTCAGTCCATGGAGAACCTCAAAAAGGAACGTAGGACACGAGTAGGATAACACGGTTTATAGGTGGCTCAATATTGACGGTGGGGGTGATCTGAGACACGTTCGACTGCTGTTCCTGACACAGAGGTAAGTAACGGGGCTGTTTATAGCTCACTTGAGACACACGCCTCGTGACACAGTCTACGACCACTACAGTTCCGTCTGCACAGGAACTGGGGTGTCTCGACTACAAGAGCACCTCTCTCTACGTGTTGTTAGTCGATCCGTCTACTCTATAAAGTCCGATGCTTTTGTCTGTCGTTCCGTTCTCCTTCTGCTGACATTCCTCTCCCCTCGAGGGACTGGAACTCCAGTACTCTCTGGGGTGACTCTCTCCATAAACTCGTCACGGGAAGCATTTCACCCTCCTCGTTCGACACTTCTAGACTCTTCTCTTGTAAGGTCCGTCTCCCTTGTTCGAACCACGAATACTCGTTGTCTTTCGTTCGGTCACACGAGTCATGCACGACTCGGACCGTTTCGGTCAATTCTCTACTCCAGTCACTTCCTTATTCCCGCAGGAGTCGCCTCGAAGTAGCCATTGTCCTTCAGTAACTGTACCACCGAACTAGACTAAAGTCAAAATTGTCCAGAGTGAACCGTTTGTCTGAGATCCCCTGTTCCCACCGTCGTCTCTCTACGCACTCCACCAGTGGACATTAGGTCCACCCTTTACTACCTCTTAATTAACCTACTCCCAATGGTGGTTCTGGGCTCGATCTAGTAGGTTTCGACACACTTAATCTCTTTTCGTTAGGAGACCCGAACCCCCGAAAGCTCCACCGAGTCACTATTTACTAGATGGACGGTTCGTCCTCTATACCCAAACTAGGGACCTAACCCTTCCAGGGTACCTCTTCCTTTACCGTTGGATGAGGTCATAAGAAGGGACCTCTTAAGGAACCTGTCTCCATGGACCGTCTCATGTCGGGTACCCCAGTGTCTTCGCAACCTGTTTTGAATCGCTGATTTGTTGTCTTTATTGTTATTAAGAAGACTCGTTTGCGTCGAGAGTCGGGAGGGTCGGAGTCGGCCTACGGGAACACGTCACGTGTTGGACGGGTTGACATATACGAGAAGGACCATTTTTGCTACGTTTCACCTACGTGTCCTCTCTTTGTTTCCTCCTTTTGAAAGTCCTGACCCCAACCTGTTCCCGTTCTCTCCCACTACAATTCCTATGGTAAGGGATGGGGGTTAAAGACCGAACAATTTTCTAGTCCTTATCAGACGTCAACATGCCAAATTGAGCCTCTAAGTTGGTCCTCCGTTCAGAGACGAATGTCCGAGCGAGTAAGTAAGTGGGCAAGTAGGGTTTTTGTACAGACCCTGTGAAAATACGCTGTGGTTTGAATGGACGACGCCGAACATGGGGACCGCGACTTGGTGACGGGGAGGCACCTGTGTCAGGAAACCCCCGTTCCCGGGTCCTGTCCTCCTCTTAACATGACTTTCGGTTATCCTCGGTCGGAGGTTCCTCGTAACGTCGACTTTGGACGGTCCTTCTCTCTCCTCCCTGTCACAGCTGACCCCACCCCGTCAGTACGTGAAGGAGACGAATTGACTAGTCGACGACTCAGGAGTTTTGGGGTGTTCCAGATACGATAATAATAGGGACAAAACACCAACAATGATAAGTCAGTGATTCAGCACAGACTGAGAAACGTTGGGACACCGGACATCGGGCGGTCCGAAGGGACAGGAAGTAATAGAGGGACTCAAACGAGTTTGAGTACAGGTAACTCAGTCGCTATGGTAGGTTGGTAGAGTAGGAGACAGCATGGGAGTCAGAAAGGGTCGTAGGCTCAGAAAAGGTTACTCAGCCGAGAAGTGTAGTCCACCGGTTTCATAACCTCGAAGTCGAAGTCGTGGTCAGGAAGATTTCTTATAAGTCCCAACTGAAGGAAATCCTAACCGACCAAATTAGCGGAACGACGGATTCTCTGAGCGTTCTCAGCAGAAGTCGTGATGTCGAGTTTTCGTAGTTAAGAAGTCGCGAGTCGGAAACAGTACCAGGTTGAGAGTTTCGGCATGTACTGATGACCTTTTTTGTATCGAAACTGATATACCTGGAAACCGTCGTGTCACTACAGAGACGAAAAATTATACGATAGATCCAACAGTATCGAAAGGAAGGTTCCTCGTTCGCAGAAAATTAAAGTACCGACGCCAGTGTCAGGTGTCACTAAAACCTCGGGTTCTTTTATTTGGACAGTGACGAAGGTGAAAAAGGGGAAGATAAACGGTACTTCACTACCCTGACCTACGGTACTAGAATCAAAAAGAGTACAACAAAATTCGGTCGAAAAAGTGAGAGGAAAAAGTGGGAGTAGTTCTCCGAGAAGAAGTGAAAGACGGTAATTTCACCATAGTAGACGTAAAGACTCCAATAACTATTAAGAGGACCTTTAGAACTAAGGTCGAAAACTAACTAGGTCGGAACCGTAAAGCTTACTACATGAGACATATGTTGGAACCAAGGGACCACCGAGTCTGCCATTTCGCAAACGGATATTACTCCCTCTGTAAGTTAGGGACCCAGCCCTTCTAGGGGATCTCCTCCTTTACCGTTGGGTGAGGTCATGACAACGGACCTTTTAAGGTACCTGACTCCTCGGACCGTCCGATGTCAGGGACTCTAGAGTTTCTCAGCCTGTGTTGACTCACTGAAGTGAGACATATGTTCTACATGAAACAAAATGTGTATTTGTTTGGCCTAATATTCCTCAACCTCAGTAAACGGAGTCCCGTGTGTCGATTAATTCGGGAGTCAAGTCAAGTCAAGTCAACGAGTCAGCACAGGCTGAGAAACCCTGGGGTACTTGGTGTCGTACGGTCCGGAGGGACAGGTAGTGGTAGAGGGCCTCAAGTGAGTCTGAGTACAGGTAGCTCAGGCACTACGGTAGGTCGGTAGAGTAGGACCCAGCAGGGGAAGAGGAGGACGGGAGTTAGGGAGGGTCGTAGTCTCAGAAAAGGTTACTCAGTTGAGAAGCGTACTCCACCGGTTTCATGACCTCAAAGTCAAAATCGTAGTAAGGAAGGTTTCTTTAGGGTCCCGACTAGAGGAAGTCTTACCTGACCAACCTAGAGGAACGTCAGGTCCCCTGACAGTTCTCAGAAGAGGTTGTGGTGTCAAGTTTTCGTAGTTAAGAAGCCGCGAGACGGAAGAAGTGTCAGGTTGAGAGTGTAGGTATGTACTGGTGTCCTTTTTGGTATCGGAACTGATCTGCCTGGAATCAGCCGTTTCATTACAGAGACGAAAACTTATATGATAGATCCGACCAGTGTCGAAAAGAAGGTTCCTCATTCACAGAAAATTAAAGTACCGACGTCAATGGTAGACGTCCCTAAAACCTCGGGTTTTTTATTTCATTCGGGATCTCTATCTTAATTCTGGACGTAAATGGTGGAAGGGACCATCGAGTCTGTCATTTCGCAGACGGATGTTACACCCTCTGGGTCTAAGCTAGGGACCCAGTCCTTCTAGGGGACCTCTTCCTTTACCGTTGGGTGAGGTCATGAGAACGGACCTTTTAGGGTACCTGACTCCTGGGACCATCCGATGTCAGGTACCCCCAGCGTTTCTCAGCCTATACTGACTCACTGAAGTGAGGTGAAATGGTGGAATGGAAGAGAAATGACTTGTGGACGATATGTCGTCCCAGTGGTTCTCTCCGTGGAAACGTAACCAAAACCTCCGACACATTAGAGGGAATCTACCCGAAGGGTTCACCGTATCACCGTTTCTTAGGCGGACAGTCACGTCCACTGTGTTCTCAGGGACCCCAGTTTTTCTCAGTCTGACCTGATGCGTACGTGTGTCAGAACGAATCTCCACGACTTGACCCTCAGGGTTGGGTAACAGGGCTAACAACTTAACCATTAAGCGTAGTTTTGTCTCTGAAAACTGTAGAATCGGCGCCAAAAGTTTGGATCGCCACGAATCTCCCACTGGTCATCCACACATATCCAACACGTGACGTGTTGAGATCCTCTACGGAAACCCTCGGTAGTGTCTTTACGGATAACTAATGTCATTCAGAGGTCGTCTACCGTCATGTCACAGGACTCCTTCCCCGTGGTAAAGGATTAAACATATTTCCGTGACGTACCCAGTCGTTGACGGAAGTCTTAGTGGGACCCACAAACGATTTTAAGTGTATCGGTCTGGGGTGAGGTGTGGATGTCTCAGTCTTCAACCTTCCCTCCACCCGTCTTGAACCGAAAAAAAAAAAAAAAAAACGCGACTACGTAAACTCTTACGGGACGAGGGCTGGGGAGCTTCGATGTCATTTAACTGTTCAGATGCAGAGTGGAAGGTCCGCTTCAGTCCTTATAGTAGGTCCCTGACCTTCCAGGGTGTCGAGACCAAGGTCGACAGTGGAACTCCGGTCCTCGTCATCCGCTCCTGTGGCTTCCTCTTCCACCACCAGACCTTGGTCCGTCCCCTCTGCTCCGACTGCCGGCTCTACGTCCACCCCCTTTCGGGGTCTCGACGGGTGTGTGACGGATGGTAGTCCCGTGCAGTCACTGGATCCTCAGTTGTCTGTTCTAAACACCTTCCTCCTTTTGCCCCAGACCTTTCCTACAGGGGCAAAAAGGGTGGTCGGTCGGTAGACCAGGACAGAAACCTAGGGTCCAGTAATCGGAGCGAAACCGGACCCTGCGTGACCCTCCAGAAGTATTGACCCCACCTCGAGGAGGGATTGTGTAAGACCTTCAGCTTTGAGGTCTAAAACCTTATTTGAAATCACGAATGTGTCTGAAACCGTGTGTTGGTCAGGAGGACCCTTTACTTGTAGCGACCAGGTACGTTCGGGGGAGAGCACAGAGCGAGTAAATAAACAGACAAAGAAGTAAGTAAGTGAGACGGATAGTGCGGAACGTGACAGGGACTCCAGACGAAGATGTCTCTCTCCCCCGGAAAGAGTTTTAGTGTGTGTCTACAACCCAAAGATCGTTGGTGGGACGAGTAGTCGACGGAGGAGGGTTAGAGACTGGTAATAAATTACAAATAGAAAAACAAACCTCCGTAAAAACGTTTTACCTATGACAAGTCAGACACACATAAAAAGTACACGTATTTACCGTAACGAAATAACGACAAAATACACAACAGTGTCTCCAGTCCACCGTGGACCTGAGTAGGAATTTACAGAGATTTAGTATCCTACGGTTCTCAATAAATCAAAAGTTAAGAAGAAGTTGGGAAGTTCCTCTTTCAAAGACATTCTCGACGTCCCAGAATTTGTGAGGGGTCAGTAGACAGTCAGAGGAGACAACTTTCTGTCCCTCGGAACTCCTCCGTTGCCTCAGATCACTCCGAACCCCCTACTCCAACCTGAAAAGAAGATAAACAACATTACCAAAATAAGATAAATAATCAATAGATAAACTGTAAATTTAAATACAATTACTCTTGAGCTCATCGAAAGTTCAACCCAGAATGGTTTTATTACTATCTCACAACCTCCTCCTCCGATTCCGTCCTTCCACCAAACGATTATCGGTTTCAACAGTAACTACCAGTCTTCGTTCCAGGTCTTCCCGACTCCGTCGGGTCCCCGTGGGTCCCAGTCTTCGGTGACTCGGTTGGTTCCTGTAGCTGTGCCTGGAAGGTCCTGGTTGCGAGAAGTTGGAACCCAAAGTGAAACCCTGGGATTCGGGTCGGTCGTGTAATGTGAACCGGTCTCAGGACCCGAACCTCCGGTCGGTCAGGGAGATCGTAAAGGGTCGACACACTGAACCTCGTTCAATGGGGCAACGGGACCCGGAGTCAAAGAGGCCCGGAGTCAAAGAGGTAGACATTTTCGTCTAAGATTTAGGTCCCGCGTCTATCATAACCCAAGTTAGTGACTCGTCCCGCTACTCCATCTTTCTTTGTGTGCTTGGTGGTGCGAAGGGGCCCCACTGGAGCCCCTCCAGTGGAGTAGAGAGACCTTTACCCCGGTAGTCCCAACAACACTTCCAAGAACCCCCAGTCTACGTCGACCCAACGTCCCTCTCCCCCGACTCGATTCGGACTCTTCCCTCCGGCCCCAATCCACCGTGTGTGTATAATAAGGGTTCGAATCTTTTTGGAGGACCGTCGGTCGGTCGTTTATTCTACGTCACGGAACTTCACTCCCTCTCACCCAAACAACCAAAAAAAAAAAAAAAGGGGATGTGACTTTAGTCGGAGTTGAAACCCCAACCGTCCTAGGGCTCTCCCCACATTAAGGTCGGTCCTTCGACCCCTCGGGTTTCGTCTGACTCCGGGCGCTGAAACGGAGAGAGACCGACGGGGTCACGGAGAGGTCCGTAAAGACTGGAACTTTCCTCAAAACAAGAGGTCTATTATACGAGTCACAGTGGACCCTTTTAGTGTGGTTGGTAGGTCCACGGGTCTTTGAATTTACTCCGTAATATTGGGCTTTGGTGTAGGCCGGCCCAAGGTTAATCGACCTTAAGTGGTTTCCCTTTGAACTTTCCCTGACCTATACAAGAGGAGGTCGAGCCGCGAAACGACAAGTTCCGTCAACTGTTAAGAACTCGTGAGTAGTTCCGGGTAAGATTTGAGAGTCACAGAGTAAGTCAAATTCGGAGTGCCAAGGGGGTACCATCCCATCCATGATGAAAATAGACTCAAGGGTAAAATGTCTACTGTTTTACTTCGGAGTCCTTCACTCGTCACCTGGTCCCAGAGTTTGAGTCCCTTACCCCGACGACTGAGACTCGGGATTTGGGTCTCACTATAATTCCTTAAGCAAATTTCAGTTTATGGGGTCGCAAAAAGTCCCTGATGGGTCCCAATTTCAAACCAGTTGGGAGAGGGGACGAGCCCGGTCCCTCGGACCTACCCGAGTCCCCTCGGTAAGTGTCGGCACCGTCCTCCCCTGGACCCTGGACCCCCAAATCTCCACCGATGATCACAGAATGATACAGGCATATTCAGGAAAGGAGTAAGACCGTAGGTACGCAGGAGTAGACAGTTAACCTTCCTCAACTAGTAAGTAAGTAAGTCGAAAACACTGGAAGTATCTATGTCGTCGCTTGTTTTGTAACACGGACGGGAGCTCCTTGAATCCCAAACCTCCCGTTCTGTCCCTTTGTTCTCTCTTGTTATACCAGGTAGGCAGGTAGGTGAGTTGTTTAAATGACTCATAGAGGATACAAGATTCTTGATAAGATCACGACCCCTAAATCATCACTCCTTTTGTCTGTTTTTGCTGACAGGAGTACCTCGAATGTCAGGGCATTCTCTCTCTCTTTGTTATTCCTTTATTCAGTCGTACATTCTACGGACTACATCCCTGAAGAGATCTCCAGATCACGGAACTCCGAGACATGAAGGCAACGGCCCCCGTGTCCAAACTAGATACCAGTCCCTCGATCCCACAGTATACGTCACCCGTTCCGGTTTTGTTTTCCTACGGACTACATTTATGCACGGTGTCTCTTTTTACTTCGGTCCTTCCCTCTACCACTTACTTATCCCTTCCCAGTACCTTCGTCCCTCCGAAACATCCGTTACTGTCTAGAAACCGAAAATTAAAGACTCAATCTACCCCTCAGACGCCCACCAGAACTCGTCTCCACCCTGTACTGAATGGAGCCACAAAATCTTTCCAGTCGAGACCGACGACCCACCTCTTCTCCGTCTTCTCTCCCGTTCCCTCTTCCTTGGTCCTTCGTTAAAGTCACCCAGTCTACTCTCTGTCAGTCACCCAGTCTATCTCTTCTCTGTCCCTCCCGTCCCCGTCTAAACCCTAGACACAACTTCCAGTTTCCATCCAGGTCGGTTGGTCTAAACGAATACCTGACCTGAACCTCACACTCCCTGTCACCCCTCCGTTTCTACGGAGGTCCCGAAAACTGGAACCGTGGACCCTGCCCGCTCGACAGGAATGGACTCTGCCCCTTCGACGCCCTCCCCGGCCAAACAATCCTCTTCCCTTCGAGAGACTCGCACCACATCGGGTTCACTTCAGACTCTACACATAAAGTGGTTCGGTAGTTAGTTACCTCCGTTTGTCTGTGTTGCAGTGTGGTTCCCTGTCGGGTCCTACGGTAGCCCCCGTCCGCGTCTCGTCCCCGGGGACCCCCGGTCCACCTGTAGGTCCGACCTTAGACTTCTGTGCGCTCAACCCCAACCCCGTCCTGCGACTCGGCGTGGGGAACAGAGTAGGAGGGTCGGCGTGTCGGACGAGTAGGGACCGACGAGCACGCAAAGGTCGAGGCCATGTTCAACCGGTACACGTGACCCAGTTTGACACTACATTACATTACTGAGGTTCGAAAACAAAGGGGTAACGTCACCTGACTTACAAACACACGGAGGCTTAAATATACAACTTTAAGATGGGGGTTGCCACTACGACCTTTTTCCACTCGGAAGTCCTCCTCTACTCCAGTACTCCCACCTCGAAGGTACTCCGAATCCTTTCTCTCGGGTCTCTGGTGGGAGCAGGGAAGACGGTGCACTCTTGCATCGTTCTTCTGTCGGTAGACATATGGCCCTTCGCCCGAGAGTGATTTGTGGTTTTAGAGGGACTACAACCTTAAGGATCGGAGACCTTGACTGTCTTTATTTAAAGACAACCAATATTCGGTGCATTAGATACGGTGAAACATATATCGTCGGACTTATCCGATTTTGCAGGTGGGGGTCTTCCTACCGATGTAGGATCTGGTCCCCCTGAATTGGAAGACCTCCACTGCCTCAGGAAACTTTTATACTAAATTTTCGTACCGACGTAAGAAATACGTCTGAATGAACATGTGTGTGTGTGTGTGTGTGTGTGTGTGTGTGTGTGATGACATTAAAGTCCCCGAGCACCTGGGAATTTCGAGTAATATCGAGGGTCTGTTATGAAAGGAGAGGGGGATCAGAACTGGAGTGGAGGGAAAAGAGAGGTCTGAGTGGATGAAGTCCAGTTCTGGGAGGTTACACCGATGAAGAGTCCGAGGTCAAAACTTGCATTCAGACACTGAACCATTGTCCACAGGACGGCAAACTTCCTTTGTCCGATCACTTGTTTCGGGTCCACACACTATTCGACCGGACACACACAAAAGGAAGGGTCAAAGAATTTGGCTGTTGGACAGACAGTGACCCGACGACCGACCCGACCCGTTTCTCTCTTTTCGGTCGGGGTTTAGTCTTACCCCACTCCCACACCACAAAGGTCCCGTCGTCTTCCACACTTATCCCTAATTGGCTCTAATTTACGGTCCACAACTTTAAGAACGGTAACATGAGAGACGGAAAGACGGAACCATTAAGATCAACTCCCTATAAAGAGACCCTAGACTTATAGGTGGGACGCCCGACACTTGAAGGTCTCTCATCCAAGGTCTAGACTTTTCGGAAATAGGTCATCCACGAACAGAACAGAAAACGACATTTACTACCTTCACGTTGAGGTTGGTCGAGTTGTTCTTTACTCTTTACATAGCCAAATGTATTGACTTTTAAGACACCCTGTCGAAGTCCGTGTCGACCGAGGTCCACTTGTTCGTCACCGGGGGGAGAGAGAAAGAGAGGTAGAGAACCGAGACAAGGCCGGCTCAGCCCAAATGAGAGTGCCTCTAAGACAGAGTGTCACAACCAAAGACCATGGAGGTCCGAATCGTTGGGGCCTCTTTTCTTTCGAGAAGAAGTGTGTGTCACCGACGTTAATGACACTAATTGAGAGTGACCTGTCTGTACCCAGGGTAGGTACTTGGCTTCTGACACCGGTCCCTTTACCCTAGGAGACTACCCGACCTGGATCCTGGACCCGAGTTCCCAATCCCCAGCTCCCACCCTCTGACCCCTACTCTCGTCCACACAGGACCGCAGGTGGTGTGACCTTGGTGTACTTGATTTCCACCCCGCACCCCACCAAAGATCCTCCTTTTGGTCCACGACACGTCTCCTACCCCTTTACCCACGACCCGTCCGCTCTACGTAAGTACCGTAGTGAGACTCCGGCATTTACGACTGTGCTGTTCACTCTGTGTGCCCTTCGTCCTCCTGACTCCGACTCTGAGTTCAGGGTAGAGACGGTGAGTGAGAAGCACACCGGAATCTCGTAGAGACGAAATGACCCGGAAGCAGAAAGGTGACATCTTACTCCCGCAGACCTTGTGTTCCAAAACCTCTCTACTAACGGTCCAAAACAAAAAAAAGGGAGGATGAGTAAGTCAGTATATAAATAAGAGAAAAAAGAAAGTTAGTTATAAACACCTTCCCGAAACCCCAATCAGAGTTGACCTAGACTTAGGGTCAGACTAAAGACAGTCCGCACTAACAATACGGAAGAGTTCACACGAATCGACACAGGAAGGGCCGGTGGGTCGTCGGGACCTACGGTAGGTCGGAGGTGAGCGGAGGGGGGCGTCCGCCGGACCCAGTCTGACGACGTCGGTGAACCGATCGTACCGGACGCCGCTACGCCGGACTCAGCACCGGACTAGACGGTTGTCGGGGTCGACACCAGGTCGACTGGACCGGCCTCGACCCCGGTCCCAAACGCCGGTCCCAAGACCGCGGAGGAGAAGATCTGCGTCCACTTGAAGACCCACGTCTCGACCAAAAGGAGCACCGACGGACCTCCGACACAGTCACTGTGTCGAGTCTGCGCTCCTCACCAACCCAGGTCACCAGTGAGCACCGTCTCCCCTTTGGCCGGTCCGGTCGTCTACTTCAAGAACGGGAAGTAGGGACGTGTAAAGTGCGCCGAAGGGGGTCTCTGTGGGACTCATGACCTTGAGGACCAGCGTCAAAGAACTTTTCGACACCGGTCAAGTCAGTTCTTGTAGAATATAAACGGGAGGGAGGAAGAGTCAGAGTGTCAGGGAAAAGGAAGTGAGAACAATTCGACCCTAATGTAGGGGTTATTCCGTAATCAAACAATTAGAACGGAGTTCGAGACAAAAGATCCCTTGGGTCCGACACTAGAATCAACACACTGAAACTTACTAAATGAGTTGGAGAGACTCGAAGTCTAAGGAATGGATACTTTTGCTCTATTGCCTCGTAGAGAATGTCTAGGCAACACTGCAAAGGACTCTGTCACGTCCGTTTCATGAATCGAGTTATTTACTGTAGAACGTAATCATATTAAAGACACTTACTCCGTGTCCTGACATAATACACTTTTGTAAATAAGTCGTGACTTGAAGTACTCATAAATAACTTCCAGTTGAGACAAAGTCTATAATACGATCACAAACGAGGGTTCGAGTGTCAGATCTTTCACTCTGTCTCTTCATTACCTCGTTAATATGTTGTCCCAGTAGTCACGGGTCAACCCCGATCTTCTAAGTCTCCGAAACCGGACCCTCAACCCCTACCATCAATCCCAACCGAAGAACCTCCTCCACTGTAATTTCGATTCTAGACTTCCTGTGCACCATTGATATCTACTACCCGTTCACCTCCCGTGTCATAAGTCTGTCTCCGGCACCGTACCCGTTTCCGGACCACAACTCTCTTTTGTAAAGTTTCTTGCGTGACCGAGAGTCAGAGTTCTTCGTCCGCTCAATGTTCTCTTTGTTTTACTTATACGTGGTTACTTTTATACACCTATACCAGAAACGGTCCCTCACACACTCAAGATCTCGATAGGACAAGTTACACCATCTATCTACATCGGTACACACCGACGACGACGACGACGACGATTCAGCGAAGTCAGTACAGGCTGAGAAACGCTGGGGTACCTGACGTCGGATGGTCCGAGGAGGTAGGTACCCTAAAAGGTCCGTTCTCATGACCTCACCCCACGGTAGCGGAAGAGGCGGTACACACCGATAAATTAATTTTAATTTATGTTGATTTTTAAATCAAGGAACCAGTGTGACCGGCTTTAAATTCACAAGCTATCAGTAGACACCGAATACAACCTGTCACGTCTAAATCTTGTGGGGGTAGTGACGTCTTTCAAGACAACCTGTTTCGACGGTTTAGTTCTGTCTGAAAGAACTCCTCCCCCGTCTACTACCGTCTCTTCCTTCCTCAGGACCCTTTCAGGGACACTCCGTGACAGGAGAGAGGAACCCTTCTCTTTTCGGTCCTGACCCTCATTCTCCACCCCACAACCGAGACCTTTGTTACATGTTGGACTGTGGAAAAACCAGTCCCACATTAGCGACCCACACACGACCGACCGTCGGAGAGTGGACCCTCCCTTCTGTGTCCTTACGTCCCTCTTAGACGATTCCACCCCGACTTGGTCCTTCAGGGCGGGGAGGACCCCGGTCCTCCTGAGACCCTCAACATCAAACCGTAAAACCCCTGAGGGGGGGTGGAGTTTCGAACCACACCCATCTACGGGACTGTGACCCGCATCCGACCCGTAAAGGACCCCACGTTTTAACCCTCACCCGACCGATCCCGACCCCGGTGTAGACCCAAACCCCAAAGACACTACTCACTGTCTTTTTCCTGACAGAAGAGAGAGGGGGTGAATTCAAGACCCTATCTCTCCTCTGTGGTTCTACCTCCTGACTCGACTTACCCGTCGACTCTCTGTAGGTCAAAGTTGTCTTGGGAGTTGGGTGTGTAAGACCACTTCACTCTAAGCGGGTCTCTCTGTTCTTCAAGGGTATTCCAATCCCCCCTCTCCATCGTCAGTCATGAGATAATTTTGACAACCAATAAGTACGCAAATTAGGTTAATTCGTGTCATAAAAGACTCATGTATGATAAACCGTTTGGGACGGGATCCGTGACTCTTAGTCCTCCCTTGATTTCTCTGTTTTCGAGGACGAAGGTCTTCAAGATCTTTCCCGTCGCTTGTTATTTTGTCCCTGAACTAAACGACTATATTATGTGTGCATCACCTTTTTGGGATGAAATTTCCACCTAAAACTCCGTAAAAATGAAAGTTAGGTTGATAAGAGGGATGGAGCTTCAGTGGTGGGACCCGTCCCAACAGTATAAATGAAAAATGAATAAAATTTTTTATAAATAAACCGACATGGTCCAGAATCAACGCCGTACGTCTCAATGGTCAACGTCGTACGCCCTAGAAAAAAATCAACGTCGTACGTTTGGGAATCAATGTCATACACCCTGGATCTAGGATCTGGTCCCCAACTCCCCTTCCTTCCCCAGGACCCTTTCAGGGACTTACCGTGACAGGGGGCAGGAACTCTTCTCTTTTCGGTCCCGACCCTCGTCCCCCTTGTGCCTCAGGGTCGTTGAATGTTGGTCCCTTCGCGGACCATCAGAAGAAATTTTCGATGACTCAACCTAGGATGACTGCTGACAAAAGGTCTGTACGTCGACTATGTTCTCTAATAAGATTCGACGTTCTGCAGTATCTCGGTGATGGAGTGGTGAAGACCCAAGGTAGTGGTACCTGTTCAGAGGATCCCTCGGAGTCTTACGAGGAACTATTCTATGCCTCCACGACTAGGAACGAGGTTTTCACCTCTAATTTTCTTTGTTACCTATACTACATAGAGGACATTGCTCAGGGAAGAGGAATGTGTGTGTGTGTGTGTGTGTGTGTGTGTGTGTGTGTGTGACTCTCTTCCTGTCTATTCCCTCGAGGGACGGTTTAGAGGACCTCGGTTTGTCGTAATGTAAGAAAAAAAGAGAAACTGAAGTGACTCCAGGTTGACTGAATCAGAAAGTCAATAACAGAGGTATGTTAAGGAAGGATTCCTTCCTTCGTGCTCAGGGTTTACGTCAAGTTGAATAAACAGATTTATAACAAATGTCACAGACATTCGAGACACTCTTAGACATAGAACGGTCGACATAGAACAGAGACAGTGGTCACTTCAGGGGTGGTCATAGTGCCCAGGGACCGTAGGTCGTATGACATCCACGATTTATCTTTGGATACCTTACTTTACTCATTTCCTATCATTTAGTCTGTAAAAGAGCAAGCCCTCTCTGAAGGATGCCAAGAGAGTCGAACAGGTTTTTCAGAGATAAGCCGAGTGGGAAGTAGGGGGGTGACGATGTATTCCGGCGTCCCTACTGTGATCCACGGGGCCGCCTTTACTCGGCGGGGCCCACGCTCAGGGGACGAGCGGTGCTCCTCCGCGCTCGCGATGCGTGTCTGGCCCGAGCGAGGTGCGCGGGTATCGGGTTCGCTAAGTTACCCGCTCCGAGAGGGCTCGAGGGTCCGACGTGATCCGAGAGCCCGCGTCTGTGCCGCCGCCAAGCGCCACACACAACACCCACTGAGGGCCGGTTTCGACCCCCGATTGGGGCCGTTGCGTTCGTCCGTAGTGCTTGTTTACAAGACTCAGTCCGCTCCGTCCCAGCCCCGAGATCCCGGTTCTCGTGAAGGCCCTCCTCAGAGCCCCCTTTGAGCGCTGGAGACTGGACGGCCTGGCAGGGGGGCCAGGGCCGCGGTTCGCTCTCGAGCTCAGGCGCCCGACTCGAGGCGGGGCCCCGGGAGGCGCGTCCGCGGCGGCCGGCGCCAAGGGTACCGCTGCCCCCCGCGAAGGGACAGGCTCCGGGGCGGGGTCGTCCGATCCGACGCGCCCCGGCGCCCGTCGCGTCCGTCCACGGCGCCCGACGCCCGTCCACCGCCGCGCCGCGCCTGGCCGCCGCCGCCGCCGAGATCCCATCCAACGCGGCACCGGCGCCGCCTAGCCCCGGCCGGTAGTCAGGGCACAGGGGCCGGACACTCCCCTATCTCCTCCACCACCGGCCGCCACCGACGGTTCAAAGACGAGGCGACTCCGGGGGCCTCTTTTCAACTGTTTCAATCGGACCCTTCTCCACCCCTAGACCACCTAGAGGGGCCCGAGACCTAGAGGCCCCTTCCCCGTAGGGCTGAACTCTCCGCCTTCCAGACAGAGAGGTCTGAACCCTCACCTCGGGCGCCCTTCTAGGTCGTGACCCGACGGTCACCTAGGGCGCGGTGAGCCGACCTCTGGACGCTCAGCTATAAGCCTCACCTAGACCGCGGCCACCGGGCCCCATGGCAACCCAGGGGTCGGACCCCACTGACACCTGCCACTAACCTTTGACCCTCGATCAACTAGGGAGAGGGGACGGGGGGTGACCAGGCTTGGAGCCCTCACTAAGGCTCTCCTCTGGACCACCGGCCCTTGACCCCCTAGCAACCTCTAGGCCCGATGAGTCGGACGCTGACGATCCTAGACCTGCTGGCACGCCCAACCTCCGGGTCCTCCACCTGTGACCCTTCGCCCCCACGCCTAGCTCCGCCTCGGCCTCCGCTTCCCTAGGACGCCCGTCGCCCCCGCCACCTCTCTCGCCCCGCGGCCCGGGGCGCCCGCGGCCTGCGCGGGAGGGGTGGCCCGGACACGTGGGGGAGGCGAAAGGAAGGGTCCCGTCTCCGAGGGACTACTCTAATTCCGAGTTAGAGGGACGAGGGGCCGTCCGAGCCGACCGGGGGGTGGGGCGACCGCCGCGGCGGATCCCGATGTCCGCCCCGGGACCCCTTCCCTTCGCCGCGCAACTGGGGGCTGGGCCCGGGCTGGAAAGGTGTAGGAGGATCGTTCGTGGGTCGCGCATCGGCCCCGCGGCGCGGGGCTTTGGGACGAAGAGGCGACCAGGCACCGCCCGGGCATCACCGCGCCCGCATACTGGACGCGCGCGGTGGACCCACCGGTCCCGAAGGACGGGCGCCCTGACTTGAAAGAGGTCGGTCCTTGACGGTGATGGAAAACCTTTCCTTTCCTGACATGGACAACGTGTTTCTTTCACTAAAAACAAACGTCGAAGAAACACTGGAACCCTGTTTTGCGAATTGTAGAGACTCGGGTCTAGAGGGAAGCCCCGTGTCACCTCACCCCCACCCCAGCGTCAGGAGGGAAAAGACCCACTGACCGCCCTAATTATCTATATTTTTCATACTCCGTCCAAACCCGACACATTTATGATTACCTGGGAGTAAGACACCGGAGAGGAGAGGGAACAGAGTAGGGGACGGCGGAGGGGATCCCATAGACTTCCTTTCGAGTTCTTTGAGTTGAACGATAGAAAAATTTGATGTCCTAATCTCTCTATAAATTGAACCAGAAAGAAGGTTTACCCAAATTAACGGGGAGACTAGGGGGAACGTCTCTCTTCGAGACTCCCAAACCGATTAGTCATTGGAGTGGTAAACCTGTTCTGAAGAGGAAACCGGGTCGAAAAGGAAACGATTACGTAGTCTCGAGGACCTGTTTGTACGTAAGTGGGGGTCTCTGACTGTAGAGTGGGGATCCTGTCAAGGTCTCCCTCGACACGTCTGTGAGCAACTCCAGGAGCACCAAAATCCCCCTTAGTAAAACTTTCCTGACCGTACGAACTGTTCCCACGTTAATAGGATCTCTTCATGTCCCAAAGTAAACCATGGCACAGATCCATGCACTCGTCGAGAAACCAGTTGATCCCACACATAACTCGTGGATGATACACCTCCTGTGATCTTTACTGCACTGGGTCTCGTTATATCCTAGACAGGAAGACCGAACGTCAGATTCATACTCGTTGGTTGAACGGGACATCAACATCTCTGTTGACATGACTAAGAACTACAACCCGTATGTCGGGAGTGGGGTCTAAGACCTCCACGGGGTGGGTGAAACTTCCGGGACCCCCAACCAAAAATAAGTCCTGACTAGAACCGTCCTCTTACCTTGTCAGGTGATAGAACAGGACTCGGAAAGAGGGGAGAGTCGTGGGGGTCTTATGTAGAGACTGGTTGAGTCTTTCTCTCGGGGTTCCCCTTACAAAATTTTCCCATAAATAAGTAAGTAAGTTGTTTATAAAGTTCTGTCACACAGTTTCTCTTTCGACCACCAGTGTGGGAATTCCCCGTTTCAGATACACTTTTCTCCGTTAACAGACCCTCCTCCCCGACTACTGAAGACCGGACCCCTCCCTACCTTCCGTCCCTTCGAAAGAACCTCTCGACCAGATGGTCACCCCTCTCCTACCACCCGACATTTCTCTTGTCTTTCCGGACCTGTCTCCTCCCTCGTACCCCACAACCGTCCTCTTCGACCGTCCCCGGTCCAGTCGATAAGGGTTCCTAGACCTGAAATAAGGTCCCGTCACCCCGTGACACCTTCAAAGAGACCCCCTCTTCCTACCGCAGTCTACACACAAAACCCTTCGAACGGGTAGAGAACCCCTCCAACCTACTCCCACACGGTCCTCCGACCTCTGACGAGTCTTTTAGGTCCACTCGCCACTGTTACCATGACTTGAACCTATCTCTATCACCAGTCACAACACAAATCTCTCGACGAGTCAACTCCTGGGAAAGACCTCCGGCCCGTCAGTCAGACCTCTTCCTTTGCGAGTTCCCTTCACCGGATTTTTAAAATTCACAGACACAAAGTAAGGTAAGTCGTGTGGAGGGACACGTAGTCAACAGGTGAACGGGACCCTCCAGTACTTTGTAGGTCCAGGAAGGCCCTGAAGTGGGACCTTGGGAGTGGTGGAAGGACACCCTCCTCCATCCCGAACAAGAAGGGCTAAATGTCTAAGTCCTGAGTCACCACACCGTCGTTCCAGAAACGGTCGGGGGTCACCGTCTTGTCCCTAAACTTGGGTGAAGGGTGAACGTTGAACACGTACAAACCTCAGTCCCTCCAACTCATCTCTTTGGTGCTTCCAACCACTCCAACCCAGTCTTACGTCGTCCCCATTTGGGTCTCTCCGAAGGTCCTTCTCCGTCCCTGTCTTTCCTCCTTCGACCGGTCCTTCTTGACCCCTCTCTTGAATCTCTATCGTGTATTGTATAGTCTTGTTGGTGAAAAATGCTCTGGGAAATGTTCACGACCCGCGACCGCTTCGAGAAAACAAGAAAAGATTTAAGAAGTGTCGTTTGGGTCCGCTGCGATGAAGACTCTGGGAACTAAGACGTCAAATAGTCTGGCTCCGAAGTTCCTCAGGAAGACGGGTCCGGGATGACGGGTTTGAGGACAGTGAATGTTCCTTGGAGTTTTGAAACTTAACTCCCTATCTGTGTGTGTGTAAAAAAAAGGGAAGTTACACTACCTATAGAATAACTCGTAAAAGACACCCGTTAAGTTTTCTCGGGGACGGGAATTCTTAAGTGAGACGTTTTTAGACCAGGTGGCTTACCCTCCTTCCCTCCCCCTTCAGTTTCACTCTGTTTATACCTTTACTAGGACCTAACTGAAGACCCTTCATCAATAGTGATGACGTAAACGGTATTTCCAGTCAACTCACTGGAAACTTAGAATAGAGACGACTCTTATATTTTATACAGGGGTTTCGGCCGAGAAACCTACAAATGTAGTGACTCAGTCTTCTCTATGTGTGTGTGTGTGTGTGTGTGTGTGTGTGTGTGTGTCTCATATTATTATATATACTACAAGACATACTGCTGTATATAGTACAATAAGGATATTACTATATATATTACTGAAGGGACCAATTCTGATTGAGGTATCTCAGGTTACCAAGACGACGTCCACCGTTCCCAACCTAGGAACCAGTTCTTGATTCTAGAACACAAGACACGTTGTGTTGGCTTTATTACTATTATTATATACACACAATAACACTTTTATTGTACATTGTGTGGTTTGTGAAGTTTCTACCGTTTTACTAAAATACATTTCATTTTATTTTAGGGTGGGTTCTGGGCGTCAGGGTGACGAGTCTCTATTACGTCAGTCGTCAAAGGGAACTGACAGGTATTTGAAAGGTGCAGGCATACGAGACAAAGGAAGGAAGGCTCGGGAATAGTGTAAGATTGATAAATTTTTTTTAAAAAAAAAAACCAGATAAGACCTCGGTCTACCTTTCTCAACGTAGAACCAAGACGGTGAATAGTTGAGACACTGGAACCGTCCACTGAATTAGAAAGACTCGACGTCAAAGGAGAAACCAAAACGACAATAAACCAGTGGTTCGGTCCAGGATGAGAAACGTTGGGGTACCTGACATCGGGCGAATCCAAGGAGGCAGGCACCCTAAGAGGTCCGTTCCTATGACCTCACACACGGTAAAGGAAGAGGTCCCCTAGAAGGACTGGGTCCCTAACTTGGACACAGAGAACGTAACCATCCACCCCAAAAAACAATTGGCGGCTCGGTGGTCCCTTCGGGGAACGAGTAGCCCGTCACCCCTGCTGTCGCCCGGAGCGGAGACTCCCAACGACACTCCTCCCTTCTCTTCCGTGTGCCAGTCTCGAGTCACGCACAACCAACCATAGCAACAAGAACAAGGAACGCCAGCAACGTCACCTCAATCGTAATGAAGGACAGGGAGATCTGTCGGGAGGTTCTTCCATCTCTTGGGATAGACAGAAGTGACGATAAAGGAATCACTTACCAACACCTTATTTGTCTACTTGTTGTCGGTAATATTCAGTTTCTTAAAGTGTGTCTTCAATTTGCATCTAGACTTGGGTATAATCTGACTCAACTGAATGACATGAGAGAACTTTTCGACTTGTTATGCGGTTCCGTCCTTCCACGACAACCAAGGACTCGTCTACGACCCGTAAGACTCACCAGACAATGGAACGACACTGTGGGTCACAGTCTCAATTGTAGGGACCAGCGCACAGAAACGTATGGACAACGTAAGCTATTCTCCTGTCTAAGGTCCTACCCCTTGCCAACCTTATTCTCCATAAATCCCACAGCCAGAAAGGACAAACCTTTTACCTGTGTTCTACGAACACTGGTAATCGTTATTCCTGACACTTTGGGAACCGTTGTTCGTCTACTGTTTATTCACTAGGACACTCACGCCCGGACCCCACCCCCAAGGGCTGACCCAATCTCACTCCTTAAGACGTTGTGAATTTCAACCAATGTCTTAAGCTATAAGGTAACGTCTCTTAGTTCTAGGTCTGGTGTCGAACGCAAGTCTGGTGTCGAGGCAATGAAAGGGTGACACACTGAAACCCGTTTCATCAATTGGAGGACCACGGAGTCAAAGGAGTAGACATTTTACCCTCATTGTCATCACGGACGGAGGACTCTACCTACTCGTAATCTACTCAATTATGTATTGCGGGATGGATTTTTTTTATTTTATTTTACTTGAATCCATACTTTGTCTTTATGTGGGCGTTTGTATCTTTTGTTTGCATACCAATGGTTGCCCGTTTCCCTACCCCCTCCCTAGTTAATCCTCAAACTCTAAGTGTCTATGTGTACTGATATACATTTTATCTATTAATTATTCCTGGATGACATATCGTGTCCCCTGATATGAGTTATAAAACATTATTGGATATTCCCTTTTCTTAGACTTTATATTGATTTACAGATATACATTTGATATATATGTATTAATTTAGTGACACGACATGTGGACTTTGATTCGTATAATATTTAGTTGTTATGTAGTCAAATTTTTTATATATGTCTTATGTATCACGGGACATTACTTACATGCACACAATCGATTACAACAGTAGTAATAATCCTAGTAATAACAAATACTATAACCAGACCAACTCCAATGAAGACCAAGAATCTCGAGGTCCCGGAACCCCTTTCCTCACTGAGTTCTGGGGACGAAGTCACAAAAGGGGGAAGACGAGAGATCGACCTCCCAACAGACAATTATCTAGGGACAAATGTCCTGAGAGACAGGGGTCCCGCTCGGAACTGGTCGGGTAAGACCGGCACGCCCCCAGAGCCTACGAGACAAATTCCATATAAGTGTGACGAGGTAACCCTTCCGATAATCGTCCAAAGTCCCTCGGGCACCAATACTCATAGCCGGTCTCCGGTGATCTCGATCTGTCTGCGTCCCAATCTTCAGTGCACAAGCAAGTCACTTGCAAATAGGACATGGACAGTGAACCGTTTAGGACACGACCGGCACCCCCTTTACCCCAGACGACCTACGACCTCGACCTAAAGGTCTCCCTTTCAGACCTCACCCTAACGACACACCGGGACGCATCCAGCGAAGTGGAGAGACTCGTAAAGGCGTAGACACGTCACTCAGAGTCTACCCGGTGCCACAGTGACTTCCACTCTCTCCTGTCAGAAACGGGGCACACATGGACCGCCAGAGACGGGACCGGGGACCTGGGGATCTCCAAACCCCCTCTGCGGACTCTGACGGCAAGGAGGTAGACGCCTCTGGACCGAAAACTCTTGTAATGTACAGTGAATCTCATTTTCTTCTTCCTATCCGTCTCTGACAAGTAAGACAGGGTCCGCGCCACGAGTACTGACAAAATAAACTAAGAGTACAGGGGTGTAATGTCTACCCTGGTGACTCCGAGCCTCTCCCTCAGGGTACGGGTTCCGGTGAGGACCCTACTCCGCCACGACCAGGAGCGTCGGACAGAGTCGGGGACACGGGACCCAGGGAGGGGACACCGGCGGGACCTCTAGTTCGTCCCGACGCGACCCGCTAGGATCACAAGGGTGGAGACGATACGGCAAAGAAACACTGAAACCCGTTCACTGTAAAGGAGAGACTCGGAGTCAGGAGAAGATGTCTTTCTTCTACGATTCTAAAAGGGACACCCCACCAACGCCCCAAATTTTCGTGTATCATCCACGAAACTTTTTTTACCCTCGGGGCGGGGTATTTTTCTAGTCAAATCTCAAAAATTTTTGACACACATTCAATACGGTTCCTTACTGAAAAACTCAGTGATATATTTGGAAGGGACAAACATCATCGTCTTTATCGTCATCATCGTCATTCAGTTTAATTATTAATCGTGACTACCTGCCGAAGAATAGGAGATCAGGGAGCACACAACAAAATAGGCCAGGCAAGAGCCACGACCACAAGGACAAAATGTCTACTCCTTTGTCAGGGCCGCTCCACTTGGAGGAGAGGGCCTCGAGGGCCGATCACTCTCGGGAAAGCACACACATAGAGGAACCGGCTCGGTGTCGGCATGAAAGTTTCCGAGGTCCAGTCCCGACGTCGAGGGTCGGCCGAGACACAACTACAAAGAAAAGAAAAATAAAACGAAGGAATCACTGGTCTCGGGAAAGACCCCCGGCAGGACAAATGGGTGCCGTACCACTCCGTGGCGACCCCCTTCCTTTGCGTCCCACACGCCCCGAGGGCCCCCACCTCTCCGGTCACCCACGCAGCCCATGTGGCTCCGATGACGTCCTTGAGGTGACGGGGGGACAGGCCTGTACCTCGGACCGGGTCCACCCGCGTCACGGACGGCTCGGGACGCGGCACGGGACCTGACCCGGCCCCTCACTGACCCAGCTCCTTGACGGTCCCGGGAACCCTACGCCGGAGTTAAACAGGAGAGGGAAAACAACACCCGGGGTCGGGATCTTTCGACAGAACAAAGATCTTGCCTAATGGACGTCCGGTCCCCGACGCAGACCGTGCTCTTCCCCAGGCCCCGGGACCCTCTCTCGTGTCTTATATACTCTCACTCGAGACGCGGGACCAGTCCCGGGGTCCCACGATCGTGGACGAAGGGAGGACATACAGGAACCCAATCGGGGAAGGGTAGAGACCCGGAAAAAGTGTCCTCCTCCCTTCTCGCCCTACTTATTAAGGGTCTCGGAGGATAACGACGACGTGGAACACCCTTCTTAGTTTTGGTCTGGAAATTGACTTCGTGTGGTCCGAAAGGGCTGGAAGTGATAGAGGGACTCAAACGAGTCTGAGTACAGGTAAGTCAGTCGTTACGGTAGGTTGGTAGAGTAGGAGACAACGGGGGAAGAGGAGGACGGGAGTCAGCAAGGGTCGTAGTCCCAGAAAAGGGTTATTCAACCGACAAACGTAGTCCACCGGTTTCATAACCTCAAAGTCGAAGTCGTAGTCAGGAAGGTTTCTTATGAGTCCCAACTAAAGGAAATCCTAACTGACCGAACTGGAGGTACAACAAGATCCCTGAGAGTTCTCAGAAGAGGTCGTGGTATCAGACTCTCGCAGTCAAGAAGCCGTGAGTCGGAAGAAATACCCTTTTTGGTATCGAAACTGATATGTCTGAGAACAATCGTTTCACTACAGAAACGAAAAATTATGTGACAGATCCAGACAGTATCGACAAGAAGATTCCTCGTTCGCAGAAAATTAAAGTACCGACGTCAGTGACAAGTGTAACTAAAACCTCAGGTTCCTTTACTTTAGACTGCGACAAAGGTGTAAAAGGGGAAGATAAACGGTACTTCACTACCCTGGTCATCCTGGGTCCTTTTTGGTGACAACCAACCTCTGAATGGTACACGAGATTAAGGAAACGATCCCTTCACAATGTACAGACAGACGGACAGTCAGGAGTCTTACTGAACCTCCACCATAACGATTTGGGGAACATGTCTACTCTTCTGACTCGGGGTCTCTGGATTTCGAAAAGAGTTCCAGTGCATCGAACTCCGTTCTCCACCGCCTCCGACTTAGACTTGAGTCCAGACGGAGAACCTTTCGGTGATGGGGAATGAGTTGTGTCACCCAGAAGGGTGGAGGGGGTTCTTGGCACAACCTTTGTCGCAGAGAGGAAAGTCTTGAAGGTCCAGGTACAGGAGGGAACTCTGTCGACCAGTAAAAGTAGAAACAATAATTCGTGGATGACACATGGTCCCGGACCCGACCAAGAACCCACAGTCTCGTCGGACCCTGTGCCGAGGACGGGAGGACCTCCTCTCTCTAACGGCCCCCAACCCCCGCAGGAACACGGGTCCCGACGTTACCCTCCGCACCCCGGGTACTCCCGTAGTCCTACTCCTGGCAAAAGAGGGCCGGGACGGAAGACCGTCGGAACTTCGTTTTGGCAAAGGGAGCTGTGGGAGTCTGAACCTACTCTACCCTTGAAACCGTTGGTCGTCTGGTGGAGGAATGACCTCTCCGCGGAGCACGGACCAGTAGCAGTCTAAAGTGGCGTCCCTCTTCCGCTATTCTGCAGGTTCGCAGCGGAGAGAGGCCTACGGAAGTAGTGTCGGGGAGACGGAAGGAAGTAATTTTCCCCCCCGACCCCACCTCCGCCCCCCCTCCCGTCGTTTTTCGAGACCTCCTTAGCAACCTTACGGGTCTTACGACCGACTGGGCCGTCTCTGTCACACCCGGTAGTCGGGACCGAAATCAGCCGCGTCGACCCGTTGGAGCCCCCGAAAGNTCTTCCGCTATTCTGCAGGTTCGTAGCGGAGAGAGGCCTACGGAAGTAGTGTCGGGGAGACGGAAGGAAGTAATTTTCCGCCCCGACCCCACCTCCGCCCCCCCTCCCGTCGTTTTTCGAGACCTCCTTAGCAACCTTACGGGTCTTACGACCGACTGGGCCGTCTCTGTCACACCCGGTAGTCGGGACCGAAATCAGCCGCGTCGACCCGTTGGAGCCCCCGAAAGTCCCACAGCGGGTCAAGGACACGGCTCCGTAGTCGGGTGACCCTACTGTGACGAACCAACCCGCGGTGCGACGGGGTCCCAGTGGAAGACGGAGATAAAAGAGGGTACTGTAGGGGAGAGACAGAACCACAGGTGTGGGCACCTCACCCCACGGTTACGGACGAGAAGTCGGACCGGTCCTCGAGGGTCACTCCAGGACACCCACTTGAAACCCCACTTGCCGGTCAGCCACAACCTCGCCCACCACTATAATCCATTTCGGGGGTGACACACGTACGTAGAGAGACCCCAAGAAATGGAAAGGATAGATGGGAACCGGCCGGGAAGACGGAATTGGATTCACGCACGGACAAGTCAGCACAGGCTGACAGACGCTAGGGTACCTGACATCGGATGGTCCTGTCCGACGAGACAGGTACCTTAAAAGGTCCGTCTTTATGACCTCACCCAACGGTAAAGGAGGAGGTCCCCTAGAAGGACTGTGTCCCTAGTTTGGACTCAGAGAACATGGAGGACGCAACCGTCCGTCTAAGAAATGGTTGACACGGCGGAATTCCACCACCGTTCCATTGACAAGTCACGAGGTGACCCATTGAGAGTCAAGTAAAAGGTTTAAGTAGTAAAATAAGAGCAATAGAAAAGATGTTATGCAAATCATCATGAATGCATGATCACGAGTCGACCCGAATCATTATGAGTCGTTATTGTGCACGAGTAACCGTTTATAAATCTTTATGTCTATTTTCTCTCCTCTATTCGTGAGTATATTAGGGTGTAAGCTTTCTATTGGTCCCGAGTAGAAAAAGCCACACTCAAAATCTGAGAGTGTGAACTTACACACTACCTCTCTACAGTCGTGGTACAGTCGTACCATCTGACGTCTTACGCCCGGAGTAAAAGGCCACCGAACCTAAGTCTAGAACCGATACCTTGGAGGATCGACACTGGAACCCGTCCAGTGAAAGGGAGAGACTCGGTCTCAAAGAAGAGACACTTTATTCCACCGACACTCCTAGTTTACTCGACGACAGACACTTGACGAATCTCTCTACGGACCCTATGTCGTTTACGAAGTACAAATGCTCGATGATGACAAAATATACTTACACATAAATAAGAGCAAAACTCCCGACTCCGGGAAAGATTGTCACGACAGTAGACGTGGACCACCCAAACCTGGAATCCGACCCCCCCACCCCTGTGGGACTGGTGGAGGAGGTCCGTCCCGGGCACCACCCCCGACCTCTCTTCTCCCCAACCCGGTCGACCAAACCGGCTGTGTTTCGTGGGCCCGTGCGAGTGTTCGGCCAGGACTAGAAATAGCGAGTCCCTACGAAGGACAGGGGTGACTCCGGACCCGCAAAAAGGTCTAATTTCGGCGACCGGTAAGGGTCGTCTGACCTCCGCCGGGGACATTTACTCGAGTCGCTCTTGGGAAGAAGGAGAAGGGAACCGTCGTCGTCCCTAAAGTCTTCCTACCTGAGTGGGTATGGACCCTTCTCCCTGTTCCAACCGACCGGGGGAGATTCGTCCGGACTTTGGTAACCCCTGGGACTCCCGGGCCCTCTCCTTCCCCGAACCTCTCGGCAGTCCGTCCTGTCAATCGCCTCGGACCGAAAGTCTCCACTCATACCCCAACCACTACAGGTACCCCCCGTCGAGTCACTGGCGTCCCCTCAATTTGTCGGAGTAGACGGACGTCAGAGACACGCACGTGCGCGCACGCGAGCCAGCACAGTCTGAGACGCTAGGGCACCTGGTATCGGGCGGTCCGAGGAGACAGGTACCCCAAGAGATCCGTTCTTATGACCTCACCCAACGGTAAAGGAGGAGGTCCCCTAGAAGGCCTCGGTCCTTCGCTTGGGCGCAGAGGACCCAGAGGATGAACGGGCCGCCTACGAAACGGTGACTCGGTGGACCCTTCGACGAGGACGAGACATTTGACCCCGACTGTCATCAGAGTGGACCATCCCACCAACAAGACACTACTCACCTCCAAGCTCGTGTCGACCCGGGTGTCAGTCACGACGGAGGAGGAGGAGAAATAGCAGTCGATCATGTAAATTCTGATGTGACTCGGTCTGCGATACGACTCATATGAGTGGTCCTACACCTACGCTAGATTCACAGATTACTACTTACTTACCTACTTCTACACCACACACACACACATACACACACATATCTATATGTACGTAATGAAGGGTCAGTACTTAACGGTAACGGTACTAGTAGTAATAAGAAATCTAACATACCTAAAACCAAACCGACACGACCCAGAAACGACGACACACGCCCGAAAGAGATCAACCCCGCTCGCTCCCAATGAGAGATCAGCACACGCCCGAAGATCGACGTCCCCGAAGAGAACAAGACCTCGCACCCCAGATCTCACGAACCCGAGTCATCGAACACCGCGTGCCCGAATCAACGGGGCACCGTGAACCCTACGATCAAGGACCTGGTCCCTGTCTTGGGTACAGCGGCCGTGACCGTCCGTCTAAGAATGGCGGCCCGGTGGTCCCTTTAGGGACAGTAACGACAATAATTACCACGACAGAACGACAGACTAAGGTGCGGTGAACCGTCATACAAATTGCACCGAAGTGTGGAGACTCGGACACTACTTTGTGGGTCGTGTGTCAGTCACTAGTTATTATCCGTCGGAGTCACCAATAATCCTACTCAGAACGACCGCGATGTGTGTCGACAACCTGTTCTCCGACGAGGGAACGGTTCCAGACATTAGACCTCGCAGACGGGACAAGTAACACAAGAAGACCCCGACTAGAACTTTTGGTCCAAAAGGAGTAGGCAACAGGTGAAGTCACGGTACGGACCAGGGTGACGCCGCCAGGAGGTCCGAGACAAATACGTGAAGTTGACGAGACTTCCCACCGGAGGTGCAGAGCCCCCAAGTTAGAGGCCTAACTTACGATATGAGTGTTATACCATGTAGGGTTTATAGAGAGGGTTTAAACCTCCACTAGTTAGACCGATAACAACAACCCCCCTACCATGCTTTAAACGGGGGTGTTTGACATAAAAATCCCTCACCTAGGACCTCCGTTCCACAGCCCTCCTAGCGACCAGGAGACCCGACGACCGAACCCGAGACCGACCTTAGAAGTAGGTGTCGACCAAACCAAACCCCTACCTCCAAAGGACATTGTCACTAACGTTTCCGTCTTACCGGGACCCCTGAGACGTCAAGATCTCACACAGATCACACTCACCTCCCCCATCCCATCCGTCGACCTTGTCCGATCCTGGGGTCGACCCAAAGGGAAGATAGACTTTAGGTTCTAGTATGATGTCTTTCTACGACGCATGATTTATATTAAGAAACCCACCAAGAGAGTCATGGTTTCGTTCTTTCTTAGTAACATCTTGTGTTCGCTTTTTATTTTTATTTTTGGTAGGTTTTATAGCGGTGGGACCGTCTATCGTGTTACTAAATTGTTGGCACTTTTATTGTTACAAATAACTCCTGAACGATTTACGAAATGTACAAAATAGAGTGAAGTGGATGAGTCTTTTACTCTCTAGACTTAAACCCTGGGTCACGAGTACTCGGATACCAGTCTTGGTGGGTTTTCTAGACCAGGGAGTAACTAAGAAGGTAGTTGGACGATCCTACACGGTCTGTGACACGATTGGGTAAAATAAGAGTACCACTGAGTCTCTCCGTCCTTAAGAACAAGGGTAAAAGGTCTACTCCTTTGACTCCAGACCTCTCCCGTTCAGGGAACACCTACCAGTGACCCCTCCACCTTAAACTTGGGTGCATCTCGGAGACAAAACTGCTAAATTACGTAGTCAAGACACAAAGGGTTTGAGGTCAGTAAGAATATAATGGAACTTTTAAAAAGTATAAGTACATGAAGGACCCTGACGAAGAGCCAATTACAAAAAGAATTTGAACTGAGTGAAAAATTTTATTCGAAATAACTCTATATTAAGTGTATGGTATACTAAGTAGGTAAATTTCACATGTCAAGTTTAATATTAAATTTTACCCAGGTCGTTGAGGTCGAGACCCATAAATGGGTTTCTTTTACTTTTGTGATGGAACTTTTCTATAGACGGGTAGTATAAGTAGTGTCGTAATAAGGATTAACGTCAGTACCTTCGTCAGATTCACAGATAACTACTTACTCACCTATTTCTTCATCAGATATATATATACATATATGTGTGTGTGTGCATGTCACCTTATAACACATGCACACGTACGATTCAGCGAAGTCAGTAAGGACTGAGAAACGTTGGGGCACCGACGTGGGACGGTCCGAGGAGACAGGTACACCAAGAGGTCCGTTCTTATGACGTCACCCAACGGTACGGGAGGAGGTCCCCCAGAAGGGAAGGGCTGGGACCCTAGTTTGGGCACAGAAAAAGCAGAGGACGTAACCGTCGACCCAAGAAATGGTGGTCACGGTGGACCCTTCGTATGTTACCTTATAATGAGTCAGTACTTTTTCTCCCTCTAGAACGGTAAACACTGTTGCACCTACCTAGTTCCCGTAACACGATCGACTTTATTCCGTCTCTTCCTGTCTATGGTATACGAGAGTAAATATACACATTAGATTTTGTTGTTGTTGTTGTTTTCGGTTTTGTATTTGTTGTGGAGGTCAAGTATCTACGTGTCCCGTCCAACCACCAACGGTTGTACCCCACCTCCGACCCCAACTTTACCGACAAGTTTTCCATGTTTAAAGGTAATTTTTTTATTCAGGACTCCTATGTTGCATGTGGTGCCACTGGTATCAATTACTTTTATGACATAAGGTATAAACTTTCAACGACTCTCAGCTAGAATTTTTCAAGAGGAGTATTCTTTTTCTTTTGAGATACATACCACTGTCTACAATTAACCTAAATGACACCACTAGTAATACGTTTTATATGCGGATTTTGATTATTGCATACAGTTAATATCAAATTATTTTTGTAATTTACTTTACTTAATTCTTTCATATGTCAGGTCACCGAGAGTCATATAAGTGTCTCGAGACGTTGGAAGCGATGTCGGTTAAAATCACGTGAAAATACCAGTGACTTTTCCCTAAAACATGGGTAATAGTCAGTGAGAGGTAAAGGAAGGGCAATGGGGTCCGGGACCATTGGTAATTAGATGAAATACAAAGACACCTAAACGGACAAAACCTGTAAAGCATATTTACCTTAGCACGATATATACCACAAACACGACTGAAGAAAGAGAGTCATAAAAGTCCCCAGTGAGTACAACAGGGTATGTAGTCCTGGGGAAAGGAAAAATCCCGGTCTATTATAAAATAACATACCGGTCTGGTGCAAAACTGAGTAAAAAAAAAAATTGAATTTTTATAAAAATTTTTCACAAGTAGTATGATCAATATAGACCAGATTTCGTGTCTTTTTTATGTAGGGGATTTCTTAAAAAAAAAATTGTTATGGGCCTATAAATAATGTAAGATTACGTCTTGTAAACATTTACGTTAGAGAATTAATTTTTCGAAGGAGAGAGAGAAAAAGAAACATGCTAAAAAAAAAACCAGAGAAAACAAACACACACTAAACGTTTTTGATAGGACTTTGACCTTATATACACGCGATCAGACGATTCTGACGTTTAAATCCTATACCATTTACGAAATGTTTAAAGTTTTTTGACGGACGGTGTTTGACCCGGAAATGTCACGAAAAAAAAAAAAATTTAGTTTTATAAAACTACAGTCGGAAGGGAGGTGACGCAATAGTGGTACCATGTATGTGTGAGACACGAGACTACACGAACCCTAAACTGGAGTATTTGAGAATTGTCCGGTAGGGATGGGGATGGGGGGGTGGGGTTCACACGACAAAACAGTATAACAACAATATAACCCCCTCTCGCCCACACTACTCTATAAAAGGTAATACAGGGTACTTACTCTTTTTGTGTAAGAAGACGATGTTGACTCCGCTCTGAATTTAAAGTCGTAATAACGAGGACACGACTTATGACGACAGTAGGTGTATGACCTAACTTTGTATACTTTCACGGTAAAAACAACCGGTTGATCACCTATAAACATTAAAGTATACCATGTTGGACTTCTACTGGGGCGGTCCAGTCTTTATTAAACCAGGGAAAAAAAAACGTCTACTCTTTTAGCTCGGGATTCTCCCTCCACTGAGACGTCTGTGTCGATCCTGCCCGTCTTGACCCTCGGTTTCAGGGATGAGTCAAGAAGACCGGAGGGAACCGAGAATTACTGTGACGACTGAGTGGGCGCCACCTACCCTCGAAACCGAATAAAAAAGTCACCGTCCCTACCCAAAGCAGGCGTGGTCGGAACGGGGAGAGGCAAACCTTACCCGACCGACACACTGATGGGAGCACCCATACCCGTACGGGACGTCTCCGGTGACCGACCTCGAACATGTTCAAATGGGTAGAGACCAGAGGTCCCGGGGACTGGTGGACCAGGAAGGACAGGAGTAGGACTCAGTTACTGAGTCCCGAGAGCCGGGGGCGACGTCGGGTCTTGCGACTCGACCCACGTAGAGAGGGCCCTCCTAACCAGGTATAAGTCGTCGAGGGACAGACACCTCCCCCTACCGTCGTAGGGGTCTCCGTCCGCAACCTAGACCCGGGATTGATCAGACAGACCCCAAAACACGGAAGGGCAACCTTCGAAAAGAAAGGTCCCCTCCCTTGTTTTCCGGAACTCTCCTACGACAAAACGAGTTCCAGTGCGTCGGTCGGTCCTCGACGACGACGAACCCTCCTTTACAGTCCTAAGGACGGTGGATTAGGGATGAAGAAAGGCGGACCATGGGAGGGGGTCGGGACTTGGGAAGAAACCAACCTCCGTGGGTAGGAACGACGGAAGGGGCTGGGGGTTCGGGTGTCGTCTACACTCGACCGAGCCCCATGGTACCGAGGGGTCGCCAGACCCACCTCAAAGTCCTGGGTGGCCGACGGCGGTCCACTGCACGCCTCGGGTGGCCCGTCCGGAGTCGAACTCCTACGAGGTCGTGGGGCGTGGGGTCGTCCACCTCCTTGACCAAACCCGGGAAAGGGGTGGGTAGAGAGGCGTGCGGACCGGAGCCGAGTCGGGTGTCCGGTGGACCGAGACCGACCCGGGCTCACACGGCCCGAAACGTCCTCTTTGCGACGGAGTCAGAAGGGACGGGATCCTCCCGTCTCGAAGGACCCCTGGGACGGTCACCCCTCCCCTTCCCCCTCTGTATCCGCCCTATTGACCTGGGGGTCTCAGTATCGGGTCACTCCTGCTGGTGTCAGGGTGTTTCTCTGTCTGGGGTTAAGGTTAGAACGGGGGCCTGTTCAGTGTAGTGGACGGAGACGAAAGCAAAGGAGTAGCCGTTTTACCCACACTATCACTCCGGTTGAAGTCTCCTGACCATTCCTACCCCGGACATCATCCCCGAGTCTCTTCACCAGAACCTTAGTCTCTCCCGGTTTACCTCGTCTCGTCCGTCCGAGAACACAGGTCTTTCGGACCCGAGGTCAGAAACCGAAGTGGTGAACGACGAACAACAATGAGGACCGTTCAAGTCAGGAGTCGGAGTCAAATGGACAGACATGTTACCCCTATTCTCCTCTCGGCTAAACGTACACGACAATCCTAGCTGACTCTACGATGGACACTTCAAGAATGGTCGACCCGTACAGAAACCGTCGACAACAATGCTAATAGTAATTATATTACTATTATTATCATAAAGGTGTCAAAGTCCTAGTCTGCGTAGGGTCACACAAATAACCTACTCGAACCTACACAAAGAAACTTTTCCCCCTCTGATTTCCCACTACCTCCGTCGCACTACCTACTCCACTGGGGAGCCCCGTGAAGGAAAGGTCTATAAGACCCATTTCACAAACAAGTTTCGGTCCCTGAGACACAAGACGGGCTGACCTGGGAACTGTTTACCCCAGCAACCGGAACCACTCCGGCTGTACACCTACCATCCGCCCAAGGTGGGGGTGGGGGGTTGAAGGACGACGCTACTCAGTCTTCGTCTTTCCGGACTCACACAGACTCGGGGAGACTGGGACACCAGTGAACCCCCGTAGACCGAAAGGGAGGAGCAAACCCCAAGACCGCCCCGGGTCCAACCAGGTACCCGACCAAAGAACGGGAACCTCAGTGTCGTCCCACCCGGCCCCCTCGACCCCAACGACTTCGGGTCTCTTCCGTCCCGGAGCCGGACACAGTGGGTCGTTCGGCTCCCGTCTCCCGACAACTGGGGTCCGAGGTCCGTCCCCGTACAATAAATAACGGTCTAACCGGAGACAGGAGTCACTCAAATTAAAGAGGTGAAAGAGTGGACGCCATACAGAAATAAGGAGCGAGTATTTACCGTGGACCGTAATTGGTTTGGTGTTTCGGTTTTTATGTGGGGGGACCTGTATGTATAAAAAGCGCACCCACGAGTCTCGAGGGAGGCAGGTCGTCCCACACCTGCCCCCTATCATTATTATCGGTGGTGGTAGTATGTTGACAATTGTGTAACTTGTGTACGATACTTGGCGGACGAGACGAGTCGTGAATCATCGTTAATTGAGTAAAGCACGAGGGTCGCCGCTGGGGACTCCGTCCCTAAGAATGAAGACATGGGTACAATGTCTACTTCGTCGCGTCTCTGTTTCATTCAACGGCTTCCGGCCGTCGCATCTTAACCCCAAACTCGGGTCCGGGGTCATAGACCGTGGTCTAACTTTTTATTTTTAATAAAATTTTAACACTACTGTACGTGTCTTACATTTAAATCGTAGAATCGGTAAAATTTCATATGTCACCGTAATTTATATGATGCTAGAGATGGTAGATAGAGATCTTAAGAAAGGTAGAACGTTTTGACTTTGAGACGTGGGTAATTTGGAATCGAGGGGTAAGGGTCGAGGGACGCTGGGGACTATTAGTAATAAGATGGAAGACAGAGATACTTAAAGTGATGAGACCCCTGAAATATACCTGAACATGTTATAAACAGGAAGACACCGAATAAAGTGACTCGTATCGTAAGGGTTCCAAATACAACATCGTGCACAGTCTTAAAGGAAGAAAAATTTCCAACATATTATAAGGCAACGTGTATTTGCAGACAGCGACCTGTGAACCCAATGAAGGTGTAAAATCGATATCACTTATTACGACGATACTTGTGCCCATATGCCTATAGAGAAACTTTAGGACGAAAGTTAATAAAATCCATCTAGGGGTCTTCGATCTTAACGACCTACTATACTATTAATTTAAAAATTAGTAAACCCGTCGGTGGTGTGAAAAAGTATCGGTGACGTGGTATAATGTAAGGATGGTCGATACGAATCGGTGTAGGGTGGTCGTGGGGAACAAAAGACCCAAACAAAAATTTTGGTTAGTAGCATTACCCACACCGACCATGGATTAAAAACACCCTCTGAGAATCCTAGACACAAACACCCCTGACTCAAGGACACTTTTATAGACAATGTAGTACCCTACACAAAAGACCTTTATAAAACTGGAGGGGGTGGGGTACTCGAAGGAGTCCTGTTCGGGGTCACGAGGCTGTCCCGCGACCGGACCCAATCTACGACAGCTACAGCAAGTCAGTGATTCAACACAGGCTGAGAAAAGCTGGGGTACCTGTCATCGGGGGGTCCGAGAAGACATGTACCTTAAAGGGTCCGTTCTTATGACCTCCCCAACGGTAAAGGAAGAGGTCCCTTAGAAGGACTGGATCCATAACTTGGGGACTGAGTACGTAACCGTCCGTCTAAGAAATGGTGACTCGGTGGACCCTTCGGTCCCAATCTACGACTCCTTTGTGATTTCTTGAACGAAAAGTAACTAGGACCCGTGTACACAGTAAAACCCCTCTTTACAAATTCCGGACTTAGATTAAGAAGGTCGTACGAGAGACCTGTGGTATCAGGGTCAAGGACCCAGTGACCCATCCCTCACGACCTCCATTCTCCTGGTCGATTTATGGACCCTGAACAGACAAGCATTCTTTGGGGGTCCGGGTCCCTGAAGGGACCGTCAGGTCACCAATTCTGGTACGAAGGTCATGTCGCCCGTACCCAACCTAGGGACCCACCCCCCTCTCCTGATTCTAGTTTTTTCTTACGGGTGGGGATAGGACCCGTCGAAATTCTTTTATGTCCACGACCCTGGTGGTAAACCCACTAGACTCCAGATCACACCCCGGACTTGTGGACATAATTTTTTCTTTAGAGGGGATTCACTAAGAATACCCGTGGTCCGGGTTCTCTGTGTCGGTACATTGTATAGTGAGATAAGACCTATCTCGACTCCTTAAATAAGGTTTTGCCGACCTCCACAGTATACACACAGACGTAGAAACGATTTCACTTTCTCACTCACTCGTCTACTACTTACCTACTCCCGTCTCAAGGGGTTCGAGACAGTAGGTGTGTTGGTAGAAGTATTAAAAAGGGCGTAGATAGGTCCGTCTGGAGTTTTTGTAACGTTCAAGCCAAGATCTAGTGGCGTCATTTCGGTCATACTGTTACTTCGTCCAGTGTACTTAAAAACCTAAGGGTCACGTGTATGTTCAATATTTGTATTCATGATATGACAGCAGACAACTCCTGATGTTACGTTATCGCACTACCGATTTTTTTTTTGGTCCCTTCACCTGTGTGAAATTAAATTTTTCATGAAATTAGGAGTTTTTGTGGCGAGTAGTAGACTTGGAAGTCACTTAGTAGTAGTGGAAAAACGACCACCTCCCAAACTTCATAACGTTCTCAATGGTTATACATTGTGGTTCTAGCCTTCAGTCGTTTTCGACAACCTTTTACCGGGTCCACCTGAACGAGGTGTGCCCCATCGGTGCCACTTTTTGCGTCATAGAAACTTCCCGTTAATTTACTTCATGCGGACATGTGGGAGAGAATAATCAGTGACCCGCGAAATTTCAGTGGGGCGGACCAACACGAGTTTGTTTAGATACACAGGAAGAACATTTAACCTTTTCGGTCATGGAGACCGGTATTTGTCTTTAAATGAAAGTTCTATGTTTCCTTTGCCCCTGAAGAGACCGCCAGGTCACCAATTCCGAAGTACGAAGGTGACATCCCCTGCGCCCAAGGTAGGGACCAACCCCTTTATCCTAAGGTGTTCGGAGTCGCCGGTTATTTTACTTTATATACACATATATTATTATATATTATACACGTATATACACATGTATATAGCTCTCCCATCCTTCCTTTGGTCTGGTACAGTCGTCCATCTTAGTAGGGAACCATAGACACCCCTTAACCAAGACCCTAGGTGAGTCCCACCCATGGGTCTAGACGTCTACGCATTCAGGGTAGAGCCTATCAGCCGGAAGCCACATGACCCCGAAGGAATAAGAGGTTACGTTGGTTGGAGCTCACGACTTGTGTCATGAGCTACGCGCCAACCACCTTCGGCACCTACGTCTATCTCGTCGACGCCTTTGGTGCTACGTCTTCCGTCTGGGATTTCCGGCGTACGGGGGTCCCCTAAACTCGGGCGCCAGAACGAGAGAAACAATTTTTCCCACTGCCTGTTCACTATGTATGCACAATTCCCGTCCGATCGTGGGTCACCGGTGCAAGAGGACGGACCTTGATGAAAAGGCGGCACTCAGTCACGGTAAACCGGGAACCTCTCGACGCCTCAGTCCGTAACTCCCAAACTCCCTCCTCAGCCCCACTGACCCTCCCACTAAGGACACCCGCTCCGGGTGGCAGAACTCACTGGTGGTGCCCTTGACGGGGGACCCGTACCCTCATTGGGTTGGGGTCCCGCTGGGAACGGGGGTGCCCCCAGGGGAGCCTCCTAATGTCTCCGAAAATAGAGACATTAACTCTATTTTCCAAGTAACTCAACTCTGCCTAGGGACGGTTCCTCCAGTCCGGGGATTAGCCCGCGTCTCGGGTCTCCCGTGCCCGGACCGTCGACCGTTAGTTCTCCCTCTCCTCTGGACAGGACGACCCGACCTCAGCCACCCCCCGCCCGCCGTCGGAGCGCGCCCCGAGGAGACTAGGGTCCACATCTCCGGCCACCAGACGGAGAGGGACCTCACACCGGGACCCACTCAGGGAACTGAAAAGACTCGAGGGGACTACCTTGACAGTTTAATTAAGTAAACCTTTGGTGGACACCTACGGACGACCGCGTCCCGAGACTCGACCAACGATATCCCTTGGGGCCCTCAGTTCGGGGGGAGGAGGGACCCTCAAATACCCGTCCGCACCTCCGTCCTGTAGTGTCCTCTCCCCTTCTCCTTGTTCCCCGAAACTTCTATCCGACCCCCTCCCCACCCGATATCGACTCCCCACCCGAGTCCGAAAGGACTCCGACCACATTGTTCATTCGTGGTAGACACAATAACTCTTGTCTTTACGTGAGTGTAACAAACCTTAAGTTTCAGTTCCATAGACGTCCCGGGGTGGGGGAGTTGTCGAGATCCCCGTCCCAACGGCCCTCCCCCGAAGGAAAGAAGAAGGTCGAAGACCACCGGAGGTCGTTGGGAATCAAAAAGCAAATGAAAATAAAAACCGTCGTGCCCTACCGAAGACCCTACAATCGAGGGACTGGGTCCCTGACTTGGGAGGCGGGGAGTCGTCACTTTCGCGTTTCAGATTTGGTGACTCAGAGGTGGCGGTCCCTCAAGGGGGAAATCACAGAGAACCGAATACAGACACAGAGACGTAAAGGAAAAGACTACTCGTGCCGTCAGTAGTCTAGTCCCGGGTGGCATTAGGTCCTACTGAAGCAGTGCCGTAGTACTACAGACGGTTCTGGTTTATTTCAGTGTAGGGCTCTAAGGTCCACCTGAACTTAAACACTTCCCCATGTGTTGGGTGACACGACTCCTTCCCGGTAATTTCGACTCTGGATTTCTCCACACGCACCAGTCCCACCCCACCCCCACCTCCCCTCCGCCCATCACCCCAGGAAGGTCCGTCTCCCTTGTCGTATACGCTTCCGAAACGTCACCCTCCCGCCGACCTCGGCCACACTGACCCCAACCCATCCGTTCCCGTAGTCACTTTCGACTCCCGCCTCTCTACCCCCGACGTCGTGCCTCGGGGGTCTTCCCCTACTTCAAGTAGGGTTCGCGGAGGATCCTCAAATGTACCGTACATTGTACCAATCTAAGGGAAAAACCCTTTTCCAGTAAGAGCAACTATATGTCATAACACAATTAAAGACAACATACCGTTTCCCTGAGTCAATATATATGTGTATGTCAAAAGTTTTTATAAGAAAAGGTAAATGCCAAATAGTGTCCTACAACTTATACACAAGTCAACACACTGAGAACCGTTGAGACACCTGACATCGGGTGGTCCGAGGAGACAGGTACCTTAAAAGGTCCGTTCTTATGACCTTACCCAACGGCAAAGAATGAGATCCCCTAGAGGGGTTATGTCCATAGCTTGGGCATAGAGAAAGCAGAGGACGTAACCGTCCGCATAAGAAATGGTGACGTGGTGGACCCTTCGGGTAACTTGTATCAGGGGACATTCCTTTTTTTTTTTTCCAGCAAGATTCAGGTAAGATTTCCTCTAGTCAGGACCCACAAGAAACCTGCCTTACTACGATTTCGACTTTGAGGTCATGAAACCGGTGGAGTACGATTCTCAACTGAGTAACCTTTTCTGAGACTACGACTCTCCCTGACCCCCGTCCTCCTCTTCCCCTGCTGTCTCCTACTCTACCGACCTACCGGCTGAGATACCTGCACTCAAACTCACTTGAGGCCCTCGACCACTACCTGTCCCTCCGGACCGCACGACGCTAAGTACCCCAGCGTCTCTCAGCCTGTGCTGACTCGCTGACCTGACTTGACTTGACCTGACATCGGACCCTTCACTGTACCCTCACTGTTGTCGCATACATGAAAAACAAATTCGAAAGAACGACACCTGGTAAAAATTTCAGAAAGGACCTTAAACAAGGTCGTAACGAAGAGAAGATACAAGACACAGAAACCGGGACTCCGGACACCCTAGAGTCATGGGGGTGGTCCTCACCTTGGACGTAGGGGACCGACCTTCCGCTTCAGGATTAGTGACCTGGCGGCCCCCCGCAGGGATCACGTACACGAAATTGCAAATGGGGGTTCGTGCAAATGAAGACTGTCCACGCAATTAAGAGTCTCGGGACCTTCCCTCCCGTCCGGTACGACGATATGAAACTCCTTTACTTCCGGGTCTCTCCAGTTCGTCAAAAGGGTCCTAGTGTGTCGATCCTACTTCTCCCGAGTCCTGTTAGTGGTTACAGAAGACCGGACGTTTACGAGTTACGGGAACCTCCACTTCCAGGAACCTGGAATTTCAAGGTGAAAGTTTCTGTCGACCCTAAGACCCCGGTCTTAGTACGGGACTAAAATATGAGTAAAGACGGANGACCTGACATCGGACCCTTCACTGTACCCTCACTGTTGTCGCATACATGAAAAACAAATTCGAAAGAACGACACCTGGTAAAAATTTCAGAAATGACCTTAAACAAGGTTGTAACGAAGACAAGATACAAGACACAGAAACCGGGACTCCGGACACCCTAGAGTCATGGGGGTGGTCCTCACCTTGGACGTAGGGGACCGACCTTCCGCTTCAGGATTAGTGACCTGGCGGCCCCCCGCAGGGATCACGTACACGAAATTGCAAATGGGGGTTCGTGCAAATGAAGACTGTCCACGCAATTAAGAGTCTCGGGACCTTCCCTCCCGCCCGGTACGACGATATGAAACTCCTTTACTTCCGGGTCTCTCCAGTTCGTCAAAAGGGTCCTAGTGTGTCGATCCTACTTCTCCCGAGTCCTGTTAGTGGTTACAGAAGACCGGACGTTTACGAGTTACGGGAACCTCCACTTCCAGGAACCTGGAATTTCAAGGTGAAAGTTTCTGTCGACCCTAAGACCCCGGTCTTAGTACGGGACTAAAATATGAGTAAAGACGGACACGGCACAGTGAACGGGTCGGGTCCCTTCGAAATCGATGCGTCACCCCTATTCCATCGGAGTCGTTGAATCACACCTCAATTAAGGGAATATAGACACTCGACGAGTCTAGGAGGAGGGGAAGTCGCGTCTCGAGGTCTCCTCCTTTTTCGTCCGGTTCCCGTCATGCATGACGGGACGAGTGGTTTCTCGCAAACCCTCCCGACACTATTTTAGAACCCGGCTTCGGGTTTCCTTTGCCGGCCTATCAATTCCGACAAAGTCTTGGAAACCCGACTACAAAGACACTGTAAACCCCGTAGAAAAGTGTACCTTTTTCTGGAGAGAAGAAGAACTCTTCATTTTTTATTGCAAATAGATAAGTCTACTTTGTAAGGTTTCACACTTGTATGAGTAAGTTAGGTGGGCCCCTAACTTTTGTATTTAATTCACGGCAGAGGGTCCACGTCTCCTGCGATTATAGGAGGATTCTCTGTCCGAATAAACGACCTAGACTCTAAGGGTCACACCGCGTTCGAACAATAAAGGACGAGCCACCCAAAGAACAAAGAAAGCTACGACTCTCTCTCTCTCACTCTCCCTCTCTCTCTCTCTTTCCCTACCACTCCCTCTCCCTCACCCTCCCCAATGAGACCTTAGGGGAGGGTAGAAGAACGAAAATAAAAAATTTTAATAATAAAAAAACGGTGTAACCGCCCCAGAATCACGAGACTGGACTCTACCTTGGAACGGGGGACGTCACCTTCGGGGCCTCGGGATTGGTGACCTGGTGGTCCTTTCAGGGACCTTACGCGGGAGGTGGGGGTGGTGTGTGTGTGAGACTACTCCTAAACAGAGGTTGACACAAAACTCCCTCGACACCCCATGTGGAACCCCTCTTTCGACTCGATCTGCGACGACTGAGGGCGGGCGTCACACCGAGGACCCCACCTGAGGACTGGGTCGTTCCGACTCTCTACGACGCACGTACACACAGACACACACACATGTGCACAAAATACACACACGCGTCCCCCACCACACGTCGCCTCTCCTCAATTTAAACCAAACCCTAGACTCCCGACCAAAGGAAGGAGAGGACCACTTTCCGGACATCTTACTTAGTGTAGGAGAGAAATCTCAATTCTCCGGGTGTCTTACAGTTCCGGTCGGACCACAACAGCCTCCCTGCGGGTGGGATTCCTATAGTTTGAGACCAAATCCTGAGACACCTCCCTGAAACCCGGTGGGTTCCCTACTGGGGACATCGAAGGAAGACCCCACAAAATAAAGTAGGTAGGTAGGTAACAGTGGGTGAGTAACGTTTGGACCCACTACGAGCTGGGGACGACTCTAACAGTGCACCGGAAAAGAGAAGAGGTCCGTTTAGAGGGAGACGGAGAGAGAAAATTTTAATTTTTTAATAATGTACCAAGAAAATTTTTTATAAATAAACCGACACAGCAACGTCGCACAACCAAATCGACGAGGGACTGTACACCCCAGAATCAACGGGCTGGTCCCAAACTTGGGAACAGGGGACGTCACCTTCCGCTTCAGAATTGGGGACCTGACGGAGGGAGAATACTCCTACGTCCACTAACGTAAATCCAGGGTGGGTCCAGTAGGTCCGACTACAAGGGGAGAGTTCTGGAACTTGATTCCATGTAGACGTTTCTGGGAAAAAGGTACATACCCTTGTCCGTAGGTTCTGAGTCCTGGACCTATAAAAAACCTCGGGAAGGGAGTCGTAGTACGAGAACCAGGACTCTTACTTAGAACACTCGGAGGTCGGGGCCGTCCACGGAGGGGGCTGTCGATTAGGAGACCTCAGGACGTTTCAACCCGAGGAATAAAGACGACATGTCGTTTCACGAGGCAAAGTGTACACATACATATATACACATGCACTTATACATACGTTCTTATAAAGTATAAGAAAAGATAATACTAAATAGTGTCCTATAACTTACATCAAGGGACACGGGATGTCATCCTTGAACAAAAAATAGGTAGGAAATATATGATCAAACGGAGACGATCAGGGTTTGAGGGTTAGGAGGGGAGGGGTGGGACCCCGTTGGGGCTCAGGGAAGAGATACAGACACTCAGACAAGAACAAAGTGTCTAGAAAAATAGACACAGGACGAAATCTCAGGTGTATATACGCGATAGTATACCACAAACAGAAAGAGAAAGACTGAATCGAGACGAATGATACTATTGGAGATCCAGGTAGGTCGGTGTTCACCGTAGAAAAGCAAGAAAAATACCGGCTCATCATAAGGTCACATATATATACCTGGTGCAGAACAAATAGGTAAGTAGACGGTGCCCGTAAATCCAACGAAGGCACAAAACCGATAGCACTTATCTCGACGACACTTGCGACCCCACGTACATAGAAAAGGTCAATCCCAAAACAGTCCTATATACGGATCCCACCCTAACGGCCCAGTATACCGTTGAGATCAAAAAACTCCTTGGACGTATGACAAGAGGTGTCACCCGACGGGGCTAAACATGAGTACCACCCTCAAGACTTTACCGTGAAAAAGTCTGACCTCCCGTCAAGTGCGAGAAAGAGTGGGAGTACAAGTCAGGAAGTCGGTCATGAAAGTAGACCCAAATTTCGGTGTGACGGAGGAGAGAGGCTGAGGTAGTAGTGACTTGACCGGGTACGGCGGGGGGAAGGTGGACCCTCCGCCGGCCCCGGAGGTGGGAACAGGAGTCGTTAAATAGGAGGACACCCGTGGACCTCGAAGGTCCTCCGAGTCTCGGGACCATTTCGGGCGTATCCCACCCGGGGGGACGGAAGGACGTCTCCGGCGGACTGTGCCCGACCGGCGGACGGGGAGGTCTGCTGGGACAGGAGGGGGAAGTGTGGACGGACGGACAGAAGGGAAACTTTCCGAGACAGGGTCCGACAAACGTCCCGTCCGAGGAGGGGAAGGGTACCCAGAGTCGAGGTTACAGTGGATGAGCCTCTCAGGAGCGGTAGGGGGGTCCTAACTCAACGAGGGGCGTTGGGGCTGAGACTAGTGTATTGGGACCAGTCGAGACTTGGGCGGAGTAGGAACGGAAAGCAAATGACTCTGGAGGAACCAAACGAGACTCTGACGTGGGGACTACGGGTCATGTGTTAGTCACGAACTAACTACATATAAACAACTCACTTACAGGCCCACTGCGGGACCGAAGGACCTACAGAAACCCGTTGAGAGAAGGGGTGGAGCCCCAGAGGAACGGTCACATTGACCCCTCGAGCCCGGCGTGCCAGAGGTTCTACGTTCCCAAGACCCGGAGGTCCGGGCTCCTTAAGTCCCGACCAGTCCCGAGACCCCCCTGCGCGACCGGGCTCCCTTCTACACCCTCCTTCCTACTGGAGCTCGGAGTCCTTTCCCTCCCAGGGACCCACCCCTTCTTTGATAAACCCTCCTCAACGGCCAAATTGGCCTCGAGTACCCTGGGGAGGGGTTCCTGGAGGGGGGCTCTTCTGTGACCGACAACAGAACCGACGGCTCAACCCCGACCCTCCCACACACCCCGTTCGCAGGTGGGGTGGTCCCTGAAGACGGTTCGTCCGAAAACAAATAAAATCTAAACTTGTTTTTTCTTCCGATAGGAGAACTTTTGTGTCGAAGTCTTTGGAACGGCCTCAACCCCCTAGGCCCGTCTGTCGTTCCGTGAAAAGAGGGAGAAACAATTTAATTTTGTTTTTTTAATTACCTTATAGTGTGTACGGTTTGTAGTCCTTCTTCTTTAAAGTAGGTCTTCGGGTGGCGACAATCTGTTAGTGGCACTTGAAAACCGTCCCCCTAAAAACATAAAAATTCCCACGAAAACAAAAAGGACATCTAATACAACTAATGCCCTGAAGGGGTCACCGGGTCACCAGTTTATTAGACGGACGTCACGTCCTCGACGTCCTTTGTACCCAAGATAGGCCTTCTAGAGGACCTCTTCCTTTACGGTTGGGTGAGATCATAAGAACGGACCTCTTGGGGTACCTGTCTCCTCGGACCACCCGATATCAGGTACCCCAGTGTCTCAGCCTGAGTTGACTTCACTCACTGAATTGTCCGTGTGTACAACTAATATCCCGACATCTGTCGAAGTTTCGAAAAAAAAAGGAGGAATTTAGTTCTTACTTCCCTACCTCGGTTTCGTTTTTGTTATGGGTCAACACCTACACTGACCACTATCTTCGTTCCAGGCTACGACAATTCTCGTCATAACGTATCCTTGGACCTTACAGTCCAGGTACTTAGGTCCGTCTAACCTTCACCAGTTTGTTCTCTACCGTTCTCACTTGTAGCTGTAAGATCCTTAGTCGCTTGATTTTACCTGACCTTACCCACTTAAATTGAGTCTACTGGTAATATAGATGACGACGTCCGTCCTTAGGGAGTCTTCTTTACCTCATCGGTAGTACCAGTTGTTTTCTCAGGCTTTACGTCATGAACCTACGTTAGAGTTTTTGCTGTCTTATTAGAGACAAACAAGGTTCCGTTTGATAAGTTATAGTGTCATTAGGTTCAGATACGGGGTTGGTCATTGCGACTTCTTCGACTTCAACTTGCCAAGATACTTCTATATGTTCTGGAAAATTTTGATTGTGGGTTTTTTCTACAGGAAAAGTAATATCCCCTGATCTTACGTTTTCATCCTTCAGTTCTTTGTGGACCTCATTGTTCGTTTAAACCGGAACCTTACACCTTACTTCGTCCCGTTTTCGATTATCTCAAAACGGTTCTCTTACGTGACCAGTATCGTTTGTGGGAGAAGGTTGTTGTGTTCTCTTCTGAGATGTGTACCTGTAGTGGTCTACCCGTTGTGGTTTTAGTCTGACTAATATAAGAGACATCGGTTTCTACCTCTTCGAGATATGTCCGTTGTTTTTGTTCTGGTCCTCGACTGACACCGAGTCTAGTACTTGAGGAATAATGGTTTAAGTCTGAATTTAACTTCTTTCATTCCTTTTGTCGATCTGGTAAGTACATACTGGATTTACTTTAGGGAATACTAATATGTCGCCTTCACTCTTTATCTAAATTCCCAGATCTAGACTATCTGTCTCACGGACTACTTGATACCTTACTCCAAGCACTGTAACATGTCCTCTGTCCCTAGTTCTGGTAGGGGTACCTTTTCTTTACGTTTTTTCGTTTACCGACAGACCCTTCCGGAATGTTTATCGACACTTTTCTTCTCTTCGCTTTTCGTTTCCTCTTTTCCTTTCTATATTCGTAGACTTACGTCTCAAGGTTTCATATCGTTCTTCTCTATTCTTTCGGAAGAAGTCGCTAGTCACGTTTCTTTATCTCCTTCTCTTGTCTTACCCTTTCTGATCTCTAGAGAAGTTCTCTTAATCTCTATAGTTCCCTTGTAAAGTACGTTTCTACCCGAGCTATTTCCTGTCTTTACCATACCTGGATTGTCTTCGTCTTCTATAATTCTTCTCCACCGTTCTTATGTGTCTTCTTGACATGTTTTTTCTAGAAGTGCTGGGTCTATTAGTGTTACCACACTAGTGAGTGGATCCCGGTCTGTAGGACCTTACACTTCAGTTCCTTCGGAATCTTTCGTAGTGATACTTGTTTCGATCACCTCCACTACCTTAGGGTCAACTCGATAAAGTTTAGGATTTTCTACTACGACACTTTCATGACGTGAGTTATACGGTTGCTTAAACCTGTTGAGTCGTCCCCGGTGCCCTGACCTTTACAGTCAAAAGTAAGGTTAGGGTTTCTCCCCGTTACGGTTTCTTACAAGTTTGATGGCGTGTTAACGTGAGTAGAGTGTGCGATCATTTCATTACGAGTTTTAAGAGGTTCGGTCCGAAATCGTTATGCACTTGGCACTTGAAGGACTACAAGGTCGACCAAAATCTTTTCCGTCTCCTTGGTCTCTAGTTTAACGGTTGTAGACGACCTAGTACCTTTTTCGTTCTCTCAAGGTCTTTTTGTAGATAAAGACGAAATAACTGATACGGTTTCGGAAACTGACACGTCTAGTGTTATTTGACACCTTTTAAGAAGTTCTCTACCCTTATGGTCTGGTGGACTGGACGGAGAACTCTTTAGACATACGTCCAGTCCTTCGTTGTCAATCTGGACCTGTACCTCGTTGTCTGACCGAGGTTTATCCTTTTCCTCATGTAGTTCCGACATATAACAGTGGGACGAATAAATTGAAGATACGTCTCATGTAGTACTCTTTGCGACCTGACCTTCTTTGTGTTCGCCCTTAGTTCTAACGGTCCTCTTTATAGTTATTGGAGTCTATACGTCTACTATGGTGGGAATACCGTCTTTCACTTCTCCTTGATGTTTCGGAGAACTACTTTCACTTTCTCTTCTCACTTTTTCAACCGAATTTCGAGTTGTAAGTCTTTTGCTTCTAGTACCGTAGACAAGGGTAGTGAAGTACCCTCTATCTACCCCTTTGTCACCTTTGTCACAGTCTGAAATAAAAAAACCCAAGGTCTTAGTGACGTCTTCGACTAACGTCGGTACTTTAATTTTCTGCGAATGAGGAACCTTCTTTTCAATACTGGTTGGATCTATCGTATAAGTTTTCGTCTCTGTAATGAAACGACTGATTCCAGGCAGATCAGTTCCGATACCAAAAAGGACACCAGTACATACCTACACTTTCAGCCTGACACTTCTTCCGACTCGCGACTTCTTAACTACGAAAACTTGACACCACAACCTCTTCTGAGAACTCTCAGGGAACCTGACGTTCCTCTAGGTTGGTCAGGTAAGACTTCCTCTAGTCGGGACCCTAAAGAAACCTTCCTTACTAAGATTTCGACTTTGAGGTCATGAGACCGGTGGAGTACGCTTCTCAACTGAGTAACCTTTTCTGAGACTACGACCCTCCCTAACTCACGTCCTCTTCTTCCCCTGTTGGTTCCTACTCTACCGACCTACCGTAGTGCCTGAGCTACCTGCACTCAGACTCACTTGAGGCCCTCAACCACTACCTGTCCCTCCGGACCGCACGACACTAAGTACCCCAGCGTTTCTCAGCTTGTACTGACTCGCTGACTTGACTTGACTTGACTTGGTACGGTAATTCATCAAAGAGAGGAGACGGTACAACTATTTGACGTAGACCCTGTTCATACATTTTAACCGTCTATGGCACCAGACCAATTGGTTAGGGGTCAAATCTAACAAATCTGTAAATTTAACAAAGAGTAAAGAACCTGGTACAGAGTGGAGCTCACGGACCGCAAGGGAGGCCGGGGGCCCACGGACGTGAAACCCGAGGGACTTTCCCAGAGGACGGAGTCCCGGACACGTGTCCGATACGACGAAGGAGGGGGAGGCAATGTGAAACAACTACACATCGGAACTGACAGTAGTGTCAAACATACCTCTGGAGAGAACCCAAAGAGAGACTCTAGACGGGCCGAGGGGTCTGGCCACTGACACTCGGAGGACTCCCGTCCCCACAACGACAGAGACCTCCTCAGCCCTCTAACAATCAAGGTACGGGGGATCTACAGGTAAGAAAGAGAAAAAAAGTCAGAGACAAAAACCGACGTGACCCAGAAACAACCGTGTGCGTCCATAAGAGATTAACACGGCTCACCTCCGTGACAGATCAACGTCGTGAGTTTGAACAGAGACGTCGTCGCGTCCGAGGTCTCGTGACCGAGTCATCAACCCCGTGTGCCCGAAACACCGGGGCTCCGTACACCCCAGAAGGGTCTGGTCCCTAGCTTGGGTGTAGGGGACGTGCCCGTCCGCCTAAGAATTGGGGACCCGGTGGTCCCTTCAGGGACTACAAGTAAGAACTCAATATTGTTACCCCGGAGCTGAAGAAAACACAGAATTTATCAACTCACCCCCACCACCACCTATTCAAAATACCACTCCTACATACACAATCAGCGAGTCGGCACAGGTTGAGAAACACTGGGGTACCTGACATCGGGCGGTCCAAGGAGACAGGTACCCTAAGAGGTCCATTTTTATGACCTCACCCGCCGGTAAGGGAAAAGGTCCCCAAACAGGGCTGAGTCCCTAACTTGGGACCAGCGGACGTAACGCCTGTCTAAGAAATGGTAGACTCGGTGGTCCCTTCGGACACCACTCCCTTACCCTAGGCAAAAATAAAATCGGGGGGTTTCGTACTTCGTTTCTACTTTCACTCGGTGTGTCTACATACTGTGAGGTGACTCAAGGAGGTGACTGTAGGAGATACATACACTTGGGTGACTGGTACCACCAATGGTACCTCTAGGTGTCTGCAGGAACAGTGGTGCGACTTTCATTCTCGACGAGACAGAACTTGTGTATTAAACAAAATAAGTAAATGAAGAATGTCGGTCGGGGACTCTCTCCGAGAGTTGTAGGGGTATAATGTCTCCTCCTTTGACTCCGAACCCCTCCACAACATTAAAAGGGTCCTAGGTGTGTCTGATCTTCTCCGATTTCATCCGATATTTGGCTCCGTCCTACCAAGGTCCCAGTCTCGAGAACTGCTGTCGGGACGGGGCGACGCACGCGCGCACACGCGGTCCACACTCGTTTGTCGTCGTCGACGGGACCCACGGTCCGGGGTCACAGCGGGGACGCACAGTTGTCCGACCGGGTCGTCCGTGACCGGGTACGGAACCAGAACGGGCAGGAACTCCCCACCTCAGTGCCTCCGGGGCACCACTGGACCGGAACGTCCACCCGTCGGAGTTCTTACGACCGGAACCTGAGGACGGTCTCGGGTCTACCGACCAGAAGGACGGAGTGACACCCCTCCTGGGTCCCAGACTACCCACACGGACCGGGAAAAAGGTCCAACCCCTTTGACTCCGGGTCCTGTGTGTTGGTTTCAGTGTTCGGGGCTGGTATCCGGAGGGGAACTGCTGAGTTGGGGAGACAGGACGACCCCCGGACCGGGTCCGTCGCGGACAGTGAGCCCGGTCGAAACCCCTGGGAGGGAAGATATAAAAATTCCAACAGAGGAGAGAACTAAGGACGGTTGGCTCGTCTCCCCAAGTCGGAAAGCCCAGACTTCAAACTGGAACGTAATCCGAAAATTAAAGGAATTCGAAGACAAAGGAGGACACAATTCACCCTCTTTGCTACTGTGGACATCAGTGGCCCATAAACACTCCTTCGTTCCCCTAGCAGACATAGGTCTCAAATAAAATCTCGACCCCTGGTCGTGTCGTTCGTACCTCTCTTACGGACGAGACACCAGCCGCAACAAAGGTGATGACGCCCCTCCAGTCCTGGACCCAAACAGAGCGTCAGGGGAGGAAGGAGCCGCCCCCGTGTGCCGGCAAACGTCCGCCCCCAGACCCCTGGGGAGACCCCTGCGGAGGGGGAGGAGAGGTCCCGCCCGTCCTGCACTAAGTGCCGACGCGGACGTCTGTGGCGGGAACCGTATTGACTGGTGCGGGTCGTATTGACTGGTGCGGGCCTTGGTAGGAGGACTCTTCAACAGAGACCCCGAATCGCTAGAACGGCCGCCCCTGTCCCCGTCCCGGGTCCCGAACCTGGGACGTCCTCGGTTGACCGGGGATTTCTCGACCTAACAACTTCCTATGGGTACGGACCCAGAGACGGTCCTCTACTCTCAGAATTTAACGTCACACGTACAGCACCGACATCCGAGAACCGAAACTCATCTCCTATCCCAGAGACTACCTCCCCCGCGTAGTCACCACACGAACATTCTAGAACAGAGACATTAATGGTTGGACACACTTGTGACGTACCGAGGGGACAGAAGGGGTGGGGCCGGGGTGGGTTCGACCGGGACAGAACAAGTGTCGACGTAGAACCGAGCACCACGTCACGGACCGTGTGTCTGAGCATATTTGCCGAAGTTATTTAATCGTGACGGTTCGCGAAAATGTAGGAGTCGTTTGGAAAGTCGAAGAAAACCTTGACCTTTCCCAATATTTGGGTAAGTTGTCCACTCCTTCGACTCCGATTCCTTCTATTCTTCCCACGGGGTCACGTGACTCCGTCCAACACCCAACGTCAGACTCACGACACTCCGACGTTGGGCTTGGAGAGAAGACTGAGCCTTCGGGCGGACGGTCCACGGCTAGAAGCTCGCCGGGAGAGACGAAGAGGGAGAGGGACGGAACTTCGGTCGTCAAGAGTGGACCCACGTGTCCCACCTCCTACAACTGTGCACTCTGCGGGAGGGGACCCTCACGCCCTGGGTCGCTCCGAGGACCGTCCGTCCGTCATTGAGGTGCGAGAGGGTGAGTCCTTTCGTCTAGTCTTACGTCCCCTATCCCCACCCCACCCCCCACCACGGCCTCTACCAAGACCCTCTCGGGGCGAACATAGGGTATCCATAGGAGTCTACACGGAGGACAGGTCTAAGTCGAGAACGGTGAAAAACGGTGAGGTGGGGTCGGTCCAATCGTCTCTAGAAACAAGGCAGTCACTGGAATCCTCCAGAAAAGATTGGGATCTGGAGTATGAAGAAGGAACCGACCGAGGGAGACTAGGGAAATCAGTACGTCGACTTTACAGTGGAGAAGGTTCTTCGGAAGGAACTAGTGGGTTTAAGTACCCTAAGCTGGCACTAAGTGTGTTGTCTGGAGTAAGGGAAATGGAGGGAACAGTGTACGACGGTAGAAACAGGACCGTACAACCGAATTAGGTAAGGGGTAGAAAGGGTGAGGGGTCGAGATTCGACATATATTTGTCCCGGGAACTCAAAACTCAAGTAGTTATAGAGGGGTAGGGGTTTGTGTCCCAGACCGCGTATCATCCCGTTATTCAGAAAACTCATTTAGCCATTTCCTCGTTGAGGTTTAAGTCGGTCGTGTATGTAACCGTGGAGGGTGGTAGAGTCAGCGGTCTCCCATCGTTTCTCCATACAGTGTTGCCCCATACAGAGTGGTGGTACAGTGCTACGGGAACCCCTCTTACCCACAAGACTTGTTCAGGTAGAGAACACTCAGTCCCTAAGATCCCTTTTCTCCCCATAGAACCCGACCCGAGGGAGTCCCCGTGTCGGACTCCGCTCCCACGGTCCTGTTCACTATATGAACCTACCACCCTGTGACAACCCCAAACGACTGGTAGTCATATGAAGACCCCTATCGACCCCAACATTTTACACGGCCCTTGGAACTTCTCTGAGGCATTGTACGGAAATTTGACAGGGTCGTCGTCATCTTTAGACAGATGGGCACAGTCCTCCTAAACCCACCCCCGAGGCTGTCGTAGATGATGTCACCCGTCCGAGAAGGAGGTCACCGACCGTACGAACCATACCGCTCGAGACAGTCCCTAGATGGCCGAGGTCGTTCGTCTGTCTGTTCCTACCCCCGAGGCCACTTGGTCTCACACTCGGGTCTCCGACACTGATCCTTCTTCAACCGATGAGCAGAAACAAAGACGGCCTTTGGACCCCGACAAACGTTTTATCAACGGTGAAACCCGTATTTTCCTAGAGGTTCGGGTCTCTCCAGTAAAGGAACCCAAGTGGAAGACTCCTCCTTAAAATACTATTCGTCTAAAGGACGTATGACTCGCGGACGACGTATGTGAAGGATTCGGAGAAACCAAGGAACACACCAAACTCTACGACCTGTTTCGGGCAGGGAGGGGGTCGAGGGTGTAGATAGGACGGGAACCAGATTGAGGTGTCCGAGGAGGGGTAGGGAGTAGGAGAGAGAGTCAAGTCAACGAGTCAGCACAGGCTGAGAAACGGTGGGGTACCTGACGTCGTGCGGTCCGAAGGGACAAGTAGTGGTTGAGGGCCTCGAATGAGTTTGAGTACAGGTAATTCAACCACTAATTATTATTATGACAACTATTCCTGACATTGACTACGTATACCGTCGGTGTCCGCCACGTGATTGGTAAAACGTGCACACTAGAGAAAATTAGGAGTGTTTTCGTGCACTTTATGGATGAGTACTAAGGCAAAATATGAACTCCTTCGGTTCCGAGTCTCTCCACCTCACCGAGCGGGCTCCAGTGTGTCGACCACTCCAGTTCTACCCTAACCTGTGGTCGACCAACTGAGACCTCCAGGAGAAAGACGTACCAGAATGTCTCCCTGTGTCTGTCCCGTGTCTCCTGGCCCTGAAGACCAGCGGCCAGGACGTACAACAGAGGGTTCGTGTAGTAGGAGGCTCGAGAATTATTGACGACTAATGCAACCCGTTTTAATCCCAGACCTTCTTGACTCTCGTCCATCGAAAATTAGACTTAAATCCTCTAGCATCACAAAAGACAGTGGTCTACTCCCCGTCGAACGGAAGTCCCCTCCCCAGACTTTACGGAGAAAGTCCCTTGTCTGGGGAGAGACGGTTCCACTAAGAAGAGTCTCGACCACCGACTCACCCTACCGAGTCCTCTCCCCGGAACGACGGGAGTCTCCCCGAAACGTCTCGAAACAACGACCACCGGCTTTCGTTCTTGCAAACCTACCCAGGAAGAGGCATAGAAAATCTCTACTTTCCTAAACCCTCGTATCCCATCTGGGAGACGGTTGTGTGTGTGTGTGTGTGTGTGTGTGTGTGTGTGCGTGTGGGCGAGACACCTGCGACGGAGAGGAATATCGACGTGAGGACCGGGTCGGGCTCAGACAGTAACCGTAAGTGAAATCCGAATGGACACTCTCCGTCATCCAGACGGACCTCAGGTCCACGGATCTCTCGGACCTCAGACAGACCTTTGTCCGGATGACACCTTCGCTCACACCCCCTCTGTCACGGGAGTCCTTCGTGGTAGTCCGCTCACACCTCCACTCTGTCCCTTCAATTCCTCGATTGTGTCCCACACAGTGGGGCTGTCGTGGAGCCTCCAACGGGGTCTCTTCCTCGCTCGACCCCATAACTATGTGGTCGACGATAGGCAGACTCCACCCTCCGACGGGGACCTCGTGAAGATCAGACACGAGGTCACCGGTCTTTCGTTCGGTCTCTTAGTGCCCGTAGAAGTCATCCGTCGGAAGACGTAGAATCTCGACTCCCACATCCCGTCCCGTGAGATCCTTAGTCGACGTGGGAAGACCTCTTTCCAAACCCGAGAGACTGTACGCCGAGTATAAGTCTTTACATAAGACAAAGTGCAGTGCGAAAGTGCGTAGATCGTAATTTTTTTATTAGCGTAAGGTAAAAAAAAAAAAGAACAGGAGTAGGCAAAATAAATAAATACAAACCGGTGTGGTCCCGTACGCCCTGGAATCAAGGGGCTGGTCCCTAACTTGGACACCGGGACGTTACCTTCACGTCTCAGAGTCGGAGACCCGGTGGTCCCTTAAGGGTGTGTAGATCGTAAAAGTTTTGCAAAGAAAAAAGGAACAGTGCTCGTGTAAGTAAACTAGTCTTCAGTCGCGTCGTTTCCTTGGGTCCACCACCAGAAACACCAGAAACCACAGAGACTCGGAGTCAAAGATATTTTACCCACATTTTATGATGTTTTACTCAGAGACGAACACTTCACAAAAAGGACCTTTGGCCGATGTGCAAGTTATTTACCATCGACAAGAATAACAATAATCATCCTATATTTTAAATCTATAATATCGATTCGTTTTTTTTTTTTTTTTCCTAATTTTAGGGGACACCAGATTAAAGGGAGGTGAATTCTCAGTCGGGGAGACTTGTAAAGAAGTAAACAAACAAATAAATAACCGACGTGACCCCGAAACAACGACGTACGCCCGAAAGAGCTCAACACCCCGATGAAAACCAACGCCACACGTCCGAAGAGGAACGCCACCGAAGGGAACAGCACCTCGTGTCCGAAGGCATCCGTGCCCCCGAAGTCACCAGCGCCGGTCGCCCGAGATCTCACGTCCCGTCATTACCACCACGGACGCGAATCAACGAGGTACCGGACGCCCTAGAGGGACCTGGGGCACCATAAAGAGTACATAAGCAGATTGTGACAGAGAGCCATAGATGTACAAGTATGAACATATGGGTAGGTACACGTAGATGTATTTTGCTCTTTCTCGTAGAAGTACCAGGTATAGTATGGATTTACAAAATTTTAAATTGACAATGTATAAGTAAACCGGTCCGATTGTGTGTAAGTGTTCCGAGTGTTACGTCTCAAAGGTTTCACTGTTGTGACTCTTTAGGGGGAGAGGCCGGGAGTCAAGTGGGGAAAGGGACGGGTGGTGGGGTCCCTTACTTAAATTTCGAATAGAAATTGACATAAAAACCGGGGGGCTGGGGACTTTGAGAAACATTGACGGAGATGGACTTTCACATTTTCTAAACTTACACGAGTGCTATTGAGTACATAGTACGTCTCTCCGTGGATATAGGAACATCCACCGTTTCCAAAGGAGCCTTTCACTTGGCACAACCGGAGGACACAACTACCATAGTAAGACCGGGACATCTGTCTCCGAAAGAATCATGCCGGACTATTTCTACTACCTAGACCCTCAGTGTTCCGGTGACCGACTGGGGAACTTGTGCGCCGTGAGAAGTGAAATTTGGTGTTCACGAGGCACTGGCATTACTCACCGACCTAGGAGACAATTGGTCTTGGAAAGTAATTGGCTCCGGAGAGGAGACGTAGGGAGCGGAGAGTGGGACGCAAATTCCGTCTCTCTCTTTCTCCAGTTTTATTTGATAAGAGTCGTTACGATTTCCAGTACTGAGGAATGTCACCCACTTATTAACCACCAAGTCAATTTGTTCCAACCCGGACCCCAGTCCCGTCCGTCGGACCACCGGGTAAGGAAGTCGTACGACTCCCCTGACTTCCACTTCAATCTTCTAGGTCCCTGACTTACGGTCGACAGGGAAGGACGGGGACACTGAGGGAGAGAGACTCGGAGTCAAATATGTAGACATATAACCCATACATGTTGGGTCAGGTTATCTTGAAGGACAAGACAAGTCATTCCATGAGTCAGAGGACACGACCAACTCAGGAATTTTACCCTGACCACACTGACTCCGTGACTTAATTTTTAACGTAAATTAAAATTAGTCAACTGTAAATTTCAAATCATGAATGTACCCTTTCACGTCACGGTCCTGGATGGAACATCCTAAACTATGAGTCGGTTAGTGAAACGAAAAAGAAGAAAAAACAAACAAACAAAAATTATAAATAAACCGGCGTAGTCCAGAATAAACTCCGTACACCCTAGATCAAGGGACTGGTCCCTAACTTGGGACCGGGGGACGTCACCCTCGTGTCTCAGAATCGGTGACCTGGTGGTCCCTTCGGGGAGTGAAACGAAAAACTTTGGAGTCAAATGGATAGACAACTTACCCCTATTTTTATCGTAGTCCAGGTCTTCCAGTGACCTCTCTAATTGTCGGGGGTCGTGACGGTCCCCACCCTCCCCAAGTCCTATCCCCGTCCCTTACCGTAGTAAATTCGGTTGTCGACAACCGACGACACTCCTACTTGATCCACCCTAACCCTCACTCCGACAGTCTCAAGCTTAGGGTTGACGTAGAATCGGTTTGAGGATTTTTTGAAAGGAACTCCGGAGGTGACAGGAGTAGAGAGTGCACCCGGATTAGTGCGTCGGGTCGAGTCTTCTACCTAATTCACCCCTTTAAGTAAATCACACAGCAGACCGTGTTTCAGTTACGAGGTAAGCACAATCACTAGGCTGTTACTATTAATAATTGTGTCTCGAAAGGGCCCCTGGTCGACGTGTCCAGACTCCTGTTTCGTTGACTTATTTGAATCCTGTCAAGTGCCCCAAGAGAGTAACCGCCGACCCGGTCCACATAAAGAAGTCGAGGTACCTCCGGAGCCAAGGACACGGTCCTCGTCCCAGACTGACAGTACGGGGTTCCGACCGTCTCGGCCCGGGACTGTTCAGGTGTCCCCACGACCCTTCAACCAGGGTCTCCTCCTCCTCCTCAGCCGACGGACTTCCCCTACCCTCCGCGCCAATAGTAGGACCCTTTCAGTCCTCTCCTGCACAGTCGACCGTGGCGTCCAAGTACCGGCACCCGTCACGGGACTACCAATACCGACCCCTCCCCATCCTGCCCCACCCCGAGAAATGTAGGGACCCAAGTCAGAACTGGTAAGAAAGTCCTAAAAGAATACGGACAGAAGAGAAACCCTAGATGCAAGGAACCGCGACGGGAGACTAAAATTAGTTCCGAACACATTTACTGCCCGAGCATAACCTAGAATCCGGTCCCAACGTTTGTCATAGGTGAATCAGTCAGTGAGAAGGAAGGGGAGAGGGGTCGACCCGTTGACCCCATGTCAAACTCTCAGTCCCACCTTAAACGACTTAGTGACAGAGAGAGTTTAAGGAAGTAGTCTCTCGATAAGGAAATTCAGATCCATTTTTTTTTTTTAGGTGGTTGGATGGTCAGGGAGGTTGTCCGAAGTACAAGACAAACAAATAAACGAGTAATAAATGGTACGTAAACGTCTTTGGACGAAACATACACGGTTCATATGACTACCGTAAAATGTACGTGGTCGAGGAAATTAGGAGTCTTAGGAAACTCCATTCATAGTGAACAGTTTTCGTGTTGACGTAAGTGGTACAAATGAATCTTCTGTAAACAGGTGAGTCGGTTAAACATGGTTTAAGAGACGCAGGTAATCCTTACGAAAACGGAAGCACATTGTCTTTGAGATTACTTGTCACCGAATTTGTCATGTAGTAATGAAAAGTGTATTGTCATTGTTGTTGTTTTTAGGTCTCCTCTTATCAAGTCAATCACGTCATCGAGTCGATACAGTAGTCCCAGAAAAAGTTCAGTGAATTTCATAGCGAACACTCGGGTACCAGGGTTTTACCAACAGAGCCGAGGTCCGTAGTGTAGAAATAAGGTCCGTCCTTCTACCCCTCCTTCGTGGTCTTTGACGTAGACGGACAAAAACTTAGGTTACGGTACAAGAAAGGTGAAAGGGTCACTTAAGATCGGAGCCCGGAAAACGGTAAAGGTATATTGGGGGCATGGTAGTAAAAGAAAAATTTGAAAAGTGAAAAGACTTTCAATTGTAAAATTTTCTTGGCAATACTTTTAGAGATAATATTTATCGTTTGGTCACAGAACAGAATATAACTATTTTATTTATCAAATTTTATTTTGTTAACAAAATTTACCTTTTGTTGTCATTTTAATTTATATCACTTTTATTTTAATATAAAATTTTAGGTGACGACGTCGACTCCCAGATCCGAACCCCGACAAAACAGAAAGAATTTGACCCTGTATATGACAGAAAGTCATATGACTGTCCTATCGTCCATCACGTCCACAATTTCAGTACCACCGTGTTTCGTCTCTGCCGGAGTCCTGAAGTACCCTTCCGTGGGAACTCTTAGTCTTTCCTTTGTCAAAAGTGTCCTACAGTAAGTGTTTTCGAAGCACGATATGGACCTATAGTTCCGCAGCACACACACACACACACACACACACACACACACACACACATTCGTACACGTACGAACGAGCATGCGAGTCCGTACGGGTTGAGAAACGGTGGGGTACCTGATATCGGGCGGTCCGACGACACGTAACCGTCCGTCTAAGAAATGATGACTCGGTGGACCTTTCGGGAAGTCTCGTGGGATTGACAATGGTTTCTGGTGGTACACAGGGAGTACCTGACGGAAGGTGGAGACCCCTCGGGGTACGAGAGGACAAGACGGATCGCAGACGGTCCGTAGTGTATCCAAGACCCTTCCCCTTGGGTCTCGGTCTCCCCAGATACAGGACACGGTCGACCCCTCCCTAGGAATTTAAAGTGGTCCCCTCTGGGAGTCCGAAACAGAGACTACGTTCCGAACTACTAGTCCGCCTAACGGTTTCTTCCAGCCTTCTGTGAAACCGAATCCTTTAGTCGTGACCGAAGGACCTTCTCCACAGGGAGGTAGACGGGACTTTAGTGCCCACCCTAAACCCGTTTACCTTTAAAACGACACCCCATTTCCCAAGAGGTACCTCTTATTTATTTACTTTTTCTATGAGTCCAGTACCCTGGAGACCCTTAGACATTCACATCCATCCCGGATATTATATCTAGTTCAACCAATCAAAACCGGATACACACCCACCCACCCACGCCTACCAGATCGTATGGAAGGGGTTCCGTTACCTGTTACCCTCGGTAAATAAAACCTCGACCCCCCGCCACCCCCGACCACGCGCTCTACTAGTCTGGAAGGGTCCCAAACTCAGATTTGAATTCCGTCGAGAACCCGGTTTTATCCGATTAAGGAGGTCCTTAGATGGACACGAGCCTCTCTTAATGAATAAAAAGACTTCCCGCTATACGTGGAGAATCCGAGGGATTTCTCTCGCGCGAAATCCGAGGGTAAGAACGCGACACGCAGACATCTCGACTCGAGGCTCCAAGTTAACGGAGGCGACACCTGCAGTAAAGGCCCCACCCCGAAGGAAGGGCGGGGGAGAGGATTCACTCAAGTCCGGAGTGTCTCGAAATGCCGGTCCGGACCTGAGTAGAGAGGGACACTCGGTGACCAAGATTAACGGGAGCGTTTAAAATGTCAGTTCACACACTACCAGGCCGGCATTTACTCTTGGTCATTTCTAGAGTCACTACCGTGTCGGTCGCGGGGGTCCCGGGACCAAATAACGAGTAATCTGTAGAAATAACCCAGACGGGGTCCTGTCTCCAATTCTTGGGACCGGAGGATTCGAAACTTCACTCAGTAGTACCTTACAAAAAAGGAAACCACGTTTCCAGGTAAGACGGATATAGGTTTCGAGCCCCTTTTTTTTTGTTGTTACCACATGTGGGAACCTTGGTCGGTCGGGTGAACATCCGTTGTAAATAGAACCCTTTCAGTAACGTACACTCACAAGCAACGTCACAACCAAAATTGTCAGTCGCTAACCTTTATCGGATCCCTATGTTATCATCCTCTACCAAAGCTATATTACTACTCTATCGGTCCATTACCTTATGATGTTCCGTACTTTTTGACGACATCTCCAATACGTCGATAAACTACACTTTCTACAAATACTGCATTAAAACTTTAATTTACTTTGTTCCGTTCGAGGATTTGTTTATCGTGCCGGTCGGGACTAAGGTATAATCAAAACTCTCATTCAGGGGTGAAAATAACTATTACCGGTCTAACTACCTGTATTTATTCTAACGATTTTTACCGACAACCGAGACCCACCATCCTAAATCCTAATAATTTTTATAAAACGAGTAGGTATAAAAACTCAAAAAGACATTAACAGTACATCTCTCGGACTTTTCTAAATTACGTCCGTACCCACAGACGGTCTTCACACTCTCGAAATCCATTAAATTTCTCCCCCTACGGTACAGGAACCCCCTCACGTCAGCCAGAGTCCCCTGACTCAAGAGGGTCACATCTCGTCACCAGTGTTTGAGATAGACATTTCCCGGTCTCTCATTTCTAAATTCCGGAACACCCGGTATACCGGAGACCGGTGGTGAGTCCCGAGAGGATTATGGAACCTCCTTCGGTAACTAATGTACATTTACTCACCTACACAGACATAAGATTATTTCGAAATAAATGTTCTTGTTCGTCACCCGGGCCTACACCGGACGTCTGACATCAAACGGGTAGGACCTTAGGTCTCTTTTTGTTTGTTTCGTTTTTTTCGACCAACTAATTACCAAACCCCACTCACGTATCGGTCAGGGTTTTATCGTGTTTATCATCCTTCCTTGTCCGGTTACTTTCAACTTTTCTGCCTACAAATGTATCTCCGTATTTCCAGTGAACATTGTAAGAAAGAGGTTTAGTCGTCAACGTGGACCTCCTCCCCACGACCCCACTTCGACAAATCTAATACGAGACCTCATATATTCTGCGGTTAATCGAGTGCGGTTTCCGAGGTTTTTCAGAACGACCTTCCTGTACCCAAATGTGTGTAGTCGTAAAGGGTTCGCGAAAGATATTTGGTGTCCTAGGAGACACACCCACACTTACGCACGGTGGGTGTAGACCACCAGACCCCGGTCAATCCCCTATTGGGGGAGTTGGACAAGGACACCTAAGGTCAGAGTCTACGGGGGTGAGAATTGAGTAATGTTGAACTTCAACTGTGTCTTAAGTTCCGGAATGACTACTTCCGTCAAGAATTGTTTTTAGTGTGTGTAAGGTTATTCTGTGAATCGAGAGATGAAGACAGTTGGGCCTTACTCAAAATAACTCAGGGGGTTGTCAGGAAATAAGGTGGTCAAGTTTTCCTTAACACCCCCTGGTCCCCGACCTTGTCCGTCAAGTCTTAGGTCTCTCGACCCGAGGTGGAACCCCCCACCCCCACCCCGAACTCACTACTTGGTACCTGTCTCTTTTCAACGCATTACGTCTGGACTATTCAGGACCCCACCTCGGTTTACTCTTAGCGCCTTAGACCGCTCCTGAACAGGTTCGGAAGTAACGCTCAACCACTTCCTTGACTCCGGTTTTGATCCCACTCTCTGTACAACCTACTAAGGTAAAGAAACTTTATAGGTCTTTACCGTTGAGACATCTCTGTCTCTTGTCTCATCACGAACGGTCTCTTACCCCCGCCGCCCCCCACCCTCCGCTGCTCCTTCCCCCTCACTACGAATCGAAAACCCACACCCTAAAGGAAGCCTCACTACTTTCGCAAAACCTTAATCTGCCACCGTCACCAACGTGGTACGGTACTTAAATGATTTACAGTGACGAACGTGTGAAACTTTACTACTTATAATACAATAATACACCAAAGATGGTGCCATAAGAAATTTTTCATCCTACTGTCTTATTAAGTGACAGGGTTATACCCGTGAAAACTCTTACTATTATCGACGGGAATACCTACAATTCACAGGAAATGTAACATTGTAGTATTTTTCGTGTCACAAGACCAATTCGGGTGCACCTGAAACCTTCTTTGGGAGGTCTGTCCCTCGGACCTAGTCCCATTGAGGATGGAGGGTGCCGTCTAGGCAAACCATGTGGTCGAAGTCAAAGGAGTGGTCATTGTACCCGAAGACAATCCCGGAAGAAAAAAAAAAAAAACCGACGAGACGTCCCCCCTAGGATCAAGGTAGGGTCGGTCCCTACCTTGGACGTGGGGAACGCCACCTTCGCTTCACGGAATTGACGACCTGGTGGTCCCTTCAGGGTCCTGGACGAAGAAACACAACAATTCCTCTACGTACTCCAGTAGAAGGATTTCGTGAATCGTGTCAAGGACCGTGTGTCATACCACGAATTATTTATTATAAACAGAAATAGGAACCGAAAACTTTCGAGACCTTCACCCGTCCTTCCCTCGGAACCACGGAGAGGTAGAACTTAGCTACCCCTCTTGTGCCGAGACTACCCCTGAAGGCCATAACTTCGGCTTTTTCTTTAGACACGTTTGTTGTACTGACCTTTATTCTTCCTTAGAGTTTTACTTTCGGTCAAATAGTTTTATCGTTAAGGAGAGGTCCAGGGACTGTGTAAAATAAAAAGTAGACAGGGGAGGGAGAAGGTCTGGAACCGAGAAACAAGTTTGCTAGAAACGGTAGCAGTGTCGGAACTTATTTTTTTTTTTTTTTTTATGGGGTAGGCTCCTGAAGGACCACCGGGTCACCGATTCTGAGATGTAAGGGTGACGTCCCCCGGACCTAAGCTAGGGACCAGTCCCTTGATCTAGGGTGTACGACGCCGATTCTCAAGTGTACGGCGTTGGTTCCGGACCGCACCGGTTTTATTTATAAAAATTTTACAAGGCAGACAATGGAAGAGAAATTACCGTAAGAGTATTCGAGAAGGGTGAAAGGATGCATCTGAGGTGGTGGGGTGGGGAGGTTGAGAGTGAAAGTTCTCTACGTCTTATCGGGGAATGTACACCGACTCTCCGCAAGTGGAAAACCCCTCCTACACCTAATAAAGACTCAAAAAAGGTACTGACGGTACCGTTGGTAGAAAAGACTAGTGTTTGAGTCCGGTACATCGCACTTTCCTAGAAACACGGTGCACACCCGTCCGACCTTTGGCCACTAGACCAGATGGGTCACTGAAGCATTGAGAAACTCTAAAGTTTACCGAAACCTCAGGACTCACAAAAGTTTATTCCAGATTGTGGGATTTAGACCCTACGCAATAATAACGTATAACGTAGCCCTACCTATCGTGACGTCTCCCGTAGAAACACATACACTGAAACAGAAAGAAATCTAAGGAAGGCCTCTCACGAAGACGATACCGAGTCACCACTTCCTGGGCGGGTGTTACGTCCTCGGTGTCTTCTGCGTCCAAGCTAGAGACCTAACCGTTTAGTGAGGTCGTAAGAGCGGACCCTTTAGGGGACCGGTCTCTTCGGACCACCCGATGGCAAGTGCCCCCAGAGTCTCTCAACCTATACTGACTCGCTGATCCGTGTCGTACTGTCAGGGAACGTGTCGTGTGCAAAAATCTGAGCCCTGCTGGTCCGATTTTTATCTACTTACAAAAACCCCACTCCATATACACCCCTTTTGTGAACTAAGTATCAGTCTTCTAAAGTCGGCATTGTCAGGGGGAGTGATCGGACTCTAGACTGAGTAAAAGACGTAGACATCTTACCACCACTAGGTCCCCTCTTCCGTCTTCCACGTCAGTGACTTAGGAACTGAGAACTGCCCTAGAGGTTTTTATTATCGCCCTTCGCTTATAACGGTGTGACGAAGACAGTGAATCTAACAGGGGTCCTCGTCCACTCGTGCAGTCGAAGGGTGTGGGTGTGGACGGGACCTATGATAATAAAGGAAGAGAGTCCGTACGAGAGGGACCTCCATAAAAAACGTGTGACTGGAGTACAGACCATGCCACGGTCTGAGACCCCTATGTCGACACTTGACCTGAGTCCTGGGAGGACCAGTCCTCGAGGGTCAGGCCTCCGTCAATGGTGTACGTCCTAGTCGCGACCCGATCCCTCCTCGATCCTCTCAACCTATCGTCTCGTCCCTTCGCCATGGACTTGGGTGGGACCCTGTAGTCCCTTCCGAAGGACCTCCTCCACCGACCACGACTCCAATCGGTCCGTCCTTTACCGTCACATCTTTGTACTTCCGTTCCTTTTCGTATCACCCAGAGCACTGGGTGGGTCCCAAGCACACGACTCCTTACACTCACTCACACTCCCTGTCTGTCTGTTTCCTCCTCGACAGGCAGTACTCTGACTTCGACCTCTCCTAGGTCTGGGACGGCACCCGGGGTCCCCTCAAACTAAAAGGAAGTCTCCCGTCACCCCTCTGGGTGGGTCCATCCGAAACTCGTCCCCTCACCGTACTACTGGGGACACATGATCTCTTAGGGAGACCGACGACGGTCTCTTGTCTAACCTCCTCCGCGGTCGTCTCTTTCAGTGAATGGACTAACAGATACACAGAACGAACAAATACAGTAAATACCAGACAGGGGTGGAAGTAGTAACAGTCGAGGTACCCCTGTCCCGAAAGATATACAAACCAAGTGACGACATAGGTGTCTCGGACTGTGTACCACACACACACCCGATTCAGTGAAGTCGGTGAATGTTGAGAAACACTGGGACACCTGACATTTGACGGTCCGAGAAGACAGGTACCCTAAGAGATCCGTTCTTATTACCTCACCCAATGGTAAAGGAAGAGGTCCCCTAGAAAGGGTTGGGTCCCTAATTTGAGCAGAAAATGCAGAGGACGTAACCGTCCGCTCGATAAATATGGTCGACTCATCCACGAGTCATTAACAAATAACCTTACTTACTTGATCCCGGTGTCGGTACCCCTCCCTCTCCTCCCATAGGTGCGTGAGGGAACTGTAATCTACAACCAGGGAGAGGACGACCCAGACACCCACCTGGTTCATGGGCGTAAATAGTATCAGGACGAGAGGACCCCCGTTGGGAACGTGCCCCACGGTGCACCCTACCGAAACGTCTAAACCCTCCGGTCCAGTGTAAGGCCTTCCACGACCCTCTACAGTCCTGACCGAGGGCCGGGAGTCGTCTACCACCGTAAGGGTCCTTTTGCCGTGGGTCTCGACCGACTCACTTACTGACACTCGAGAGCCTAGTCTATATCCCCACATTAATACTCTCTAGCTGTTGTCGACAATCTTACTTAGTTGCGGAGGCTTAGACTCTCGCTTCGACACTGTGTCAACCCAAGACTTACCTTCCCGAAGAGGACGAGACAGGGAAGCTCGAAGACAGCCTAGGGGGGGCCCTCGGACACGCGAGGTGCCGGCGCGGGGGCCGTAGGCCACGTCTCGGGCTGAAGATCTTCCTTCCAGTCTCCCACCTCCCTACTTACGAGAACGGCCCGCGGACAGAGAAGTCGGCGATGACTACAGCCACTGAGTCGAGGGTCTTTGTACCGAAAAGGGACGCATTTTAACGTCCTTTACCCTTAGAGTTTGGAACGTCTAGTTAAGGCCCTCTAGTTCGGACACCTGAACCGTCCAAATCCGTGTCGTCTCCAGGTGACGACGGCGGGTGTTTAGGTTCCACAGGACCAGGTGGGACCGGAGAACTGGAGGGCCTCGACGGGTAGACAGGGAGAGGCTCGGCTGGAGGGACAACTAAACATCTATTTTGGTCTGTATCGAGTATGGACCACAGGGACGAAAGAGGTCCCTCGAGAACAAATGGACTGAGACCGATGGCACGATTATATAAACTTCTCTCGCTCGGTCCGGTGGGGTCCTTTTTTTTTTTTGGGTCGTAGACAGAAGACACACTCACCCGAAGACTTTACAAAACCTTCTCTGATTGTAGAGAATTTAATTCGTATTGTATACACTACGTAAATTTCGTTCTAAAATTTCGCACGTAAAGTCAGCCAAAGGAACATAAAATGTTGTCCAATTTCCTTTTGGACTCTGAGTACCCAAAGATCCAAACCCTTTCTGAAGTTTTATAATAAATCGGTAGGTGATGCCGCCAAATTTTCGAGAAGGGCGGGGGGTGGGGGTGGGGGTGACACAAGTGACTAACTAGCTAAGTGAGTAACTAAGCAAGGGCGTTGGTATAAATATCTAGTCCGTAGACGGACCGTAAAATTTACCTTCGAACTCTCCCTCGGGTTCTATCTTTCCTTTAATGCCTATTGTCTCTGTGGGAAGACCAATTCTTCCTTCACCTGGTTCTTAGAAAATAGAACAAAAGGGCAAAGGAGGGGACGTTAAACCGGGGACTTTACCCAAGTCCCTAGGGTTTCAACGTCCGCTGTAATCACTCGGTACCTGGGACGAAGTCGTTGTTACGAGAGCCACGAGGAAGGGTCCTTTTCGGCATGCCTCATCGTAGGCAAGTAGGGTGGAAGCCCATCTACTCACGCATACCGTCACACCCCAATCACGGTAGTGTCGTCCATAGACTGCCGCCGGACAGGGGCCGTCAACCTGGACAGCCACCCCCGCCGCCCGACCCGACGGGCCGCCTCGAGAAGTGTCGAGAAACGAAGACAGCGAGTCATCGTGAACTGGGTGCCGGGGTGGTCTCGAACGGTCTCCTTGAATACAGGATCTGACGAAGCACAGTACTTTGAGTCCTGAGGACGGGAATGAGTCTTAGAATCATCGTGGACCCGTCATCCCGGTCCTTCGATCGAGAAGTAAATAAATAAGTGAGTTATTACTACGCAAGTCACGAGAGTAGACGGTCCGGTGACACGATCGACGACCCCACGAGAGACCCCTGGAGGCAACTATACTTCGCTCCCTAGGACGTGATGCTTTATATTGACACATAAATACTCAGGACGGCACACAGACACCCGGAGACCTGCACATTCTCATGACCTAACCTCCGCCCGTCGTGACAGACTTGACACTGGAATCCCGACCCGGTCAAAGACACACGTCGTTGTCCTCGCAGAGTCTCTCGTCTGCGTCGTACACGTCCTGGACCTTCACGACGACTCGTCTTGTTGTTCCCCGTGACCGAGGGCTCGACCGGTCGAGGGCTCACGGGCACTCAATGGAGGAGATCCGGTCCCCTCAGAGGACCCTGGTCGTGAGGGCTGACATCCGTCAATTAGAAGGAAAAAGACACGAGGGCACTGGGCGAAGTAAACGGACGCACGAGTCAACGAGGTATAGAGTCGGTATAGACTGAGAAACACTGGGGTACCTGGTATCGGGCGGTCCAAGGTGACAGGAACCCTAAGAGGTCCGTTCTTATGACCTCACCCAACGGTAGAGGAGGAGGTCCCCTTGAAGGGGTAGGCCCCTAGTTAGGGTACATAGAACGTCGAGGACGTAACAGACCACTCGGAGAACTCTTCGGGGGAAATGAATAAAATTAAAAAACCAAATAAATAAAAACCGGTGTGGAACGTCGTACACCCTAGAATCAAGGGACAGGTCCCTAGTTTGGACACAAGGGAAGAAACCCTCGCATCCTAGAATTGGCGACCTAGTGGTCCCTTCGTGAGGGGGGTACAGGGAGAAATATTCGGTACAAATAACGGGTCGTATCAACGAACACACACACACAAAGAGTGTATTCTGAGAATTAAGGGACTTGTTTCCTCTATAAAGAATAAGTAGGAAGACGTGTGTCATCCACGAGTTATTTTGTGCAAAGTCTCCTTGTCCCCGCCAAAAATAACTCGCGGCTGACGCCTGAGGCGTGGGAACTACGGGTGCACATAGGTGTTCCGCTGTTATGACTTTTCGACTGTCCTCGCAACTCAAAATGTTCGACCGTCTCTACGGTCGCCCTACGCTAACCTCGAGCTTTCGAAAGCGCGACAGACACGGGTATAAAAACGGTCTTGGGGTCTTGACTCGGACAGCGGGACACAGAGGGGTCTTGACGGACGTTGAGTCGGACGACCCTGGTCGGATGGGGACAACGGGGGGCGGGGGGGGTGGGGTGGGGAACGACCGACGACGGTCCCCACACACGTCTGTCGGAGCAAGTAGGCGCTACTCTGTGCTATGACGAGCGAAAGAGGCCGTCAGTGTGCAGACGTCGGTCCTGGAAGGTCGAGCCCATTCACCCCGAGGACACCCAAGACGGTCCCTTAGAAGAGAGACAGGGGACTTATAGGACAAGAACAGGGCACAGAGTGTAGACACAGGACCTCCAGTGCCCTCGACCGAGATTACTACTCGTCAGGGCCAAACCCCGTCCTGAGACGTACGGACGCGTGAGGTGGGGTCCAGTGACGGCTGCCTAAGGAGGCTTCAGAGAGAGCTAATAGACCAAAAGACAAAGGTAGGGAGAGAAGACGGAGACTGGGGCAGATCTGCCACAAGAGTCGTAACCCTTCTTCCTTAGTCAAATCGTGGTAGCTCTCGCACATCCCTTTTCTTTTCTATTTTTAGACAGGCGGAAAGAAAGGACGTCCGACGACACACTCAGTCTCGGCCCCCGTCGTCACACCCCGGGGGTCTTCCCTTCGCCCTCCGAACGCACCTCGATTTTGTGGAAGACGAAAATCGGGTAGATCTGCTCCCCCGCCCGACCCCCGTCAAAACATCCCTTTGTCGTGACCGTACTTCCACCCCAAAAATCCCATCCCCTGCGTAGTTCTTGTCGTTTAGCAGACCCTAAAAAATGTTGGTCTTTCCTTATCCTGCAATGACAATTTTCCTCTCTCAACTTGCCTAGGTCCTGAACTCTAGATCAAAGTCGCCACACCTACCAACCGTTCAGTCTGGTGGAGAGACCCGGGGTAGGAATGTTTCCCTCTATTCCTGTTCGGGACGGAGAGTCCCAGCAACCTCCTACCTGCTCTCTCCAGAGGACAGGACTCTCTCGTCTCGAGTACCGACCTCCTCGTTCCCCGAACACGGACTCGGTAACGTTTTGTCCCCGGCTACTAGTGTACGGGCAGAACATCCCAACATCCCTCCTCCTACACTAAGCACTCTGTCTCCCTCGGGAACCGAAGGGACTCCGGGCTGAACACCATTGAGAGTAGAAATCGACTACTATGAGAAGAATGACTCTGAGACTTCCGTCAGTGGAATTTTATCCACAAGTCGACTTTTCTTGGGTTTCCGTTTTTATTATTATTATTATTACTACTGTCGTCCACCTCACCTTTTACTCCTACTGAAAAAAGAAAAAAAAAATTCCGAAGACCTTTCTGACCCTTCCCCTCTCTGTTCCCTGCCAGACCCCTCGACCTCAAGACTCCGGTGAACGGTTGAGACACTGGAACCCTTGTAGCCGAAACCCACAGACACACTCGACCGCGACCAGTGGACGGGAGAGACACGAACCAGGACTTCTCGCACTCCTAGTCGGACTGCATCCGTCCGAGACTTTACCCTTTTATGACGTCTCCGTCCCTGTCCTCAGAGTGTTCCCGAATGGGACCCTCGGACGCCACACACAGACCTCAGTCTGGGTCCAAGCTTAGGGTTGAAACGGAGAAAACAAGAGACTCACTGAAGTCCAGTCAATGAGAGAGGCGACCAAAGGTATAGACATGTCGGCTCTCGTAGCAAACAATGGGACTTTCGACCGGAACTCCAGTTCGCTCAACCCTCTCAGGTTCACTTGCAACCGTGGCAAACCCGTGGGAAACTCGACCTTGCTTGAAGTCTCAATCCTGAAAATCAGGCGACGGGAACGGGTCTCGACTCCCCACCTTCGGTGACCGGGTCCGAACGGACCACCAGTCACCTCTCGAGATCAGGTCTGGACCCCGAGGTCAGAGAACTAGGAGTAGGTAGAGGTAGAGCGGGAGTTTAGAGAGACAAAGTTGGGTCTGTGACTGACTTAGAATTTAAATGAAATATTTAAAAAAAAATCACCAACGGAGAGACAAAGACTGCGCGAAGAAGGGGTACCTAGGTGTTGGCATTGGTACCGTTGCGCCCACCTCCAGCCGAGGTATTCAAGGGACTGCCCCCACGGCCCGGATCCGCTCGAGAGGTTCCTCCTCCGGGACTGCGCCTGGATGAAGGCGGTTCGACCGCTACGGGGGCCCGGGGGGAGCGGCGACGAGAACCTTCCTTTTTCGGGGGAGTCCTCGGGCCAGGCGGACGAAGGAGACGGTTCTGAGCGGGGGTTTGGGAAGAGGTTCCTCTTCCGACGTCGACGCCTGCACTGTGGGAACACCGGGTCGGGCCGGTCCGGTAGAGGGCGGCCCCCCGGGAGGGTCCTGCACCGGAGTCCCGTAGACTTGCTCTTCTACGGCTCGGACCGTCCCGTCCTCCACCCCTCGTCCCTGGCGGGCTCTTCGCGCAGAGACATGGGGTTCCGGCGGAAGGGCGCCGGGTGCGGTTTGGGGCACTAGAAGAAGCTTTCGTGGTTTCGGTTGGGGCGAAACCCCTTCCCCCGAGCGCTCCGGTTGCGACCGCACAGAGTCCCGGGACGAAGGCGGGGGGCCGGACTCCACCGGCGGTTCGGACGGGGCGGTCGGGCTTTCGGGCACCCCTCGGAGGGCGCCGGTCGGAGGGACGGAGTCCTGAGGTCCGGCCACCGGTGGGGTCTCCTCTGGTCGGACTTCCTCGGAGACAGTTTCCGGTCGTCGCACCTCCTACGTCCTCCGTGGCGGGGCCTCGGTGGATCCGGAGCGGGCTTCTCTTCCGGGCACAGCCGGTAGAAGTGGCTCAGGTAAGTCTAAGGCTTCGGTCCGGGGCTGCCCCACCGGCCTCGTCCCTTCGACGGGGGTTGGGGAGGGCTCTTCTGCACCCACTCCTCCGGGTCCGGAGACAGGCACCTGGAGTGCCGGGCCAAGCTCTCGTCTCTCCGGAACCGCTCCTTCCGCCGCCTCCTCCGGTGCCGTCCCGGACGGCGGGTCGTCGCCCCTGGGCTCTCCGGTCTGGGTCTTGGGTCCCACCTGTCCCTCACAGACCAGTTTCGTCTTCGTGGAGGTGTTCTGGGCCTAAGGTTAAAGGACGTCCACCGGGTCTTCTAGGTCCTTGCCTTCCTCTCCGACGACACGGTCGTCCCCCCCTACCCGTCGGAGTCTTGGCTCCCCCCGGGTCGGTCCCAGTGGGAGTAGCCACGGGTCCCAGAGCCCCTCCTCTTTCGGTGCGACCTACCCCTCGGTCTCTGTCGTCGGTTCCTTGGGGTCAGGCGAGACGGGTCCGGACCTTTTCCGGTTCTGTACCGACTCCAGTCCTCGTCTCCCCGACTCCCTCTCTGGGCCCAGACCCCTCTCGTCCGGGGGTCCCCACCATACTTCTTAGCGTAACCGGACAAACCCCTCCTCCCGCGGAGCCGGAACCGTCGCCCCAGACTCAGGGGTGGTCGGTGGGGGCTCAGGGGTCGGCAGGGCGACCTCGGTCTCTTTCGCCCGCACTCGCAGGTCCTCGCCTAGTTTCCGACCCGGTGACTCTCGAGTCTTCGTTTCGGCCTCGAGTCCTCCTCCCGCCAGGTCTGTGCCGGTGACAGTCGTCTGAACTGGTTTGACATTCACCCTTGTGGGGTGCCCAAAGGAGGTCCGAGGTGCTCGGGGTCGGGGAGTGGTGTCTGGTGGGGGGTACTCCACCTTCCTCTGACGTCCCGTGGTCCGAGACAAGACCCGTGAAAACCATGGGGTCGGGACTCTCCTTCACCGTAATCGGGGGTAAAGAGTCTAGTCCTCCGACTCCACACCTCCTCTCGTGACGAAGTGATGCGTACGGTCGCCGTCCCGGTCACTGAACTCACCCAGCGAAAGGGGTGGAACTCGGAGCCAAAGAAGTAGAGCATTTCCCTTTACTACAATTCCGGACGTAATTTCCTAATTCCGGTTCTGAGTCTATGATGACCTCTAGCGAGTCGGGTTCCCTCGGGAGCTGTGTAACATAAATAATTATCAGAGTTTACTATACTACTTAGGACAACCAATTACTATTAAAAGATTCGTTCCGGACCGGGGACTGTAGAGAAGGAGGAAACAAAAAGTCGTTCACCGAAAAGTCGATTCTATCCCTCTACGGTGACCCCACACAGCGGTCGAGTAATTACCGTGCGTGCGGTGGCTGTAACAAACAGTCGTCAACTCGAAGGACCCCCGCCCTCGAGACCCGTCTGACGGGAGGACCGGGACCCTTGGTCCCGCTGGTCGAGCCGGTCTCGACTCTGGTGACCGACAGTCGTAAATCTTACTGGACCTTTTTTTTTAATAGCTACGGACTGGGGGTGGGGACCTCTGCGACTAAGTCGTCTAGACCCCTCCCGAAGAGTAGAACCAAAAAGTTTTAGAGGTTTCATTAAAAGTACACATCGGTCCGAACTCTTGGGGACTTAAGTCCTTTGTCTCTTTCTCCCCTCGAGGGACCGGTAAGCCACCAATCCTGAGTCACGAAAACGGTCCAAGTCAGGGATCAGTCCCTCGATTTTAGTGCGTTCGATGTACCACACCGGTTTATTATTTTGGTCCCTTGTCTCCTTCCCCGTGGGTACAGTCCTGGAGTACGTGGAGGGGAGGGACTCAGGGGGCGGGGAGTCAGGGAGTCCAATAAGGGTAGACTGTCCATCCCTTTGGCTCCGAGACCCAAATCTTTGTTGACGTGTCGGAGTACGCAGGGGTCTCGGTCGGGAACCTGACGACGGGTACCCAGTTCAAGTTCTACAAACTAAACAGAGTGGAGGGAGAAGAGACGTCCGGGGGTTGGGACTTGATTAGAAAATCGGAGGCGAGGTCTCTTGAGCCGTCTCTACCCCTTTTCAGATCGAGGTTGAGGGGAAAGAGAGTAAAGGGGAAATGTCGACCCTTTGTCCGGGTCTCTCACTAGTTCTGACCCGGTTCCAGTGGGTCTCTCCGTCTCCGTTCGGACAAGGGGCTGCGTAAGGGACTGGCGGGTGACGGGGGCTCAGGACACCAGCCAGACGTCACCCCGACGACCGACAACACCCCAACGTCGGTAATTAATAGCGAGGACCCCGTAGAAGCGAGGAGAGAGATGTGGGAGTACATCGATAATCCCGGAACCCATCGGAGAATAGACTGGATGTTTTCTGCTATCCCTCCGCAATTAATAGGGGCAAAGTATCTACTCCTCTGTCTCCGAGTCCACTCCAGTGCTCGGACTCGGTTCGAGGGAGTCACCCCTCCGTCCTTCCTCTCGACCGTCCTTGTGGGGCCGGGGAAGGGGGCTCGGACCCCGACGGCGGTGGGGTCGCTACGACACGAATGCCATCCGAGAGAGGGAGGGCCGGGCTCTCCAAACCGCTGACCTTTCCTGTGCAGGGTAGAACCTCCTTTACCCCGTCCCAACGAGACTACTAGAGTCACGAGCAAGTGGGGACCCAAGGACTTGATCAATGCCCCACACCCGACCTCCCTCAGGGTCGAAGACCGGCGCGTGTGCATTGAACCCAGAGAACACGGTCCAAAAGATCACGTCGAAGTTCGTTGCTGCAGTCTATACTTTTCACAAGCCTCGACTCGCCACTCGAGGGGTCTCTTGGTTCTCTTTTCCATTCTTCGGCGAACCGTGCAGGAAAAAAAGGGGGTCACCCATCACTATGAATGACCTTTTTCCCGAAAATGTTAGAACTTCTAGGTCCCTTCTGAATCTTTGGAGAGTACCTGATATTCTGTAAAAAAAAAAGGAAAGTGCAACCCTGAAAATTTCAGGGAAGACCATACTATCTGACACTATGACACGACACACACACACACACACAATCAGTGAGTCAGCACAGGTTGAGAAGCACTGGGGTACCTGACGTCGGAGTGGTCCAAAGAGACGGGTACCCTAAGAGGTCCGTTCTTATGACCTCACCCAACGGTAAAGGAAGAGGTCCCCTAGAAGAATTGGGTCCCTAGCTTGAACTCACGACGTAACTTCCGTCCAAGAAATGGTAGACTCGGTACTCCTTACGGGGTACTAAGCGACAAGGAACGACAACTCATGACAAACGTTTATATTAGCAGTCCGTAAATAAAAACAGACACGTCTGTTCTCCTCCTATACCGAAAAGGACACATTCTTACAGACGAAAAAACTCTTTAATTACTTGTAAAACTTTACAACCCTGAAGGGACCACCAGGTCACCGATTCTGAGGGTCGAAGGTTACGTCTCCCGGGTTCAAACTAGGGACCAGTCCCTTGATCTAGGGTGTACGACGTTGATTCTGGACCACGTCGGTTTACTTTTTAAAATTTTACGATTATCTCCCAAAGTGACCACCGAGTCACCATTTCTTAGACGGACGGTTACGTCCTCTGTGTCTAAGCTAGGCACTAGGCCCCTTTAGGCTGTACGGAACCTCGTTGATTCTGGTACGTGCCGCTCATAACTCAGACACGAGATTTCGAGTAGGAGGCTCTGTTCTCTTCGGTGGGGGCAACTCTTCGGGTACGTGGTGTCTCTCGTCGGGGACGAGCGGCTTTGATCTCTTTTCGGACGTATCGTTACTTCTGGGTCGTGTCGGTTTTTATTTATTTATTTTTAGTCTTTGCAGTTATCTTTGGGGGAGTTGAGGGGGGGTAATACGGGGGTCGAGGAAAGGAATGGGGGATTAAACAGTCGATCCTCTTCCTCTTTTTTTAGTGGTCGTTAACGAATCTTTCATAAAAGCCAATCAGACAAATTAAAAAATTTTTTTTTCGAGTATTTTATTGACGACCCATAGTACCTACACACTAACTACGAAAGACTTTAAAGTTCAAAAAGAAAATAAATAAATGAATAAAATTAACCTCCTATTAACGAAATGTTCCAACACAACCAAAGACGGTAGGTAGTCATACTTAGTCGGAATTCATATAGGTGTACAGGGGAGGGAGAACTGGGAGGGAGGGAGGGGCAGGACGGGGAGATCCAACAGTGTCTCGGGGCAAAAAAAAAAAAAAAGTCTCGGGACAAAACTCGAGTCAAAAAAGAACTTGTCGAAATAACTCCATATTGTCTGTATCTCACTTGACCTGCATAAATTTCGCATTCTCGTCCACTTGAGACTAAGACACATGTAGACAGTTTGGTAGTTCTGTCTCCTGTAAAGGTCGCGGACGTTCAAAGAAGAAACATTAAGGGGGGTGGCTTGGGGGAGAAGGGGGTTTCGTTGATGGCTAGACGAAAGTCAGTGATGTCTAAGTGAACGTAAAAGATCTAAAAATATATTTACCTTGGTTACGAGAAAAAAGAAAAACCAATCTAACTAACTAGAGGGAAGAGGCGACGAATAGATGTACGTATATACATATATGTACGTGTGTGGGGATGTCAAAAAAATTTACCATAGTATCAAGGAGGTAGACGAAAAGAAGGTAGTTGTGTTGTCGCGAAATTCACAGGAAGCTAGAATCCTGTAACCCTTGGTGGGGGAGAGACACCCAGGTTCACGGACACACCATCAGTCGACAAACGTATATAGTTTTAAATAAATCGGGAAGTCTACCCGTAGATCCGAGAAGACAAAGCGACTGTCAAGACATACTGGAAACGACAAGTCCACCCGAACACGTGTACCCGTTTCGTCCCGAAGACCCTCCTTTGACCGGTCTACTTTCCTTTACTCACAGAATTTCAGTGTCGTCTGCGTGACTTACCGAGTTCTCGGGTACACAGGCGAGCGGTCGCCCCCGCTCTCACGGACAAAAACGAGTGACCGACACAAGTCAGACATTCTGACCTACCAAAGAGTGACGACACTAAAATTTTCGCCGGTAAAGTCAGTGGAGTGCAGAAGGAAAGGTAAAGTTTAGGAAACTGGAAATAACCTAACAAAACCATGAAAGGACCGTCAGGTTGTCCGTTCTGAAGTGGAAGGTCATATCCCCTACGACCAAACTAGGGACCGACCCCCCGGATTCTAGGGTATGAGGTTTATTGGATTTGGTATTTTGTCTTCGTCGTATCATTGTTTATTTCTGAATTCATTGTTATTTCTGAATTTTTTACCAGGTGTAATTTTTTTTTTTTGAAATAACTTAAACAATATTACAACATCGTTTGGAAATGTTTATTTGTAGTTTTAAAAAAAAAAGTTAGAAATTTTAATTTATTTAATCTAACAAAGAAAAAACAACAAAAGGGTCGGTTTCCTGTCCGTACCACACCTCCCTTGTAGACAGTGTTCTTCAGGGACCTTCAGACCAGGCGGGGCCCTCTTTGGGTCTGTCTGTCTCGCCTTTCTGTCAAGACTGGCGCAGGGGCCGCCGCGAGCCCCACTTTCGCGCCACCCCCGGGCCTCGGGAAGGCTTCCGTGGGGCCTACTACTCCCTTCGAAGGTCTGGCATACCCGGTGCCACAAGCTCTTAGTACACCTCTTCGTGTGGCACCGGCGGGGGAGCCCTGCGTCAGGGACCCGGCGGTGGGGGTCCCTGGACCGGCTGTAGAGCCTCGGGTTTAGGCCCGAGGAACCTGGGTCTTCGAGAACGGGCGTTTGGTGTCGGGACTTCGCTCTCACCGACCTTCTAGGACTGGACCTCGCTCCGCCTCCCTGGCGGAAGAGGTCGACGCTCGGGTCTGTCGTAGCGCGCAGGAGGGACGACCCTTCCGTGGGACCCCCGCTTTTCCCGTCGGTAGTGGGGAAGGAGTTCGAGGACCTCTCGCGGGGGCGCGGGCTCTCCCAACTCGGGTCCATGCTGTAGCACGTGCGGAAGCCCCTCGCGCGCGTGTCGCTCCGGCAGGGGTGCCGCGGGCTCCTCTTCCGGGACTGCGAGGCGTCGCCGGCGAGAGCCAGGGGCGGCAGGGTCCTCCAGTGGGTACGGCACTGAGGACGGCTGGGGTTCACGTCCGGCCTCCCGGTCCACCCCAGACAGGTTTCCCGGTCAAACTAGACCCTTCGGGCTCCCTGGGCACTCCAGTCGCCCGGTTTCGGGCTCAAGGTGGCTCTCGGATTCCTGTGCGTACCTCCGTCGACGGGCAGTGGGTCTACCTGTCCGCCCCACCGGCACTCGACCGTGTCTCGGCCGCACCCCGAGTCGCTTCCCTCTCGGAGTCTCGGAGCGGGGCTCCGGTGGAGGAGCTCGTGATGGGACCTCCGGGTCGTCGGCCCCTGGCTTCCCCGGCCTTAGGTCGGTCCCCTCTCCCGAGACGGGGCCCGCCGCGGGGGTCTCGGAGAAGGGTGCCGGTTCCTACTTCGGCTACTGAGAGCTCACGTCGGAGTCCGCCTGCACGGCCCCGTCTGCCACGGGGACCGGTACCGACCGTCGGTTCTCGGGCTTCGGTCCTCCGCCTCCCGCTCGGGACCGCTGGTCTCCGACCTGTCTACCTCCGCCGCCTGGGACGGGGTACTGCACTTCAAGCTACTCAAGTCGAAAGACGGGGGTCTCGTAAGCAGGTCCCACCTCGGCTCCCGCCTGGTGGACTCGGGGTGCCCAGGCCCACGGAATCCTTTCGGGGTCCATGAGGGCCCAGCCCTCCCCTGGGCCGTCCCCTCGGGTCTATGCAGTGACCCGGCCCAAGAAGGGCGTCGTTTCGTCCCCAGCGGACACCTTGGGTTCCGCTGCAAAAAACGACACTGGATAGTCTAGGGACTGTGAGGCTTTCGGTTCTCGCACCAATCCGGCCCCGGACTTTTGACCTGTCTTGGAAGATCTTTTCGTCGGGGAGGGGATAGGGGAGAAAAAATGTGGGGATGGAGCCAAAGAGACTTGGCACATCTCGACGACCTCTGGTACTCGCCATCTTTGGCCCGGGGCCCGTCTCTTGCGCTCGTGCGTTCGAAAGGTTTCGGCTGTCTCGTAGGCCGCAGAGAGCCCCTGTCCTAAGACCCAAGGGGCCCACTCTCCTAGAGGCTGCGGCTACGGCACACCCAGGCAGCCCCGGGCCTTCCGCCGCCACCAAAAGTCTTGCCGACCTCCCTGTCGCCCTTGTTCTGCGGGGGACCGCCGCGAGGGGTTTGTGGGGGCCGAAAGTCTTCAGGGGGCTTTCGGTCGCTCGAGGACCAGGCTTCCTTCTGCCTTCGCCAGTCACTCTGCAAGGGTCCATTTCGGTTCCGCCCGATGTCCAGGTCGCAGGAGCTATAGCTACGTGACTACCGCCTCATAGTCTCCGGCGGCCGGCCTTCGGGCGCCCTCCGAGTCCTCACCTACCGCCCAGGCGGGCGTCTCGAGTCCCCGAACCTGGGGCTCTCCGGGCCCGACGTCCCACTCCGCCTAGTCTCTGCCTCCTCGGATTTCCTCGCGGGGCTTCGGCTCCGAGGGGTCTCTGTCCGGTCAAAACGGCTTTGGTTGGGACCAAGGTGAGGACCGAGGTCGTTCATGGACCGTCTCTGCGGCCCCCGTCGGTGCGTGTTCCAGTCGAGAGGGGAGACCCCGGGCGGGGTGAGCCGAGGAGGACTTTTCTTAGGTCCCCGGAGAAACCCAGGACGGTGACCGGGGGCCTTCTTTCCGGGCCCCTAGGGACTCCTACTCTTCTTCTGGAAACAATCATTTGTAGTGTCGCGCTTCACGGTCGTAGGGGGCCGGCTCAGTTTCGGGCGGTGACGGACCCGCCTAGGTCCGCGGCCCCGGTCGTACGTCGGGTCCAGCAGGGGTCGGCTGGTCTCCTTTCCTTGGGGCTCCTTTGGGGTCCCCTCCCCGCTCCTCTCGCCACACCGGGGCACCCGACTGATGGACGCGCTGAACCCTTCCAGTGGCGACCTACAGTTCTCCCGGATAAGCCTCTTTCCGGGCGGAGAGTTTTAGGCTCTCCCGGACAGGTAGTACGTCCTTCGGTCTCTCTCCTCCGTCCTCGTCGGGTTTCCTTCCGGGTCAGAGGGGTCCCTCTCACGCCTCCGATCTCTGTGGTTCCGCCCCGAGACAGCCGTCCTCAGCCCCTTAGCTCTCTCAGTTTCCCACTCATGCTTCCGATAACGTCAAAAGAGTTTGCGCCCACTTTGTACGTCCGGTCTCCGGAGTTTGAGTCCTGGACGCACCCGGACCACCCGGACCCCTACTCACCTCAGTCCGCCCCGCACTCCGCGATTCCTCACCATCCCGAACACCGTTTACCTCGTGAGTTCGGCAGAGACTTCCCCCGTTTGAAACGTGTCAGGGTCGACCAAGAGTTGTTCGCCCCTCTCCCCAGGACTCTACCGTCTAGACTAAATAGTTCTCTTAAACTTTCTAGGTGTAAAACCGGTCATCAGGGGAGGGGGTAGTACTTTACCCCTTTTGCATAATTTTTTTTCTTTACGACAAAACAAGTTTGTTTTGAACAGACGGTCGAGACACGTGTCGGGCACCCGAATAGTCAAACTTTAGGGACCGGATCTTACTACTGTGATCCATAGGAAATAACTCGCGGACGACAAAAGGTCATACGACGTGGTCCAGGTAGTACCATAGGGGTCTGAGGTCATGGCGTGGACTGCAAGGCACTAGTAAGTGCCTCGACGACTCACTTACTAGAATGCACCCTGTTAGGTGCCTTCTCCCTAACAGCATCCAACCCAAAGAGGTCTTCGTCGGCGGACGCCCCACAAAGTCCTCCACTAGGGTCTCCTTGACCCGGCCCCCTGCCAGCCCCCCCGCTCTTCACTCCGTCCCTTCCCTTCCGTCCACTATTTCGACACCCGTGGACTCCGAGCAAGAACGACCTCTGGACACCCCTGGCGTGTCCAGCGGAGACTCGCTAGGACAGACCCCCAGTCCCCTGGACCCCGTAAACCAAGAAGTAAAGGGAGACAGGAGCGGACTCCGACGAGGACCCCGACAATTGTAAGTCTAAGGACCACGGTACGGGTCACCACCTCTCCTTTTAGGTGTGCACTGTAACCGTGCATAAACTAACAGACCGTTTCACAGTCCGTCCCGCGGGTATCGTAGACGACGTCCACGCTAGTAGAACAAGTCTTCTCCTTTTTGTTTGTGTCCGAGTCTCCCCAAGTCATTAAATAGGGTCCAGTGTGTCGTGGTCTCGTCGTGTCGACCACAAACGTCGGTCCACACTGGACTATGGACTCGGGAACCCTAGTGCCTCCACTCCTTCTTTAGACTCCGTACCTCAGACGGGAGCCCTTCGAAAGCTAGAGACACGTCTCCAGCCTGTCTGTACCCTCCACTCTCGTAGGAACCATCCTCGTGTCACACCCGTTTCCAGGTTTCCACTCCTTTTTTTGTCAGACGAGACGCCGGTCACACCTTTGACTGTATCCCGGGGAGGTCCAGTGGGGGGGTAAGGTTGGATCTTCTCCCTCCAACACCTTTAATTCACTATCCTCTTAAGTGGACTCCAAGCCTCACCGAAACCAGGGTGCGGAGAAGGTCCCTGGTGTAGGCCCGAACACACCCCTAGAGACGAGACGGTGAGTGCCCGAGACGACACATGTCTCGTCCGCGACCGAAGGGCGTCGGAGTCAAAGGGGGAGACCTCAATCCCCAGTTGCCCCTGAGGAAAGAGCGCCGTGGTGTCGATCCACCCCTCCTCTATTTCGTGGGTCGAACCCGGCCGCCCGGTACCCGGGGCGTCTACGTGACTCCCAAAGTGGAGGGGGGGGAGGTGCGACAACCCCCTCGGGCGTTTTCCCTTCTCCGGCACCTTTGCGCTGTGAAGTAGGCACACGGTCGGAGCCGAGTCCCCGGAGTACCTCCCCGGGGGTCGGGTCGGAACCTGCGGGCGGGCCCGACGACCCCGGGGTCCTCGCGAACAACAGTCCCCTAGGCAAAAGAGTGGTGCCCCTGACCCTTCGGAACCTCACCGAGGGGCAAAGAGAAGAGAGGACGGGCTCCTAGAACCCAAGAACTGTAAATTTTGTATTTATTCCCGTTATGGTTTCCCGTTTTACAACCGACAACTTCTAAGTTTGGGTCCACCGAGTCACCATCTCTTAGGCGGACGTTACGTCCCCCGGGAACCTCCTCCTTTACAGTTGGATGAGGGCACAAGAACGGACCCTTTAAGGTATCTGCCCGTCTCTCCTCGGACCGCCTGATGTCGGGGACCCAAGCGTTTCTCAACCTGTGGTGTCGTATGTGTTCGTGTGGTCGCATATTACACACATTTTCGCACAGGGGGAGCTTGGGGGAAAGGAAAGGGCGAGGGGGTCTACGTCTGTGTCAATCCCAAGAACTAGAGGAACCTCTGAAAGGCGGCGAGGTCTCACCGAATATTTAGTTATAATACATAACTAAAACATTAACATAAAAAGAAAAACGTTCCTATCACTTACGAACCCGTTCTAAAATTTGCAGTACCTTTGCATTCCAAACCCTACCTTTCGAGGGGGTTTACTCCTCAAACCACGAGACCCTGGGTGGGGAGGTCGGGACAACCACCAAGGGTCTGCAAACCTGTCGAACCGAGCGTCCCGTACAAACCGTTTCAAAGTCCGTAAAAAGCAACAGTGTTGGTCTCCCCTCAAACGAGGCCCGTAGAGTCACCCATCTATGGTCCCTTCGAGGTGGTGGAGGATGTTACGTGTCCTGCCGAGGGTCGAGTCTCTTAGGACGGCGGGGCTCACATACTGCATCAAAGGTCCGACTCCCTGGGACCAGGGTCGCGTCTAGCCAGTCACGTGGGACAGCATGCCTTTGTCCCGTCGTAAGATGTCTTTTAGGGTGTTGCACGAAACAAGAAAGGGACGCGTAATTTTTAAAAGAAAATTTACGAAACATGTTAAAAAATTTCTAACGACAGCCGAACGTCAATATTGTTTTATAACCGACACAGGGGGTACAACAGGCTATGGGTCAACTCAGACAGGACACGGGTTGTCGAACACGGAGGGAAAGCGGATGGGAGCACCACGGACGAGGGGGGACGGTGGGGTGACCGTCGGTGGTCAAAAGAGACGTAGACACTCAAAGGGAGAAACCCCAATATAAGTGATCAAACAACATAAAGAATCTAAGGTGTATATTCACTGTAGTATATACACGGTGCAACAGAAATGGGTAGGTAGACAACTACCCGTGAATCCAACGAAGGTATGGAACCGTCGATATTTACCACGACGATCTTTATAACCCCACGTCCATAGAAAAACTCAATCACAAAAAAGTATATATGAGTCCATCACACGAAAATTTTTAAGTTGTCACTCTTTGTCACGCAGGTAGTGGTGGACTAATAAAAATCACCGACGTTTCGTCAAACAATACACTGACTCGGGTTCGAAAAAAATAGTTCCGAGAACGTCTACATGTAAACCCAACCAAACTCAAGATCCGGGGGTGGCTCGTAGAACTCCGTGTACAAACGAAGGACCCTACTCCTAAAGAACTAACTGTCGGTCACGACGAGCACCCGGGGGTGGTACCCCACACTAACGCTAATTCCACTAAGAAGATAAGGAGACAAAGGGAGTTAGGGAGAAAGAAAAAAAGTGAATTGCAAATAGTTTTGAAACAGGGTCCGGGTCAATATCATAGAGGAAAGTAGTCTACCAAATACAATCAAAGTTCTTTCTTATCAAAGTCCATGCACGTACGACTCAACGGAGTCAGCATAGACCCGGGGTCCCTACGGTCCTCCTGGGTCAGGTGGCTAAGTCGGACACGGCAGGCAGCCGTCGGTGATCGGCGCGCCCTAAGAAAGTCGCATTCAGTCAATTGTGATTCTGGGTCTACGTCAAAGAGTCAGTGTGACTCTTTGCCGGCAGTGGGACCCGTCGGGTCTACCTCTTGCAGTAGCGTCAGTGTCTTGAAAGGTCACCTGTCGCGGGCAGGACTGCCCGTTCGGCTCGTTCCCCAACCCTAGTGAGTATCTCACCATTCAGGATCCCTCTGTCTCATTGGAGGGGCCATGGGGGAAGAAGATTCCCTCACTGGGCTGTCTACGACACCCTCACTACCGTCTCGGGGTCCGTCCGGTCCCAGACGTCGCTCCTGCACCTTCGCCGTTCACCTCTGTGGGGGCGCACCCCTACTCACCAGGACACCTGCGACCCCCGTGGGGTCACCCGGGCCCCCACGACCGGTCTCGACTCGACCTCTCCGCCCCTCCCCGGTCTCGAGTCCCCTCGGTGGTCTCCCAAGACTCGCGACGACGGTGGCAGACACAGAGTCTCTCCGGGGGGCTGACGAGAGCCCCACTCCCACCTCCGTCCCTCCGGACACTCCTCCGACGGTACCCGGAGTCCACTGTCCCGAACATGGCCCACCACCGGCACCTCCCAATCGTCGAGAAAACCTCCGCTACCATGGTTGAGACAATAACAACAGATCACCGATTCGGGACAGGCTGAGAAACATCGGGGCACCTGACATCGGGCGGTCCGAGGAGACAGGTACCCCAAAGGGTCCGTCCTTATGACCTCACCCAACGGTAAAGGAAGAGGATTCATAGAAGGGTAGGGTTCCTAACTCGGGTCCAGAGGACGTAACCGTCCACCTAAAAAAAAAAAAAAGAAATTGGTAACTCGGTGGTTCCTTCCACCCATCGTCGAAACTTTCACTTTCAAATCAGTGAGTCAGGACGGGCTGAGAAACGTCGGGGTACCTGACATCGGATGGTTCGAGGAGGCAGGTACCCTAAAAGGTCCGTTCTCATGCCCTCACCCAACGATAAAGGAAGATGTTCCATCGACGAAAGTCAAGTCAAGTCAAGTCAAGTCAGCGAGTCAACACAGGTTGAGAAACGCTGGGGTACTTAGCGTCGTGCGGTCCGGAGGGACAGGTGGTGGTAGAGGGTCTCAAGTGAGTCTGAGTACAGGTACCTCAGTCACTACGGTAGGTCGGTAGAGTAGGAGACAGCAGGGGAAGAGGAGGACGGGAGTTAGGGAGGGTCGTAGTCTCAGAAAAGGTTACTCAGTTGAGAAGTGTACTCCACCGGTTTCATGACCTCGAAGTCGAAATCGTAGTAAGGAAGGTTTCTTTAGGGTCCCGACTAGAGGAAGTCTTACCTGACCAACCTAGAGGAACGTCAGGTTCCCTGAGAGTTCTCA